>JAWNLS010000855.1:3000000-3355000 GCA_035042185.1 Drosophila kambysellisi
GTTCTTGTCAATTTTGAGTGGCATGCAACATAAACATAAAAGGAGGACTTAAACTAAAACAATGCATGCATAACGTATATTAAACAATAACTTGGATAAGATGCAATTAACAATTAGAATCGTGTTTCATGACTGATCAAAACAATACGTTTACATTCACGTTGTCTACTGTAAAAAGATCAGTACGCTAAACAGTCTTCAATTTTATAGGGTATGTATATATTTAATTTGTAGGGCAATTAGGACTACAGCAAACTGCATTCGCATTGTGTCTAATCTGCAAAAGCGCGTCGCTAAATATTTTTGTTTTGTATTTTCAAATGTTTATTTTTTTTTATGACGCAACCAAATTCGAAAATGCGATTTGGGGTTAGGCGACGTTTGCAAACGCTTGCAATGATTATAAAAGAACATTTTATATAGAATTCGATTTCATATATACCTGTGTTAGATATTAGACAAAATTATACACATTACGGCTAAAGATATTTGGTGCGGTTGGATGCCTTGACTTTTCTCGTAAATCAGTTTCAAATATATCTTCTCTCTATATGTGCTCTTGTATCGTAGACATATTTACATATATATAGAAATATATTTTATGTTTTTGTGTTTTTTTTCTTTCTTTTTATCAGAATTTCGATCTGCGCATTATAAGTATGTGTATATGTATGTTTGTGTGTATATATATATGTATATTTTATATTATTGACTTCTTGGTCTATCTAACGTATTTAGATGAGAGCGTTGCAGCTGCTGCTTCGTTTTCCATTTATATTGTTTACACGTTTAATTTACATACATTAAGCTTGTTTCTTTTTATTCGGTTTTTTAATTTTAGAATTACAAAAACGCTTCAAAAATGTTTAGTTTAGTTTTTTTGATTGTTTGTTTGTTTGTTTTTTTTTTTATGTTTTGTGTTTTGTTTTCATATTGATTTACTGAATTCTTGTTGATTTTCTATGCAGATTATTGAAAAATCTGAACTGCAGGCGTAATTCAAGATCTTTTCTTACTGTAAACGAGAAACAGAGAGAGAAAGAGAGAGGGATAGATAGAAAGAGTACACATAAGACAAATCACAATAGACGAAAAACACATAAGAGATAATGTAAGGCGCATTGTTGTGTCGATAACCCAACTTTTGACTCTTGTCCGACAGAAGGGCAGGGCATCTGCCAGTCGTGTCAACAAGAGGGAGGAGAGAACTACTGCGAAGGGTATACAAAAATAGATACAAAAACTGGTTGTGTTGGTGGGGTCCACAGCCCTTAAGTGAAGTCTCTTGTTTGTGGGGCTGTTTTTTTGTTTGTTGGGGCGGTTAGTAGCACAGCTGATGCTGATGGATGGGCGTGTCCAAGTTATATACAAATATGAGTCAAAAATGCAAGAGCAGCGCTGCTGATAATGACGACAACGATCATGTGTAGATACAATTACATTTAGGTTCTTTTTTGTATATTTTTATTATTTATATTTGTACACACGTTCTTGGTCTGCAAGACGTTTGGCTGGATCTGGTAATTATTTTACTGCACACCATGGTCAAAACACAAAAATGTAGTTGGTGGCGCTTAAGTGGCAACAACAACAACGTTACTACAAATAGAAACGGGGTGAGGCGAGATGAGAACGAGAACGAAAACGAGAACTGATCAAGTGGCTGCTGTCTGACTGTCTGTACATTTTTGGAGCTGTTGTGTGGATGGGCGCACTCCGCTCCGGTGGTTTTCATGGTGTGTGTGGTTGGGTACTGATGGTGTTTTTTTTTGTGGTGGCTTCACTCACGTGTGCGCTTGATAGACGCCCTCGTCATCGTAGTTGGGCGTCACGGCGCGACTGCCGGGCACCACCATATTATCGGGATCGAACTCTGGATCGAAGGCATCGCCGCCGTCGCCGCCACGTATGACCATGTTGTCGGGATCAAACTCCACATCATAGTCGGCCGGCGGCTGGGGCGACGGTGAAGGCGATGGTGACGGCGAGGGCGTGGCCGAGCGGCCCATCTGCCGTTCAATCTCCATGTTGCTGGGCAATATCAATTTTGGCAAATTGGGTTTTAGCTTTTGCACGCGGAAGACTGCAGATCGTTTGGAAATTGTTGTTGTTGTTTGGTGGTTGGTTGTTTGATTGGCGGTTGTTCAATATACACATGGGACAAGTTGAGTTGAGTTGTCGGATGTAAAATTTTTGGGATACGGATTTCATAATTTTGGAATTTAAATATACAACAGATAATTGGTTAATAATGCGTATTTTCGAATCAATTTTGGTAGACAAATTGTCATACATTCTATGGTAATTACAAGAGTTCAGTGGAACTAATGAGGAACGAGAGACATTGAGACAGACAATAATACAGAGGAAATTCTAAGAGAGAGAGAGAGGGATTCGTAACACACATACACACACACACACACAAATAGGTGATGAGGTAGCCGAGATAGCATTTGATGTGTGTGAAGAATGATATTTTTGACTTAGAACATAAAACTGACTTAGCAATTGTTTAACTAAAATATAAATAATTTATATATATTAATTTTACATTTTTGATGATCTACTGTTCACATGATGTGGCGGTGGCCTTCAATAAGCTCCACTTATAAATGTATGTAGTAAGATATCTAAATGTAGGCCACAATGTGACGCAACGAGTAACGTAACGCAACGTAAAGCAACGTAACGCAACGCAATGAATCGCAACGCAACGAGAGGTGATAACGAGAACGAGAACGTGAACGCAACGAACGATTTGTGATGAGAAATGTGAAATGCTGAGATGTTAGGCTAAACGACTGGAAAATAAGTAGTTGCCAATGACTTCGGCGGAGGCGGGGTGGGTCACGAAACGAAAACGTTTTACCTGGTTACCACAAGAATAGAAAAAGAAAACACAGAAGGGGGTTGTATGTAGTAAATTCAACTACATTTTGGTTACCAAAGCGTTTTAGAGGGGAACGATAGAATATCCAGGTCTAGATTTCCTTCTCATTGTCGGCGCGCAAGAGACTTAAGGCAGCTGAGGATGTGGATGCTCCGGTTGCGACTCCAGTTACTGAAACGGACGATGAGGTTGCCGGGGTCAACTGTAGATTGCGCACAATGCGCCCTGATGGCAAAACATGATCAGTATCTGTTGCATGAGTCCAAGTGCGAGCCATGACATATTGCTCGAAAGCAGCCAGGCCCTTGACCTTTGAGGGTGAGATGTCAGCAGATGATCGAGATGCAGATGTAGATGCAGATGCAGTTGCAGATGTGGTGGATGGGGATGACGATGACGATGGCGAAGCGTCGGCACGGGAAGCTAACGTACCTTGTTGCAATTCACCTAAACGCGAGTGAGGTACACACGAGTTGCACATGAGTTGATAAAAAGGCCTAAATACATATATCTTTAAAGGGCATAAACCGCGAGCCTAGCGAATCGTAGTAGAACCAACGCTGACAACCTGCGAATATTGCGCGAATATTGGGGAAGAAAGATCCATTGCCAAAGGCAACGGGCCAACTTACTTCTGTCGATGTTGCGCTGCAGATGGGCGGCCACGCGATGACGCGCATCGTTGAACTCCAGATGCAAGCCAAGTCGCAGTAGCGATGGGTTCTTCTCCACCAAGTTGGTAATCTCCATTTCAATCTTGTTGCCAAGCACCATAGATCGCTGTGGACAATTTGAGAAGCGTTGTTATTAATGGTTAACAACTATCGATAAGTTCAAATGCAATTGATACGCACCTGATTGGAGGCCCTGAATTCCTCGATGGTATGACACTTGAGCAGGGCTTGCACCAGCCTGACAATTACGGGCGGACTGATAAAGTTGGTTTCAACATTTAATACTCTCAGGGTTTTGCTTTTCTCGATCGCTTCGGCGAGCAGGAGAGCTGTCTTATCGGTCAGGCCGACGTTTGTCAGCGATAGAACTTCCAAATGTTCGTTCTGAGGCAGTGCGGCAATAAGTTGTTCGAGCTTCTCATCCGATATATTCTGTAACAAGGATGTGACATTAGCATAATCTATTTATTACACAATTAATTGAACTAACCTTAATGTTATTCAAGTTCAGGTCAACCAGCTTGGAATCATCATCCTTGACGCGCTTAATCGACTCCTCCACGTCTGTGCTGTTGGGCGGATCGCTGGGGTACAGCTTCTGCTGTGTGGACTTTGTGATGCCATCCCAGCCCATACCAACGGGCTGGCCCGTGTTAAGCAGCGAGGCATGGTACTGATCCTGATTCATCATCGAGTGGAAGCCAAGAATGGCGGCCAAATCGATGATCTCTTCCTGTGTAGCATCACTGAGAGCATGTTCATACTCCTCGCCCATATCAATGGCGATCTGTTCCTCCACCTCAATATCACGAGCATCTCGCGGCGGTGGCACCCACTTCTTGCCGCGCACCATGCCCTGTACATAGGGCTCGAACTCCGGCTCGTCTGGCGTCTCAATTGCCTGCTTATTAATATGCTCGATGAGCTGTTTGCGATTCAGCGGCCCAGTGGCATCCTTGGTGCACTCGTAGCTGCAGCGCTGATCTGGCGGCAGGAAGTTGTCCTGTAAATGCAATCAATTATATATATATACAATAGAAACTTATAAGGTTTGTAGAGTTGTTACTCACATCAGGATCCACTTCTTTGGCCAGTATGGTAATCTCCTCGGGCGACAGTTGCGCCAACAGGCTCTCCACATCCACATCATCGTACTCGCTCAGATCCTTGCCATAAAGCTTGGCCGGCGTGGTAAGCGTTGTTGTCTTTGTGGTGGAAGAAGTCTGTAAATGTCACAATAAAAACGGGAGAATTAGTTATTGCTTGGACACACACTCAAAGTTTCATTGTTTGCCGCACGTTCTTTAGCAGCTTCAGGCTGAGCGGCGGTTGTGGGGCACGTCTCTTAATCCTGGGCACAGGGCGCAATTTAATCTTTTGGAACTCGGCCACAGGCACAGCAGTGCTCTCCATGTCTGATCTTATTGCAAATCAATAAATGACAAACAGAACACGCAGCACAACAAATTATTATAAAACCGAAAATAACAAAATACAAATCCAATTATGCAGCTCTAGTGAACTGGCGGAGTGCAGAGCGGACACTGAATGTGGCTGTGACTGGGACTGGGGCTCAGCGGCGACTGGCGCACACAGAAAACACAAGACACCAAATTAAGGTGCAGACCACGCCGAGACAGCAACAGCAACAGCAACAGCAAAAGCAAAAACAGCAACAACAACAACGACAGTCGTGCAACATTTGCTTGACGGCGCGGCTTGAGCCAAAAGCTGCAATCGCAACGGGCCACTCAGTCAGTCAGCTAGTCAGCCAGTGAGTCAGTGAGTCTTGCATTGAGTTGGCGTAATCGACAGTCGGTGGCAATGTAAATTGGGCGCATACATTAAAACCAGCAACAGCAGCAGCAACAGTGGTGGCAACCAAGTGTGGCAGGCGCGTGAGGGGGCGCAACATGCGACGCTGTCTGCACTTAAATGACTTCCACTCCAGAGCTGCTGAACGCTGCTGAGTTCAGTATGAAATCGAAGCTGAAAAGCCCCAGCCAAAGGGGCCATAAATAAACAAACAGCATATATATATATATATATATATATATATATACATATATATAAAGTAAAGAAGGTAAAGTTGAAGCCCCAGCAAGCGATTGATTTGCGGTGGGAAAACATTGCGCAGGTTTTCCTCTTTCAGTCGAGATTTATAGCTGGCATTAATGAGGCAATTGGAAGTTGAAATAAAATCCAAGACATGGACTAATAAATAAATAACAAAGCGAATGACTTGGGTTAACTTGGCAACTTGGCTAATAGCTGACTGACAAGGGCTGGAAGTCTGTCATTGCGTTGGGCTTGTCGTGCGAGAAAATCAGCTAAAAGACTTGCCGTTCGAGCCGACAATTTGCATAAGAGCTAGCCTGGCCTGAAAGTTCTATCAAAGCGTGACCCAAACAAACAAACAAACCAACTGAACCAAAACCGAACCTAAGTGAACCCTATAAAAGCAGCAGCGGTAGCTGGCTGTAAGGCCAAATCAAAAGACGCTCAAAAACTGGTTTGAGAGGGCAGCATCGACCAAGTGACGAGTGCGCCAGGAAGCGAGACTAACCACATAAACCACTTTTCATACTTTTGCTGCAAGTTGAGTGAAACCGGTTTCACTAGATGTACATGAAAATTAAACTTACAACTCGGTACAAACGGCTACAACAACAACAACAACCATAACTTGGAGTAGTACTCGTCGAACGCCTTCGCTTCCCTCGTCCCTCTTTGCTTAGCGAAACTACTCGTAAATGGCCATGTTCAAATGTTCAACATGTATCCAAGTTTGGTTAAAAGCTCGAGCAGATGCTGCTGCCATATAAACAGATACACAGATGCGACGAGAGTACAGCTAAATGCCGTCGATTGACCCACTTTAGAGTGAAGCGGCAACAACAGGGCAGTGGCAGCATCAGCTGCCATTCAACGTTATTATTATTATGTCAGGCAGCGGCTTCTAACGGTTAAAGAGCGCGAAGAGCGCAACAGCGTGTTGACATTTCAATTGAGGACAAAGTTTGATTAATTGAAGAAAAAATGAACAAAAATAACAGATCAATTCTCAATGACACAGCAAAGCCACAAATTGTGATTCGTTTTCAATTAAAATGTGGCGCTTCAATTTTTTTCTTTTACTTAAAGCTAACGCTTTAATAAACAAGTCATCAACTTTGGTAGCATTTGCAATTGCTCCCCGCGCAGAGCTGAAAAATCTCAGCAAAACAGAAAAATAATTGCAAAAATAATTGAGTTCATGACACTCGCGGGATTCACGCACTCACAAACATAGTGGTGAACTGAGCAGCAGATTAAATCTAAAAACAGGCACAGCATTTCAAATGAGCAACAAATATAAAAAAAGAAGAAATTACTGCGAAATGCGAAATGATGGCGACTAACTTGTATACTATAGTTTAAAGAGAGAGGAGAAATTTTTTTTTTAGTATATATTATAATTTCTTTTGTGGTGTAAATATAAATTACTTTCGGAATGTGTTTTCTGAAGCTGCAGTTTAATTAAACGTTTCAAATCTGAAGTATGAAAGAAACTTTTACTTAAACGAAAGTGATTAATTGCCTAGGATATGAATATTGTGATGCTAAAAATGCTAATACTTCAAAACCAAAAATCTTGTCTCGCTCTTTAACGATAGCTCCGTCAATAATATCAAATCCCTAAATACACTCAAGCCTTTAAATTTAATTATAAAGTAATCTCGAGTCGTGGGTATGCGTTAGTAATCGTTATTAAGACATTAAGCTTACAGTAATCATTTTTTAATGAATAAACAACAATATTCATTTAAAATAATTTCCATAAATTCTAGCAAAACTGCATTTAAGAAATTCGACTAGTGGTACGCAGCAGATTAACACGTTTCAATTCTTTACTTAAATAGTAGCCCGAGGCGTTAGTGGAACACTTTAACGCTGTCTGGCGAGTAACGGGGCAACAAGTATTTAGCTGAAACGAAGACGCACCAACCATGCAAATGCACCGTAAAAACCATTAAGAAGGTGGCGTAACGAGATATCCACATTGTATCTGACAGATAAATAAATTTATATGTATATATATTGTCAACGTGTTAGGCGGAGCGTCTGGTTTTGGAGTGGAGTCGAATCGTGTGTAATAGAGAGCGGATTCGGTGGATTCGGCTTATAAATCGCAACGGACCTTGAAACGGGAGCGACCATTTCAGACATGTTTAACCAGCTGTTGTTTCGACCCACAAATGTGGAGCGTAACAAAAAATCAAAACATGTCTAATGCTGATTTTCGGTGATTTGCACATTTTGCTCGATGAATGTGGTGGAGCTGGTGGCCAGTGACTGGCAAGTGGGTCAAGGTGCTTAGTTGATTTAATTAAGCGGTACAAACCACCTGCAAGCCATTTAACCAACTCCCAGTAAAGATCACGTTTTCGAGCGGAAAATCTGTGCAGAAAAAAAAACAATAACAACAACAAATAATGAAACACAAAACCACCTTTCCGTCTTTGGCCAGACAGGTAGGCAGCAGGTGAAAAGTTGGCCGAAGCGGCTGCCACTGATGAATGACTAATGACTGGAAATGTACGAACACGCCCAAATATGGCCAAGTAGGAAGTGCGCTGAATTGAGCGTTGAGGATGCGCTACAGATGCTGCTGCTGGTGCTGCTGTGCTGTGCTGTGCTTCTCCTACCAGGAAATTGTGGCACTTGAGCAAATCACGATAGGAAATTCCAAAATCTTAATTGTCGTGCAGCGGAATTTTGTCGGTTTTGGCCTAGCTTTATGGCCAGGTGAAGCAGCCAAATTACCATCATGGAAATTGCACAGGTAAAAGGTCTGTGTGATAATGGATTATTCCGGTTGAGGTACAGGTGAGAGGGTAGCTGGCATTAACCCAAACCAAATGCTTGGTTTACACCCATTTCATACATGTGGATTTGCATTTTTCAAGAATTGATTACATTTTATGTACAATAGATTTAAGTACGCCACCACGAAAATTTGCAGAGCTTGTGAATTTTAAGCGATAAAATAAATTATTATTTATTAACCTAATAAATTAAGATTTGCAGCTAATTGAATTTGCGCTTTAATAATTACATGCTCAAGTGCGCATTTATTTTAAGAGTATAAATATTTGTATATATAATCTAAATATATTTTTTTTTCGTTTTACAGACAACTATAAATAATTTACGTCTGACATTTGCATTTGTTGCTTCTTCACATAAGTAAGAACTTATTTATTTGTGCACTTTGTATAATATATGCAACTTATACATTATACAGAAGTGCAGTTGAGTGCTTAATGATGCAACTCTGGTGCATGCAACTCAATTATATTCAAGTGTCTGAAACATTTGCTCTATTCTCAGTTTTACCAGCTGCTTCCTAAGTTCCGAAGAGTTCTTTTCTAAAGCCACTTTGACCGCAAATCACACATTCAGTGAACAGCAATATGCTCTTATAGCTTGGCAATATTTTATGCAATTTGCAAGCCGGCAGTAGCCATTGCTCCATTGCTACAGCCGTCAGCAGTGGTATCCGCAGCCACATAGAGAGACTTAGAGAGGAGAGGGGGAGAAAAGAAAAAGAACTTGGCCCTGGTGGCTAGAAAGTTGAGACCACATTGGTCAATTCTAAAGCAGCTCAGCCAAGCGTTCAGTGCTGTAAACTGAAAACTGAGACACCGATAGTTCCGTTTCAGTGCATTCCCACATCGAATGGTTTTCCGCCTGATTGGGCACGCACAGCAGAGCTGAGCAGCCGCAGTTGAGATCTTGGGTAACACAGCGAAGACAGAGGCAAAGGCCAATCTTGGCATTACCATTGACATTGCAGTGGCCGAAGTGGCAAATTAACAACAGCAAAAGCAGCTAACGACATTAGAGACACTTGTTCCCATAGTCCGCAATCCAACAACAGCAAAAAAAATAGAGAGACTGGGACACACTTTCCCACTTTGGCTGCGGTTCGATTTGTGACAAAACATTTGCACAGCTGTTGGCCAAACAAAAACAAAAGCAAACTGACAAAGAAAGTTTTCATGTGTTTGACGGCGATTAGATACTCTTGCAGACCTTCTTATCTTGGTTACAAAATCAAATTTCGATTAAGTATAATTAATATAATAAATGTAGCTAAGCAATAAAGACAGTTCGAATTCGATTCCATGTTTTTTAAACGTCTTTATCTAAGGGATCTTAATGATTAACTAATGATGACTATTCAAATTTTATTTAAAGATTAGCAAAATATGTAAAGCTTTAATCTACCTAGTTTTCCGTATAATTATATTTAATAGTAGCTACATCAAATAATAATGCCTCTTGAATGTGCTGCTCTTTAGTACTTCAACGTCCAAATATTCCTAAAATAAAATAAAGCAAACTTGATCTGCGCCTGGTATACGAGAACCTATAGCTCTTCTGGGGTCGAAGATGCTTTCTTCTTCCTGTTACATACATTTGCACAACAAAATTTTTAAGGTTAAGGGTATAAAAACAAGCTAAAATAAACGAATCATTTGGCAATTTATTAATACAGTTTTCAGATGATTTGATTCAAAAAATTTGAATTCAAAACAAGCAACAAAGCAATCTCTAAATTCAATATTTTTCACATGTTAGAAAATACTCACAAAGCTTAAGATTTGTTGTTATAAAAAATAAAGTTTTTAGTTTAGAATGAAAAACAAGGCGAGATGGCGATAATACCTAATGATGATTTGCAGGCTAAAATCCTTGAGGAACTGGATTGTCCCTTGGTCCCCGTTGAAGATATAGATCTGCCGAGACGTGAGGTGCGATGCCGCAAAATTGAGATATTTCATTTTGATGACGAGGTCAGTTTTACACCCAACGACGACGATGTCGAAGAGGAGGATCAGGGTCTGAGCCAGTTTGATCAGTTCACCGAGGATCACACAGACGATGTGGATCGTACAATGGAACTAGCTGGGGATGTGGATTGTCTGATACGACGCATCGAGCAAATGCAGTTGATCATTAAGCAGCGCAAGACTGGGACGACGGAAGTATCTGCTGAGCAGCAGGAGGAGGAGGAGGAGGCGACCAAGCAGCCACCAATGCCGGAATTTCAGTTCCAGGAGTGCATGGAGCAGCCCGTGGAAGAGACAAAGCTAGAAATACTCCAACGGAAGCTAAGAGAAGAGGTGAAATTGGACTCGAAGCTGAATTCACTTAGTTGTGATGAGCAACTGGAGATACGGAATCTTCGGCAAGATCATCATCACTTCCAGTGCAAGATCGACGAGATGGTCTGCGATTTTCGCATTGTGCGTCAACTGCTGCTCAAGATTAGGTGCCAGGTTGGCCACGACAAAAAACGATTGGTCAAGCTGGCGGCCATGGTCACCAAGCACCATGAGTGGAGCAATCGTACTTACAAGGAGATGCCCGTCTGCAAACAGCGTTACCAATTTTTGCTCAAGACAAAGCTATCCAAATCGGATGCACTGGTTCTGCTCCACGCCCGCATGGTCAGGGTGAACAATTGCAACAAGAAGTTTCTCACCCGTCGGCAACTGCGCTCTGATCTGAGCGAGTTCCACTCGGAGATCGATGAGCTCGCGGAATATGCCAAAGATCTGCGCCAGGACTTGGTGCGACGCCTTATGATTAAAACATGAGCAGCAGACTTACAGATTCAAAATATGACAATATTTGTATAAATTAAGCTAATATGTTAAAGTGCAACGAATAAAAAAAAAAGAACTTCCATTACCAAAATATGGAATATACGAATATATCTAAGTAAATTTGGTTACTACTCCCCTCATCAAAGATATGCATATAAATCTGATATCCATCTAAATTAAGTTTTGAGAATTTAACTGGAGAGTTTTGCATACGAACTTGATTTTTGACAAACATTCTTATAGAAGTTTTATAATATAAGGATTATTGCAAATATAATAAGATTTGCCAAAGTTTTCCTTAGAAGAACTTAAATAATAGCTCCATAAAATAATGAAATGATTAGAAAATAATGAAAGGATAACAAAATTGAACCATGCATATTTAGCTACGTCCAGCTAATGATATCAAAGATATTCATATAAACTTTTAAGTCATCTCATAGAAATCAACTTTTGCTCACTCAATGACAAAAGCGTAATACTCCCAGCAAGAGTATAGGAATAAGAAAGAGTGAAATTTATTTGCTACCATTTACGGATATAGACACATACGGATAATACATATATTTATATAGAGGCAAGTGCGTCGTTGCGTTTTTTTCCGTCTGCTTGAATGATATGGAGTCTCGCTCGATATTTGCTCAAAATGAGAAACGTGCAACGCATTTCATTTCTTGTGCCCGCCAGATCATCAATAAAATGTCAAATAACAACAGCAACAGCAACAGACAAACAACATCCAAGTGGCAAGAGTTTGCTTGGGAGCTGAGTGGGTGGTTGGTTGGTCACCCATCCATGAAGTGAGCCAAATTTATGTAGTTTCCATTTGCCTCTGAATTTTAAGTGCGCAACTTTTGTCACGTCGCAGTTTGGCATTTTTAACGCGCACGTTAGAAAACAATATACAAATTTGTGAGACTGAAAAGCCAAGGAATTTATTGTCTTGAACAATAAGAAAAGCGCAGCACTAATTTAAAAAAATACAAAAGCGGCAAAGCAACTAATAATAGTTGGGAACTGCTGCGAGTGAAAGTTAATCAGACAACAAGTTCGTTGTAGGCTTTTTATGCAAACAAAAAAAGAAAATTTATGTTTTACCAGCGAATGTAAATATGTGTTGGGCAAACCCTCAGGGTTTCCACAATTAAGCGGCTTGTTTATACAACAGCAAATAGTTTAAGCTTAGGGTTAAAAGCGAGAGACATTTCATTGCAAATTAAATTTGGCCAATGAACTCGGCCGTTGAATTGGCTAGAACGCTGCCAGGCTGATATTTGCAATTGATGCAATTGCTCTTTGTCAGTTGCAGGCAGTTATACAAATGCTGGCGCGACATGCCACACAGGCCCTGACGCCCTCGAATTGGGCAACACTTGGTCGCAACTGCTTGTTGCACCAACCACACACAATTAATAGCAATTGGCAAGATGTCAACCATGTTGCAATCGGATCGGATTTGCACCCACATGCATTGTGGAAACAGAAAGGTGACGCTTGCATGCAAGGCGATTAAAAACGCATATACCGCTAATCGCGTGCACTTGCACAGCACAGCACAACGGGCGTTGATGTGTGGGCGTGGCAGTTACAACATCACTGCTTAATATGTCACTAAGGCAGGCACTCACATGCAATGAAGCATCAAGTTTATACTATGTGTAACACCAAACCAAAGTTATTGCATTGCAACCATTTATAAGAGAAATAAATTATTTTTAATTTGGAAAAAGAATATCAAAGGCTAATTGTGAAATTTAATAGACAAGCTAATGCAGCTGTTATTTGTGCTTATTTTACACCCAATTCATAACATCAATCCATTTAACTTGATGATCTCAGTGTCAATTTGAATTATTAATAGAAGGCAGGCAAAGTGACATTTCTCGTGAGTGCCAAGAACTAAATAATTAATAAATATTAATAAATCGTTGTTGCCTGACAGCTTTAAGTATTTTTAAAATAAACTCTGCATAAACATGTGAATTTTTAAAATAACATTAAGAAAACCTTGTAAAGTTTATGAACTTGTGAATAAATTTGCCTGTTTTCATTCTGACCAGATCATTTAAGCCAGCTTATCATTCATCAATTGTCAACATCTTACCTGTAATTAAAAAACAAAGAGAGCAAAATTTAATTAAGAAGTAGCTACTAAGTAGAGTACGCAATACGGGAACAGGGCCAACAACATACGTAAATGCATGAATGTTTTTGTAACGACCACAACTTTTGACAGACAGGCAACCAATCAGCGCAGCTGACAACTTTCCCAAGCCCCACGCGTGGGGAGGGGAGGGCAGCACAGGGAGTGCAGGTAATTACACGAAAAGCCATACGCAAAATGATGTAAAAAGATTAAATTTGTAAGATAAATTGGAGCCCATGCCCAAGCCCCGAACCCACGAAACTCGAAGCCAGAGCAGACCGGAACATTCGCTGGTCTGGGAATAAAAATGCCGCTTTATGTGGCAGATTTCATGGCTGGAGATAAAAATGGTTGCGGTAATAAATGAGAATTATGCAAAGTTTGAGCGAATGATGAAGTAAGTAAAGTAATGCCCATCTCCTCTCCAAGCCAAATATGGTTAACGGAGCGTGTTATAAGACTCGCAACCGAATTCAGCTCATCTCAGCTCAGACAGACAACCAGCTCCCAGATGAGTAAGTGGAAATTTATGAAAATAAGCACAAAGCCAGTTAAAATTTACAAGTAAAAATACAGATAAAAATAAAAAGAAAAACGAAAAAAAATAAAAAATGCCCAACCAGCTGCCTTCCATAGAAATTGCACTTCACGAAAGTTTCGGTCGCCCCAAAACAAAGTGTAGAAAAACACTTTGGGCTTTTGGCTGCTATGCGTTAAGATGCTTTTTTCTTGACAATGTTGTTAACAGCGAAATTTAAGTGGCTAACAACTTGTCCAAAGTTTGGCTGACAGTTTGAGGCAACAGGCAGCACCGGAAATTTTTTTAAAAGCTTTAATCGCCTCACAGCGCATTAGCTGGCAATTTTTCATTTTTTTTTCATTGACACATTTTGGGCAAGTTTTAATCTCAGATTGTATTTAATTAGCATTAGTTGTTATTAACTTGGTTTTTAGAACACATCGAGTACAGATGGTGAGACTGATAATATTGTTGCTAAATGCCAAAGTCAACACATTTCGGGTTTAGCAATTAATAGTCTGGCGAAATTTGTATCAGTAAACAGACAAACCAATTTAAACACTCAAATATAATGTTGATAATGTATAAATATTTTTTGATTATTTTTCTGTATGCAGTTTAACAAAAAATCAGATAAATTCTTTATTAAAAGATACATCTCCAACATAAAGTTGATGTATTTTTGATCATCAAATAATGTATAAATATTCGGTCCTTATCCATTTTTTAAGTCTATATTATTTTTCTATTCAGTTAAATAAGAAACCAGTTAAAACCTCTATCAAAAGTTACGTCCCCAACATAAATTTTACGTACTCATAATCAACATCATAAAAATCTTATCTATTCACATAAATCGATAATTCTGCTATCACAATCGCATATTTTTCCTGAAATTGACTACTGTATTGATGCATATATACTTGTGGTTTTGTTACTTATATGTTTTATAGAGCAGCATTTACTCATTAGATCAATCTAAATAAATACCCAACACACACTCGATAGTCAAACTAGTTCCATTTGTTGTGTTTGTGTTTTGTGCTTGTCTTCGACAATTTTTGTATGCACGACGTCAATTAAATGCCGGAAATGGCCAATTTCAATGTTGGCCGACTGTCGTTTATGTAGTACAACATTGTTTTTGGTTTGCCCCTATTTCGAGGGGCTTTTCATGATTTGCTTTGATGGTCGTCAAATGGTAGAAAAAAAACAACGAGCACAAAGGCGATTAATTACTCAGCTCACAAAAGACATTTAATGCGCTTTGACGCCCTGCGTGGGCGAATCGGGCAAGGGGTTTAATTGTGGGGCAAGAAATGGCGGATTAATCATTAGAAAGGGCTCACAACGTAATTAGCTGCAATATACAACAAGTCACTTTGAGCGCGTTTGACTTTGATATACCCTACATGTTACAAGACGTGTGCTTTATATTGCATATTGATATCGAATAAAAATAACAATTTTGACTTTCCACATTTGGTGACTGTAAGAAATTTATTAAATCTTTTAAATATTTCTTAGTTTTTATCATGTAAATTTAATGCGACATTTTATTTTGATTTTAATTTAATCAATTTTTACTTTTGAATTATTTTGTGTATACTGACTTTTGTTGATATTAAATAAACAAATGATAAAAGACAGACATGAAGACATGGCTATATCTACGCGATGATGATCAAAAATATATATACTCTATGCTGTTGCAGATTTCAAGCACAGCTAATTTCTCAGCGTTTCTAGTGCCCCAGGGTATGTGAAGTAGTTTAAGCAACATTTAAATTGCTTGGGAGGGATTGACAAATAGAACGTTTACTAAGCTCATCTCAAGGTTTTTAGTCAGTGCTTATCAACAGGTATAAAACCACTTAAAGGTAAATGGGGACAATATTTTTGTTGTGAGTCAACGTCATTAAGACTTGGTGAATAATTTCTGATAACGCTGATGATACTGATAACACACAATGCAACAGCAGCAGAAACAGAAACAATGAACAGCAGTGAATTATAAAAAAAATGCATAATTCGCTATTATTCGTTACAAATTATGCGAAATAGACTTGCCACTCATTCGAACACCAAAAAGGGAAAAGAAAGCGACATTGATGATATAATAACAAGATTTAATTTATATTCGGTGATGATGAAGGTGATGGGAATCAATAATGAGCCACGGCACAGGGTTAGATGACGTCGACCCCAAAAAAAAGCAAAAAGAAAAAAAAACAAACGAACCCTAAGCAACAACAGCAAAAGATCCAGCGAAAAGAGAGAGAGAGCGGCGCTTGCAGACGCCCAGAGCGCAAACTCCAGAACTCAAAATATGAGAGCGAGTTAGCAGATGAGAGACTATATGTGTGTACGTGAGAGAGAGTGAGACAGAGCGCGCACTGACGTAATCGTTATCGTAAAGCGCTTCTCGCTCACACACCGCCTTTAATTGAATGTACTAGTTGAGAGGGGATGGGGTAAGTTTTGTTGTTGTTGCCGCACAATAAATGAAATGAAGAAAATGAAATCATTCAAGGAAAACAACAAACATCAATGAAAAATTAATTTAAAGTGCCAACAAAACAACACTCGACAATAATAATAATAATACTAACCTCCATTGCGTTGTTTTTTTCTCTGCTTGTCTGCCTTTATTTTTTTCAAGGTCTCGTTTTTATTTGCTTGCCGCACAATTTCTTGTAAATTTTGGTATTATTGCACCAAAATCAACTGGAATTTTAGTTGTTTTTTTTTTTGGGCGTGACACACACAAAACGTATTGAAATCCGCTGTGGCCTACAAAAATTTGTGTTGTTTGTTGCGTTCTTTTGTTATTTTTGTCAGTAGCTGACAAGCCCGAGTTTTGTTGTTCTGCTGTTAACAATTTGCAGCCAGTGCAATTGTTTAATGTTAACACGTTACTAAGAGCGCGAACGGCGGCGACGACAACGGCAAAGTTTGTGGGAAAGGTAACAAACAAGGCGTAACAAACCAGGTTTAATTTTACTACTGAGCATCGATTACATACACAAATATCGTACAAGACTATCGAAATTCAGTGCTGCCAGATGTTGGCAATACAGACTTGTGGCAGCACTTACATGGCGCTGTCAACTTGTCATGGCGAACTAAGCCCAGTTCTGGAGTCACTGTTATAGTATTGCGCAATAGTTTAAGGTGCACTGGAAATTTGAAATTTAGTTGTGGCAACTATTGGGATGACGCATTAAAATTAAGTGATGAATATAGTATTTCGCAAAATGCAAAGCAATCAAAAATGCTTTCACTCTTATAAAGAGCTATTTTATGGCCACTTAGTGCGCGCCCATAAACTTGAATCATATTATGGTAATAAGACACACACACACCACTCACCCCTGAACATGTCACAAGTCATAAGCATAAATCACAAAGTTTACCAACGCAATTTTTCACATAAAATTAAAATTGCATTGCTTGTTATTAATTAGGGTAAAATGTTCTACAGCAAGAAGAAGAAGGAAGAAGAAGAACAGCAAACGAGATGCCAAAAGTCAAGAAAAGTCTGGAATCTGCATTGCATACTTAGAGGCGCAGACAAATAGAAGATATCATAAAAATGCCATTGTAAGTAGTTGAGCCAAAGTCGCTTGCTCGCTCACTCTCTCTCTCTTCGTCTCACTCTCACTTTCTGTCGGTCTGCCTTCCTGGCATTGTTGTCATTGTTACCGTTGCTTTTAAGTCTTGTTATGTATTCCTCTTATTATTGTTGTCCTTATTGTTGTTGTTGTTGTAGTTTGCGTTGTTGTTGTTATTATTATTGCAGGCAAATCGACAAAGGCACGCTAAAAGTAACGGTACTCGCAACGGCAAACTCATTTCACTTGTGTCGAAAAGATAAATGTGAAGCGCTTAAAAAAGCAATTACCGCATAAATTGCGCCCGTCGCTGCTGCTACTGATGTTGCTGCCACAACTACAAATAGGCGTTTTCGGTGCCAGGCGCAGAATGCTTCGCATAAAACTTGCTACAAACAACACTCAAACTCTTGACTCAAACAAACAAACAACAAAAACAAAACGCTTTTTTAGATGCGAGCACATCCTGTCCATAAGAAATTTCGGCAAAAAAAAAAAACAAACAAATGCGCAAAGCACGCGAAAACATGCAAAAATGCATTGTAAATCCCATTACACCTCAACGCCTCCAAACACTACACTCCTCCTCTCCCTCAGCTCGTCATTTCGTGTCGGCCTAATTGTAAAATCAATATAGTGTGATTTGAGAATCGTGTAAATCAAGTTAAAAATTGCAGCAATCAAAACACCTGAAGCACAGCAATAAAAACCCATTTAAAAGCTCGCCAAGCTGGCCGCAAAGATGTGCCAGGATGAGGATGTGTATGCCAATTGGTACGCGTCTCTCGAATTGGATTTGAACCAATTCCTGCAAGGAGACACATCGATTTCTCATTAGGCTCCAGCCGAGCCAACTGATGATATTTTATGTCGCCTGAAATCACTTAAATAAAAATTTAATTGACTCGGCGTTGGCTGGCAGCACGTAAAACTCGTCAGTCGACAGCAAACGGAGCGCACAACACGAAACGGAAGCGCAGGACGACGAGGCCGAAGACGTTTGGACGCAGCTAGGAACAACAACCGTCAGCTGCCGGCTTCCTGCTGCCTGCTGCCTGCTCCTTGGCTCCCCGCTCCTTGGCTGGCTGCTGTCAGCCTATTGCCAATTTGTTGCTGTGTGTGTGGAGCGGAAATTTCTTCAACTTCCTGATTTAAATAATAACAAACTGTGTTGATGTCTGGCCTACTCCCCCACAGCCCTCCTCTAGATGCCCATCACTTGGCTTGTGTCGCACCAACTGACGACAGCAACAACAACAACAACAACATCTTACAACTACAGACCAGAGTTGAGCGCGTGTCGTGTTCGCTTTGTGGACGCAACAAAACACAAGATTTCATGTTGCACAACTCGCAATAGAGCAATTAAAGCGGGGCAAGCTTGTCCAATTAGATAAAGCTGATGTTCTTATTGATATTGTAACAAATACTTACAATTTTTCTTAGAAAAATGTAAGTAAATTAAAATTATTGATTTGTTACTTTCAGTACAGCAATAAATGTAAAATTTTCCTTTTATATAAAGATTATATTTAAGCGAACACAAACAAAGATTACAAAGCCTACATCCTAAAAATTTGTAATATCCATGGGGAACAGCAGACTTAATCTTAACTAGAAACGGTAGACTATAAAGTGACTCAGCTAAACGAGGTGTAATCTATAGAGGAATCTGTTCATTTTGTGACAGTTGAGAGGAATCCTTAAATCAAATCATGTCTTAGAAGCCCTCAAATCGATAATAATTCAGGATTGATAGAAGAGTGGTGTAGGATGCCTCTCAATAATAATAATAAGGTTATTTTGGGTATTGCTCAGATATATTAATCAAGTTTTCTGGTCGTGTTTTTCAGTAACCGATATGGGGACATCTCTACTGTTTGCAAATGCTGCCAAGTCGATTACCGTCATCAGGCGCATTGTTGCCCCATGCGTCAAGCCATAAGCGAAATTTATTTTTCTTCATATTTTGTTGTTGTTGTGTTAGTTATTGGTTGGCTGAAAGGGATTGGGAGGTGAGCGGCCAGCAGCGATTGCGGCTTAGATGAGCGTCAATATTTTGCGGATGGCTGGCCAATTTTAAATATTTGCATTATGATGTGACAAGCGAAACACGGCCACAGGCTGCTCCTGCTGCTGTTGCTGTTGTTGTTGCTGTTGTTGTTGTTGCCGATGGTGTGTTTGTTGTTTTGGGAATGCTTGTGTATTGTTGTCAGCTTAAGCGTGAAGCGACAGCAGCAAAAACAACAACAACAACAACATTCCACTCTGCACTCTTCGGGCACATCACACTTCCGTATGCAGGCGCCATTTGGCAGACACACACACACACACACACACCCACACACATGCGAACAGAAAAGTTTGAAAAGCCGACAATCGGCGTCACAGTCGACGCAGCCGACGCAGTGCATCGCCGAATAATCGACGAGGACGAATGCGCAGCCGAAGCGGCAACAGCGGCAACAGGACTGGACTATAAGACCGGAGTTCAGTCAACGCACGAGCTGAGTCGCGCCACCAACGTCGAGCCGGACGGACGCAACAGTCGAGTTGAGTCGTTCAGAATATTACGCATACGCCACAAGTGCCGCAACTTTGCCGCCAGTTAAAACAAGCGTAAAGAGTTGTTCTTGTTCTTGTTGTTGTTGTTGTTGGATTTTATTTTGTTTGTTGGACTGTCGCGCCCGCTCGCTCGTTAGTGAAATTCCAGGCATTTTTACGGTTCCGGCCAAACGGGCGGATAATTTGGCCCAACAGATAACATTCGAGAAGCTGCCTAAAGCTGGCCATAAAAGTGCGTGCTACCAAAATATATACATGTAATATATTTTTATATATATGTATTTAACCCGGCTCCAGCAGCAATCTGAAAAACTCGTCAACCAACTGGCCAACAGCTGCCGGTGGCCATGTGGCATCCACGTACAACGGTGCGTATGAATGAAACTGAGCGGCATGAATGAATGAATGAATGAAAGCGAATTGAGACAAAGTTGTAATGAGTTCAAGTTGACTTTGGATTGGGGGTTTGGGGTTTTTTTTTGGATTCCGGCCAGAGATTTATGCCCTAATGCCGCGAGTTCTGGCCTTAATTATATATGCATATACAGTGTCTCACACCTCATTTGGAACAGCGTCTAGCAAAAATTTCAATTACCTGCCATAAACTCATTATGCATTATTTTTCAAAAATTCCAAAGACTCATGGCAGGTACACATATTAACCACCAAAATTAATATATGACCCTAATAAACTGGGATTTCCCCACCCGCTAGGTCGGGTTATGTAAAAAAGTACCTAATTTTATGATCGCAGCTTATTTGGAACAGTTACATTCTGGACACCTGGGTGCCATAAAACCCGGATTTTTTACCTAAAGTTGGATATTTACGGTAGAAATAGACCAACCTTTTAAGTCAGTTTAGTTTTTTCCCGCATTTGGGCTGCAACCTGCCAACAAGGACAATGGCCAAACGGACTACCATTGATCAACAGAAACTCATCCTGGAACACTTCAAAATTGGATATTCATTTCGAAAAATAGCTAAAATGGTCAATCTAAACACCTCAACTATATTCTACATCATTCGGAGTTTCGTCGACGAAAATCGGACAGAGGACAGAGGCGGAATGGCACCAAACCCGATTTTCACCGAGCAGGACGAGCCGAGGATCATCAAGATTTCAAGGGGAAATTTTAAGCTATCTGCTCAAAAACTGACTCAATAGGTGCAGGATGAAATAAGGAAAAAGACCAGTATGGGAACTGTGCTCCAAGTTCTGCGCCACCATGACTTAAATGCCCGAGAACAATGGAAAATGAAATTTTTAAAAGCAAAAACATAGGGTCTAGGATGACGTTCGTCAAAATTCACTTGGACAACGATTTGGAGTTCTGGAACACAATCATATTTGAATTTGAGTACAAATTAAACATTTTTGGTTCGGACGGACGGAATTATGTGTGGCGACACTCCAATACCGATCTGAGTCCCAAAAACTGAAAGGCAACAGTCAGGCACTGCGGAGGAAGTGTCCTGGTATGGGCATCTATCTCGACAGCCCGCGGCGGAAATTTTGTGTTCATGTGAAACAACAATGGACAGTAATGTGTACTTCGATATACTAAAGGAAAATTTACTCCAAAGTGCCGAAAAAATAGGAATCCGACGTACTTTCCGGATCTACCAGGACAACGACCCCAGGTATAAGGCCGAAATAGTACAGTCCTGGCTTAGATCGAACTGCCCCCACATGATAATTCCACCGGCCCAGTCTCCAGACTTAAATGTTATTGAAAATTTGTGGGCTCTGCTGGAAAATAATATCCGGAACCACAACATATCCTGCAAACAGGATCTCAAAATGCTCTGATGGAGGAGTGGAGCAGGATCAGTCCAGAAACTAGTTGGAAGCTGGTATCGTCCATGAATAATAGGTTTAGCGAAGTTGTTAAGGCTAAAGGATATCATACTAAGTATTAAAATCCTTATTTAAGCTTTCATACGCCAAATATTTCACTTTTCTTAAGACTGTTTCAAATAAGCTGTGAAACGTTTTTTGGATATGTTTTCAGTTTTTGACTAATTTTAATTAATTAATTAATATTTGCATAAAAACTAAAGTTTCCTTTTAAAATGTGATATAACATTAAACTAATTGGCATTTAAACATTTTGCATTTTTTTCCTTGTTTAAACTTTATAGCACTTTAAAATTTTTGCTAGTCACTGTTCCAAATGAGGTGTGAGACACTGTATGTGTTCGTTAGAGACCCCAACTCCCCCCGTTCTAGGCCCTGTTTGTTTTAGCCGCAACGGACATTAAGAAAACAAAGCACGCACGAAAACACTTGGACAAGCTAAAACAAATTTATTGACGATGCAAAAAGAAAACAACTCATGGAAAGTGGGATACATCCAATTTGTTAGCCAAACGCTGCAGGATGTATTGAGTGCTTCATTGACTTTTGCGTGGAGCCAAGTTGAAATTGAACTTTCATTTGCATTTGTGGCACAGCCAAAATTGATGGCCAAAAACTCTTGCTGACAAGTTGGCCAACCTCATTCCTACCTAACTGCAAACCGCTGGGCAATTTATTATTAAGTTTTGGCCCCTGCAAATTGTTAATAGATTGCCAAGCTAGGCACAACTTTTTTTGTCTGTGGCAGTTGCCAATCGCTCACATTTGAGGCGTCTCAGCTGCGTGTTATTTCACATTTGACCCTTTTTTCCACAAGCCCACACACAAATGTGGGCATGTGTGTGTGTGTGTGTGTGTGTCTGAGTGTGTGTGTGTCATGGTATGTATTAGTTTATTATTGCTGTCAAAGCCTGGGCTTTGACGTCTAATTTATGAATGTTTTCAGCAGCCGAGACACGAGTCATGCTGTTCTCATGACACGCTCTATTTCGTCTTGTGCCATTATTTGCTTTTTTCGGGTTTGTTTCTTTTCTTTTCTATTTTTTTTTGTTGTTTTTTTTTTTTTGTTGTCTTATGGTTACTTATTTAGACACTGCGTTGCGTCCTTAGGCATAATTTGCACGCTTCGTGCCCTCGAGCTCTTTGCCACTGCAACTTTCGGGCTTGAGGCCAAGAAATTCTTCAGCTTGTCGAAAACTTTTTTAATGAGTTTAAAAATGTTGAGTGCGCTTTTGCTCCAATGTCCTCGAACTCTTTCCAGACTATGTGTTAAAAAGTCAAGCTCTTTTTTTATCAAACAAACAAAAAACCATAAAAAAAAACCCTTCCGCTTTATCCCGGCGGCTATTTTAATTTGAAGGGAGCAACTGCAGAGTGCGTGATAAGCGTTTAATTGAAAGCTGTGCAGTGGAGCGCCTGATTGAATTTCTATACAAATATAGGCAGCCAGCTAAAGATTCGTTTAGTGGTTCAGTGGGTGGTCTGGCGGTTTGGTGAGTGAATTGCTTGCTACCACAGCCACACTGCAGTCAGTTGACATCCAGAGCCGTGGGGCCTGGCTCGAGTGTCCTTTGCTTGTTCGTCCCTTTAGCGTATGCGCTCAAATAAATTTCAATACACCCGTTTACTGTTTTTTTTTATTTATTTTATTTTTTATTTTTTAATATGAATGCAGTGCAGCGGTGTTCGAGGTGCTTTGAGTGCTTGCCGCTTAACCTCGCTATTCCCACAACGCCACCTACAAAATATTCCATGCGTATTAAAGTGAGAGCACTTTTCATTTGTTTTTATCACTTATTTGTCATATGCAGTAATTAAAGCTTTAAAGTATTTATTTAATTGCATTGAAAATGCAAAAAGCGCATCCAAACCATTATCTGATACACTTAACATAAGCACATAATCCGTTCCAGCCAAATATTTAACAGAGACGACAACTGCCCAAAATCATGCATTAATTATAATATAATTAAACAATAGTTATTCAATGGCTCATTGAAACTGTCACACAAATTAATCTGTATACGAAAAATTTAATTTTGTTTTATTTTGTTGTTATTGATTTAGATACTTAAATAACTTTTCGTGGGCAAACAATTTGTTTTTATTTGTATTAAATATTTAAATACTTGTCACGTTATCTACGAATGTAGAAGAGAAAATGTTTTCATTTAACTATTTATCCACAGAATAAATATTTTAAATAAGTAACTTGTATTTTAATACAGATAAAATACTGCCATCATCACAGATGTTCTGCAATATAATTTTTCCCAGTTGTTTTTAAACATATTTATTTTCAGCATACTTTTGTAGTTTTTCATTTGAAAATTGAACAAATTTTAATTGAATGCATCACATAAATATGTTGAAAAGTTAATCATTCCGGACAAGTTTAGAGCAGTTTTGATTTTTCCCGTTGTTATAATATATCAATTTCCATTGCAAATTTGTTTTAAATTTTTCTCGTGTGTGGAACAAATTTCATTACAATTCTGGTTCGCTCTGTTGCATGATGTGCATGTTTTCTTTGTTACGCTTTGGATGCGCATCAGCAGCCGCCCTTTTTTCATTTTTTTATTATTTTTTTTAGAGCTGATGCAACTTTTGCTGGCAACATGGCAGAACACATTGAGCAACATGCTGCCGCACAAATGCGACGAATTTAAATGCGACATCAGTTGACGACATGAAACGCAATTATGCAACATATGTGTGTGCGTGTGTGTGTGTGTGTGTTCGTATGCGTGTGTGTGGCGTGTGTGTGTGCGTGTGTGTGTGCGTGTGTGTGCGTGTTCGTATGCGTGTGTGTGGCGTGTGTGTTCGCAGTTGCATGTCGACAATCTTTGCCTTATGCTGATGAATTTTGTTGCAGCTGTCTTACAGTTGTTTGCCGCCCTGCCCCATATGTAAATCCCCAACACAGCAAACTCTGACTGTTAACATGGCCTGGGAGTTGGGGAGCAGACAGTTGGGGAGTTTCCATCTGCGTTTCATGTTTTATTTAGATATCTTCAACGATTTTGTGTCACAGCGCGCTCAGACATTTAAAATGCCGTTTTTAGAGTGTGTTTGCAATTGTGTGACTCACATAAATACTAATATTAATATCTCAGTTTGCTTTTTCCAAACTTGTCATGCAGCTGCTGCCCCGGGTTGCACACGGGCTAAGTGTACGGCAATGATGCAATGAGTGAGAACCACGTCGCAGGACCACAACCACAGAGCCAACCAGAATCCAAGCAGGCAACAAAGAGCAGTCAACATCCAACCACTGGGCAGAAATGCAATCTGATGTGTTCGCATCTTGGCTGAGTGCCACGTAAACTCTCCAAGCACACACCAACGCACACACAGCCACTCACAGACACACACACACATACACACAGAGCCAACACAGAGTCACGTAAGCAGCTTGGCAAGAGTCGCAGGATCGCTGAGGACACAAGTGGAGGAGCATCGAGGAGTGCAGAGCGGGGGAGCGAGTGAACCACATCGAGTGCTTAGCGCCCGTCATGTTGCGAGATATATTTCTATATTTAGTTTTAATCGTTTTATTTTGCTTTATTTTCATGGCGCAGTTAATCGTCAACGTTTACGCATTCCAGCGCCAACCAACGCCTGCCCAAAGGGCCGAACGCAATCAAATTATATTTGTCTAGGAGTCCCCTTGTTATGCCATGCCCCAGCCCAGGAGGCATAAGTCAAGCATTTCCTGACTTGCCATTTAATGAGCGTCTTAAAGCTGAAATCAAAGAAAACTTGTTGGCGGCCAGGTCCTGAAAATCTCGCTAAGAACTGATAAACTGGGTTGCGCACTAATTAGTTACGGCCAAAGTGGTACTCTGGGGATTGCTGTCATGAATGCACAATGAAACTTTGCGGCACAATAAGTCGTCAGCTGAAATAGCAGAAGCGTTAAGCAGAGAGGAACGTGAACCCGACGCACACGCCAACAAAGATGATGCCACGTAATGTTGCAGCATCGTTGCATTTCAGATAAATTACTTACTGCTCGCCATGCTCGCAAATCTTGTAATTACTTATTTCAGGGTACGCTTTAAAAAAGAAATCGTTGCCTACTTTTCTGCGTGCAGGAAAGTGTGCGCCAGCAGAAATGCATTCGAGTGTGGCAAATGGCTTTAGTTTGTATTGATTTCCAGGGCACACACACACACAAACACCCAATGTTCTTTTTTTCTACTTATATTTTTGTTGTGTTTTATGCTTTTTGTTTTCGGGCTTTGCCGTACAGTTTATTGTTTTTGTTTTCTTTTGGCCTCCTGAGCTGATTCAGCTAACAGTTGCGGATTGCGGGCTGCGGGTTGGAATCGGTTATTGAAGCTGCTTGGACTGCCCTGAGCACTTGAGCGCCATATACACACTTGACCCTATTCCGTTAAGAGACTTTACAATAGGCTTGCCCACTGGGCGAAAGCAAGTGCCTTGGCTGGGCAAATATTTAAATTGACGTGGCCATGGATGCCCAAGTGTTGGGTTCTAAGGCCTTTTACACTATTTCAAAAACTTCAAAGTGTGGCAACATTTTTGTTAGATTTTATAGCCTGCCTATGTTTATTAACTGTGTGTGTGTGCCTTTTTGCACCAAATGGATATTCTGGTTTCATTTGCTGCACAAGCTTAAATAATTTTTATGGACTTGGCTCATAGTTTTGTGAAAGTTTTCAATTAAATTTAATTGCATTTTTCGAATGTTGAGCAAGTCAACTGCATTCGGGGCATTCAACTTGGAGCTGAACTTCTGTTAAGTGTGAGCACTGAAAGGTTTTCAAATAATTTACATGGTTGGAGGGATTTAGCGTTCTGCACTTGGCGAACTACGTATTCATATCGTAAGAACATTTCAAATGCTATTATCGAATAATCAAAATCCGTATTAATCGAGCTACCAAAAACGAAGTAAATGTAAACATCTTATTGAATTGCATTCAATTAATTATAAACACATACATTCGAACAATAATAGTTTTAGCTACCATATACAAAATACATATATATACATATATACATATAGTAATTATGAATGAAATAAAGTTAATGCTAAGCGGTCTGATCAGCTTAATAAGGTTTTATGAGAGGACATTTGACGAAATTTATTGTACGTGTAGTTAGATCTGAACAATGAAATCAAATTATTCAAACGAAAAGCGAAACAATATCGAAATAAACATAAATCAAATAAATGTTGAACAATTCCAAAAAAAATACACAAATATTTAAAACTCTGATCGTTTTATTACTATGAGCTGTGCGTTTTAAAGTATTTTATAGGTAAACCACAAATAATTTTTATTAAATTAATATTATAAATTTACTAAAGTCTTTAATGCATGTCGGTTTTTAATATTACTGAAAGAAAATATATTTTCTTTTTTATTTAAAATGAAAGCATTTTGTTGCCATTGCCAGTAGCAAGGTTTTTCCTAAAAACAATAAACTTTTTATTTAATTTGTTTCATTGCTTTTACTCTCATGAATGCGGTCAACAAATTGCGACTTGCATTCATATAAATGTCAAAATATTTCATTAACAAAATATTTTGACGTTATACTACTGCAACATGCAACATACATAAAATGTTTTTAAAAGTAGAAAAACGTCTACTTAAAGATTTTGTGCAGCTTTGTGAACACTTTCAGTTGTGGTGAAACTAAAAATTAATAAATCCACTGCGGCAGCTTAACGAAAGCAATGTTGGTGAAAACGAGACAAAATATAAGTATAAATTTAAGTTTTAAAATTAAGTTTATTTTTATTGTCATGCCACTCATCTATATTTCATTTTAAGGGGCTTTCCTCTGAAGCGTCAATGACCTCGATAAAAGAAAAGACTCGCTGCAGTCCTTTATTATTTGTCGATAATTCCATAAATACCAGAGCTCGACATATGCGACCCATTAAAGTGTTGAATGCGCACCAAGGTCTTTTTACCACAACAATAAAATGTGCACCATCAGCAGCAGCAGCAGCAGCAGCAACAGCAACAGCAGTTGAGTAAATTTTCCATTTAGCCATCTTAAATTTGGCACAACAAGCGGGAGTCGCACGGTCCGACGCTTTCAGAGCTGTTGTAGGCACCCCGGTCTGCGCCAACAGTAGTCACCCGCTGTGGTAACTTTTTTGGCATTGTTCCAAATGCAAAAGGAAAACTGTGCAACAAGCCAACTGTCCCCAGCAGAAATTTCGCTCTCGCTTGACGGTTGCAACTTTGTTGTGTGCTTTGTTTTTTTTTTTTTTGTATATGAAGCTGTGTGAGCCTTAAATGTTCAGCGACATGGCCAACAGTCATAACAATGGCAGGTGATGGCGCCAAATGGATTCTGCTGCTTTATTGTTCTTGCGCATTTTGTTTTTATTGCATTTAAATGAACTGACAAGGCAAGACCGGAAAAGATCGCATCGATTCCGCATCTCAGTCAAATTTGGTCAAGCTGTGAATGCCGGCAAATATGTACAATGTGGTTGTGTGTGTTGTGTGTGTGTGTGTTGTGTGTGTGAGTGGGTGGTGTTTGGCTCTGAGTGTGCTGTTCAAATCTAATTGAAAAACGCTTAAATTGCCTGACAGGCAATTTCTCATTGTCGCAGCAGCTGTTAAAGAGTGAAAACCAGAAACTAATTATCAATACACACACACACACACACACACACACAAATGCATACACATATATGTACTTATACAAAGTTGTATCTAATATTTATTTGTGCTTTTTGATTTTGTGACATTTTTCACTTTGATCTGTGACAGGGCAAGTTCTTTGCCAAAGTCACGTCCTCGTTATTTTGCGCACAATTGAAACCAAAAATCATAACTAATTAGACGTACATTTATTTAGTTATACATGTATATACATATATTCGAATATATATGTACATATATGTAGATAGAGAAAGAATGAGTGCTGTGCAACTAAAAAAGACTAATGGGAATCACACAGTTGATGAAAATGTGACAAAACATTTTGGCAGCTTGGACAGCCTCGCACTGCCGCTTTAGCTTAAGAATCTTTCTATTTAATACACGAACCTGATGCTGACAACAGCTATAAGAAGAACCGTAGCGAATAACATTGTTGTTGGCCTTTGAAGATGCAACATACATTTTATGCAACAAGCAAACCGTCAGTCCCGTTAGACACATACACAAAAGTCATGCTAACCAATTTGTTGTTTATGTTCTATTGCAGCAAAATGTTGGATTTCTTGCTCTTTAAGATTTCTTATTTCTTAAGAGAAACCGATACGCTCCAGAGCGCGGCCAGCTATTCAAATGATCACCAATACTGTTGCACACACGCACACAGATACAATTAACCATACAAATGTCGGACCGGGCCACACGGCGTATGCGCAATTCGCTTTGGCTCGTTGCCAACGCGCTATACTTGGAGATCAACGGAAAAAATTGCTGATTTTTTGCCAGAAATTATTTATAACTGCTTGTTCATACACAACACAGCACACATACACCAGCACACAAACACATACACAGACACACACACACACACAGTGTATTTGTTGTTGTGTGTTTTATTTTCGATCTATTTGCTCTTTTGCCTATGGCTGTTAACTTGACAAGTAAAAAAAAAAGAAAATACTCGATGCGCGAAAATTTACAACAAAGAGAAAATCTTGTTGGAGCACATATAGAAAATCTGCAGTATATTGATTATGAAATTCGAAGAAAATGGAAAACAACAATTACTTACTAGTGAATGGGTTGAGGGTGCTATTTGGTCAATGAGTCAAAGCAGAGTAGTGTGTGTATCTATCAATTAGCGTTGCTTACCTATAAAGAGAACAAAAAAATAGACAAAGAGAAAAGAGATATTAATGTGATATTTTGACAGACAGTTATAGATATATAGATCTATATACAAATTGTGTTCATATAGAGCGTATTCAAAAATATATCTAAATAAACATATAATAGAAACTAGCAGCAAATGTAAATGATTTGATTTATTGATAAATTGAGTCATCGAATTTTTAAAATGAACATTCTCTTAACTTTTTCTTAAAGTTATGTTAAGAATCGATTTGATTGGGTGTTTGGCTTAAATTAAATTTGTTCAAGACATTGAGAATTTAATTTGGTTGGAACCATGGCGATTAAGTTTATAAGAAATTTTGTGTAATTATTATTTTTATTCTCTTCAAACTTTTAATATTCCACGTTGTTACACTGAGAAAACAACAGCGATATATGTAGATTTAAAATAGATTTTGAATTATTATGTTAAATTAAACAAGAATTTAAAATTCCAAATTTCCAATATTCTACACATATTGAATTTTATAATTCAAATTTTTAATTTCCTAAAAATTCTTAAATTCATTGCACTAATTTTTTTTTCTTCAGTGCGGCACTTGTAAAAGTTCATAATGTTTTTACTCAGACATGCCTTGAAAACATTTTATATTAAAAATAGTTGTACAACAAAAAGATACAAACGTTCTTAAACAGCAAATTCGTTGAAAATAAAAATAGATACAAATTTTTACATAGTCGGGAAAAGTTATTAAAACTTAAAAACGACTCTTAAAGGTTTTGTAGTAGATGCGAAATGTTAAAGTAATTATAGGGATTTGTGCTGCCAAATCTTTGAGAAAAATCTTGAATATGGCCTAATTAACTGATTGTTTGCATCAATGCCGCAATTCGCCTCAGCTGGCACCCAATTCGGCTGCAAAGGCCAAAAAGCTTAAAATCAATTAGCCTCTTGCTGAACCCCAAACCCCACAGCCTGCCCCCAAATTCCCTCGTATTCCCACTGAGCGGCCTTTTGTAACTTAATTGTGCAAAATGAGTGGAGATGCTTCGCCCAACTCTTGAACCACTTGAGAGGGCAGCGAGCATTTTATGCGAGTCAGCCAAATAAAACAAATGTTGAGGTTTTAACTTTTTCGCTGGCCTTGGCATGTGGCATGTGAAAAATACAATGCCTAATTAATGTACCTATACATGAGTGTGTGTGCGTATGTGTGTGTGTGTGTGTGATTGTGGATAGAGCGAGGTTGTGTGTTGCTGTTGAAAACAAAATAAAAGGAGCTGACGAGTCAGTTTTAATTAAAAGATAAAATTGCCTGGCCACAGTAGCATATTCAAATGGAGACAGGCAGAAGACAAAGAGATAGAGAGAGAGAGAGAGAGAGAAAAGAAAGAGAGACAAAGAGTGTATGTATGTGTGTGTGTAACAGTAAGAGGGAGCCATAGAAATAACGAGTCTCAAAGCGCATGAAATAATAAAATGGCAATGAAATTAACAAAAAATAAAAGCAGCTAAAAGTTAGAATTTCAGCTGAAGTAGTACTCGTAGAAAATAACAGCTAAAAAACTGAATGAAGACAGAAAAAACAAACAGGGAGAGAAGTGGCGAAATGAAAATTGAGGGCGGAACGGGAAATGAGGCGCCGGAGCGGAAACTCTGCACTGCGATAGCCTTTGTTGCCGCCTTGATTGCTGCTGCTACGAAATAAAACTCAGATCTAAAACTGAACCACCTGCCACACGTTGGCCGCGAGGAACGTCAACGTTTCTGGGCGCCATGAGCTTCGACGTTACTGGCTTCATTTGCAGGCAGCGCCAAAATGCCGCCGGGCCGAGGCAAACGTCGGGTTAACAAGTGAGTCCTGGCAGCAACAATAAAAGCCAGTAATGATACACATGGCAAGGGGGCTGCGACAGGGACGGAAACTGGCCAGGTATTGCGAACTGGCAGATGTAACTTTTATATATATGTATGTCTGTATGTCTGTATGTATTTATGTATGTATGTATGTGTGCTACTGTTGGCGCTGGAACGTGAGGCACGACACTGTGTGTTGGTATATTAAGTGAAATGAAATCCTGTTAAAAGAAACAATGAAGCTATTAAAAAAAAAATGTACGGGGCTTTAGAGTGTATGTGTGAGCGTGTGTATAAACTTTTTAGTGTGAATTTAAGTACATATGTGTGTGTGTATGTTGATATATATCTTTTGGTTAACCTCATAATATCGTTTAATAAATACTTTACAACCTGATTGATTACCGGTGCTCTCGCCTGCGACAGGTGAATTTGGCTTAAGGATGCTTAAGTAGCTATTGCTGTTAGCTACTGCTACTGCTCCTGCTGTTCCTGCCACTGCTGCTGCTCCTGCTGCTCCTGCTGCTGGTAGTCAATGTAATTTATGCGCCCAGAAAGCAACACAGCGTGGAGCAGCTACCACAGATTGCGTCCCATGTGGCAGAATATAATCAATGTGGTGCCCGCCCATTGTGCGCTTATGTTTATCCTTTGGCTCCAGCTAAGCGACAGGCACAGCTACAGCTACAGCCACATCTTCTGGTGAAGCAGCGAGCACTCCACCTTAGCTACGAGTGGAAACTCACTGACCTGGAAACTTTTTAACGCCGTTTCTGGCTGTGGCTCTGGCCAACTTGTAGCTGATAGTGCTTTAAGAGCGGCAGTTTTTTAAGGACAAAATCCTTTTCTGCTTATATGAATGGATGTGCATTACATTAGGGATATATCCTCTGGCTATATTTCACATAGTTCGCTCTGAGACTGTGCCACATCAATTGATTAATGTCCAAAGCAAGCTATTTATTTTTAGACATATTAAGAGTTAATCAAGTGCAAAGCGCAACAAAATGCTTCGCTTAATTAGCACCAGTCTACAAAAGTATCTTGCCTGAGTAATCAGGTATCTTTGCGCATATATATATACATTTGTATATATATATATATATATATATATATATGCTTATATCTATTTAATATTTTCCCAAAGTTTTTGTACACATAATGTATATATTTTTATTTTGGCAAAAACAAAAGATTGAAGAAGAATTCTACGCTATTCGCTTTTGTTTGTTTGGCCGCCAAAAGTATTTCGAAGACGTCGCTTTCGACATCTTCGTCCGTCGTCCGTTTGGCAACTTTCAATCTGTCGCATTTGTCAGCTTCAAATATTGAGTGAAGTGGGCGTACGCTGGTCATGCGACTGCCTTTCATTACTTGACACATCTAAATAGCCCCATACAGCCATACACAGATACACTCATGCCTGCATGCCACATAACAAAGTATACACATTTCGAGGGCGGACTACTAAATGTGTTAATTTTTTTTTTAAATTTTTTACGTTTTATCAACAATATATTTTGCACGATTAAGTATTTTGCATTTATCATTTACATTTTTTCCGGTATGATTCAAGCCCACTGTTCCCTTGACCAAAAAGACTCGCAAGACGCACAAATTCTCAAGTCGACAATTCATGTAGGAAATGTGGTTGATTGAAGAGCCTTAGGCTCAGAATGGGTCAGATTAAAAAGGTTGAGTCTTATATATGTATGTAAACCACTGATGGATTCCCATTCTCATTAGAGTGTTGGAATTTGAATATTTGTAATACACTTTCATAGGCACTTATGAAACCACCCTCGCATTTGCAATGTTCCTCACCTTGGTGGAGCGCGTTTTGCGCCATTGCGAAGTTTTTTGGGTTGTTGTTGTTGTCGTTTCCTCTTCCTCAGTGACGTCATTGTCGATGGGACTTTTGTCATTGTCAGTGTCTGCCATATTGTAGAGTGTTTATGTTTGTGTTTTAATCCTGAGAGGCGACAAGTGTTATCCTTATCCTTATCCCTAACCTTGGAGTATGCGTTTTGTTTGTTTGCTTTTGTTAATTTGTGAGTTTATTTCATGGCTCTTAGGAATTTCTATGGCACTCGAACATGAAAAACTTTTTCTGCTTCTTCAATATTTGATCTATTCACATGGACACTTTTTCATTTCTTTTTCACTCATTTTCACTGGAAACACAGTATGATTTATATTGGATGCGATATCATTTTTGTATATATTAATAAATATATGTATATAAATGTGTATATATGCACACACTAATATTTATAAAATATAACGCTCTCTTATTTGACTATAATTTATTATTGCAGCTGCCTTGAAACTTATTTTTGGGCAACATTTTCTGTTGTTATTTTATATGGTTTGCACAAAACGCATAACAATAATTAATTTAGAAATTTGCATAAAAAAATTAGCTTGGCAATTGGATTTGAGATTTATGTGTGCAGAAATAAAACGATATTTTGGAAAACTAGAATAGCAATTGTATGATTAATCACTGAATGCGAATTCTAAGCAATTAAAATAAATATCATTATGAATAATAAAAACTTAAAAAAGAACAAAAAAAAAAACCACAAAACATAAATTGATGTCTTCAACAATCACATGATCCATTTAAACTTTAATGGATGAACACAGCCAGAGGACCTGTGGTCTAGACAACTTTATGGCCAAGTTGTAACCAAATCAAAGCAACTGACACACCATTTAGACAACTTTGTGCTTTTTAAGAGCCGGACATTGTGGCTTCACATACACACTCACACACACATACACATACGCATATACATATTCAGTATCTAAAAGCGATTTCTATTTGCAAAAATTCCCATTTGCCATTCAATTCGAAAGCTATTTTCGTCCGCCACAAAAAGCAAAAAGTTGCCAAATGAAAGACAACTGGGAAGTTGGCCCAATGAACTCAGAACCGAGTCAAAAAGGAGATTGAAATAAAAACTTTGAAGCAATTTAGTCCCATTTATATACATTTGTGAGTGTGTGTGTGTTCTTTTTCAAATACATTTTTAAAACTAGCTTCCAATGCAGTTATTTTGAAAGTTTTTATTCAGCATTTGATTTTATTGGCATGTGTTATTTTTGTTGTTGGTGTTTTATTTTTGGTTGTGCACAGTAATGATTTATGTGGCTTGTATGTGTTGTTGTTTTATTTTTATTGTGGGTTTTCATTGTTGATGTATTTGATTGTTTTGTTGTTGTTGTTGTTGTTGTTGAATTGCACTTTTTGTAGTATTTTTCTTTTTTTTTTTATGTTGTTCGTGTTGTGGTGATTTTGTTTTTGAGGCGTAATTTCAGATAACGCGTGGGTGTTTCTTGCTGTGCTGTTGTTTTTGTTTTTGTTGTATACCAGTAGAGTAGAGTATTTGCAGTATGGTATTGTGTGGTTTTATCGCCTTGATATGCATGCAAATTTCAAATGCTAAAAATTCAACTGGGCCACATCAGGCTGGCAGGCAGGCAGCAGTCAGCAGGCAGGCAGCAGACGCGCTCGCGCTCACAACGAACTGAGTTTGCTTGATTTTCGGACGAGGTAGTCAGCCAAGCAGCAAGCAGCGAACCAGCCCGAGGACTATATCCAGGGTGGGGTTTGCGGGGATTGCTGAGGAGGGGGGACGGGACGGGACAGAGGTGGCTGGCGAGAGGCAGCCGCTAATAGAGCGGCGCACACAATCAACACTTAATGTTGCCGCGGGGACAGCGAGGCTGACTAACACAATTTGCTCATAATCTTAAAAACGAAATGCTTCATAGAGACCCACTCACACACGCATTCAAATGAGTGTCTCTCTCTCTCTCTCTCTCTCAGTGTGTGTGTGTGCGTGAGTGTGTGTGTGTGGCCACTTTAAATTATACACTTTTTGAAAATGTGTGCGCAAAAATATTTGCTGCTTTACATTTTGAGTTTCTTCTTTATTTTATTATTATTATAATTATATTTTTTTTTCTGCTCTTTTTTCTTTTCTTTTATTTTCTTTTCTTTTGCAGGCCGTCAACGCAACGTATGCGTAATGTGTACGTTTGTATTCAGCATGGGGCAAATGCCTGGTGGCAAGAGTGAGAGCGAAATATAAAAATTGGCTTTCAACGAACTTGCGAATGCGAAAACAGGTGAATATTTGTTGACCACACTCGCTTGAAAAATTATAGCAAATTCCTTAAGTTTTTGGTGATTTTTTTTTTTTTTTATGTTGGCCGCGCGCAAAAACATGAAAAACAAATTTTGGATGGTTACTAAAACAAAAAAGAAAATATAATAAAAATGTGATTGTGATTTTATATGTCTAGTGGCAAAGACGCGCTGGCGTTATGTGCTGCGCGTGGCACTCAACTGAACTGAGCCGAAACGAACTGAACTGACGCTGGGATTTGGCTGTCGTTTACACCTTTCCAGCTCCTGGCCGTGGGTCGCCTTTAGCATGCACTTTGTTCTGGGTAAGGCGCCAGCTGCGCTCTTCTTGGTCTTTGTCTTACCCACAAACCCACCTTTGTTGCGCAGCAGGCATGAGCGAATTTCTGCGAATGTGCTTTGTTGTTGATGCTACTGTGGATGCCTCTTTGTTGTAAGTAAATCACACGATGCCTGTCGTCGCCAACCTTGTCGCGTGAACAGTTTATTGCGTTGCGAGCTTTGCCTCTTGTCATTTGTCATGCGGTCTAATTTTAACGCAAATCATCTGCTTACCTATGTATATAAATATATATATATATATATTTTTATATATATATATATACCGTCGTAAACATCAGTTATTGCCTGAATTCTCAGGCGACCGTAAATCGTTGCTGCCGCTTGTCATTCTAATTGCTAACAATTTGCGTTGCTTCTCTTGGCCTGGTCATTGGTCAGTGCTAATTGTTCCAATCGATTTCTCTGCTAAATCTACCAGGGCCAACACACTGCACCCGCTGTGGTTGCGGATGTGATTCTTGCTCAATGGCAATGCAGCATGTCAAACTGTCAACCTAACAGATGCGAAAATCATTGCAGCACTCGCTGACTGATAATATATAAAATAAATATATATACATATATATGTATTTATATGCATAATATATTAAAATCATATTTTGTAATTAAAAAGTATGTGCGTATTATGGTTTTGCTTACGAGCAGATTTCTATTCAGATAAACCAAAATAATAATGAATTTTCTGTTCCTTTTTCCAAATAATTGTTTAAACGAATCTTTGCTTTGCTGACTTTGCTAATGGCTGTTAAATTATTTATAACGTGTTGTTGATTTTTAATTAAATAAATTCTAAATTGCATTGACAAGTCTGCCTTCAACTGCCAGAATAGATCGGTCCCAAACCCAAGTGCTGCTGTCCCTTTAAGCCGTATAATTAATTGTTTACTTTTTGCTTACCAACTTTACACAAAAGTTTTATCTCAAGCCAGTGGGGCTAACAATGTTGACAACCCGCCCAGCATCCCCTCCACCCCCTGTCAACCGACCATCCCTGTTTTCTAGCTGCCACCGGCTGGTGCACAAACATAAACAACAACAAACGAATTGTAGGCCCAACGCCTGCTAAATATAACGCGTTGAAAAATTTTCCAAAAAAAGAAAGAAAATAAAATATTATTTATAGCCAAAGCAACAAAGCAACAACAGACACAGCAGCTCATATACACAAATCAATGCGAGTTGAAATATATTTTCGATTTGAATATGAATCGAATATACTTTTAGCAGCTTGCCTATAAATTCGAATTTGGCGGATGCTGATGTAAAAATCGCAGATGTAAAAATAGCTAAGACAATTAATAATAATTCTGCTGCTGAGCGCAATATTTATTGTATACCCTTTAAAAATATATACATAACATCGATAAATAATTCTGCTACACACCAATTTATAAAGAGTCTAAGAGACTCAATGGGAAACTTCAAGTCGTTCATCTTAATTTAAAACACGTTTTTTCAATATTTTTTTTTTGAGGCCATCAGCAATTGGTACAGATCAATATGGCAATGTATTTGCGTCAGAAAATGCATCCAAAAGCAACAAAATATTGCCTGCGAGCATTAATATCGAACGTACTCATCGAACGAAGTTTTTTCCATTTGCTGGTGCATCCGGCCCGAGGGCAACGGCATCCATCCATCGCTGCCAGCGCTTTGCTACCTTCCTCCCGCTGTGAGTTGTTGTAAAAATAGTTGTTTGTAAACAAATGTAGGGGGAGGGAACGAAAGTGCTTTGACCTCGTCTGTGCCGCTTGTGCATTGTGACTATATAATTTTATCTATTTTACCTGCGCGCCGCACATCTCAATATATTTAAACACTATACAAAAAAAGACCATGCGGTTTGAGAGCCATTGGAGGTGAGGTGAGTTTCGGTGCTTTGGGTGGGTAACAGCGCCACGCCCACGCGTCTGTGTCAGAAATGATCATTGACATTGTCGTGCTGAAGGTGTTTCACACTAACACACAAACACACCAACACATCCACACACACTCACACCTGATGTTCTCACAGGTGGCGGCTGCTAAGAGCACCTCAGCTTTCAAATTGCTCTTCCCAGTGCGTTAATTAGCTCTTTAACACACACACACACACACACACACACCGTTGCAGACATACCTGCTGCTCCCCGAATGGAAAGTGAAAGAGTGGGAAAACTTGCTCTGCTCTCGTTCGATTCGCATTTGCCGACTTTTTGCCATTTAATTTTCTTCATTTGATTTTCTTCATTTCATAGTTTCATTTTGAATGGCGACGTTGCTTTCAAGGTAATTTTCTCAGAGTATAATTAAAAACTTGTATAAATAATAAAACAAAATTGTTTAAAATAGTTGGCAATTGAAAGTGCATTTACAAGCTGTGAACAATAAATAATACTCTATACATCCACATTTATTGTATATGTTTCTGTATATTAATAAAAATTAAATAATATACGAATGCATGATGAAAAACTGCAAAACCATTAGTTCCATCATCCACAGGAAGTGACGGTTCAACAAGTAATTATCGCTTTGTCGTTGCAATAAAATATATATATATATTTTTTTTTTTTGATTTGTGCTTTATATCTGAAGGATTATCCGACAAAGTCTCGCTTGCATTCACCTACACCCGAGCTGTTTTGGCCATGTGCCTGTCCACGCCCCATAAATATTATTTAATTACATATTTCTTTCTTAGCCATTAACATTATGTAGGTTATAGTTTAAATAAAGCATCTCATCAAAACATCAAATACCAGAAAAATACACAAAAAGAGAAGAAAATGAAAACAACACAGAAAAAGAAATGCTGCTAAAGAATTTCGCCTCGACTGGGGTCGCCATATGAGATATATAGAGAAAAAAATAGATATTAAATATATATTTATAGAAAATGTTGTCAAAACGATTCTATATGCAAAGGCAAACAAACAAACAAGCTTCTGAGTTAAGGGCATGCGATCGAAGGAGGTAGCTCGGGGGTGTTCATAAACCCCATTTTGAGGCCAAGGAAATCCATTCAACGCCATTTTTGTTGTTACTCAGCGTTTTGACAGCTCGACGAAAAATCGTTACATCACAAGAGATGGAAAATTAAATTAACGAATTATATATTATTATACCTTAATAATGATAATGAAATTTTTAAGCATGTATATATTAAATGGAATTAGGAAAAATAATAAAATTATTAAAAATCATAAGCTTTTAGCTCTCAGTTCTGAGACTTTGCAATTTATAAAGAATATTTACTATATACTTTAAGACCTAAGAACTAAATCACTTTTTTCCTCATGCATTTGAAAATTAGAGCTTTAATTTTTCCCATATATTTACAATAGTTAATAAATTGCAAATTTACTATCTTATTTTTGAAGAGTGTTGCTGCTTCTTATAGAAAGAGTTAAATTTTATTTTATATATTTCACCATTTTCGACTCATAAATATTTTGTCAAAAAACACTTCAAAACAAGATTTAAATAACCGTGCAATAAAGTCAAATTTAGATGATCATAAAACTGAGTGTATATATTTTCAAATTATAATTTTATGGGCCTTTTGCTATTCGACTGCATCCGAATACATATTAGATACATATGTATATACTCGATATTAAATAGTATACAATTAATATCTTTCAACTTGGTTGGCTGTTTGGAGCTGACTGCTGGTTGCTGGTTCTAATAGCCTGTTGATTTACGGATCGACTTGGCCGCACGACATTTTTATGTGTGTGCCTCAATTTATATGCATTTCTAATGGGGCGCCGCAAGCCGACAGTGCAAGAGGGCGACGGGCCCAACAAGCTACATATTAATCATACGCACTGTTAAGCGCTCAAGCGAATCGAGAATAGAGAATTGAGAATCGAGAATAGAGAAGCCATCGACATCGATGTCCGTTGGGCAAATTAAGCAATCAAATTGCAGCCAATCGCTCGCATTTCGATTTAAATGTCACTGCGCATTTCCGGGATTAGCACCGCTATCCGCCTGCCCCACTGCCTGCCCCTTGCTGATACCTGCCTCCTGCTGTTTACTGCCTGCTGTTGTCGCCGTTGTCGTCATAGCTCTCGTGTAGTCGACTAATTAGAGACGCATGTGGCAATCAATTCGCGTTGCAGTTGCTGGGTCATTTCATTGAATTCCGTTTCGTTGCGCATACGCCACGTTGGACGTAAAACATTTTATTTTCGTTGACTATTACAAAACCAACAACAACAACAACAACAGAAACAACGTCAACGTCAGCTACAGGGCAAAAGCGGAGGCGGCAACACATAAGCGTTTTAGTGAAAATAAATTGAAAAATCTTTGGAACATGGTTTGATGTATTGTGTGTGTGTGTGTTTGTATGTGTGTGTGTGTGTGTATATAGACCGAGTTTGTGTTTAGATTTCTTTGCTCCGATTTCTGTTGTGTTTAGACTGGTAGCGCATTTCTGCAACAGATGCCAGCATCACCATGTTGTGTTGTTTGCTTTTTGCTTTTTTTTTTTTTAAACATGTTTCGCTTTATCTGAGACACATTTTGATTGATTGCACGAGTGCAACAGCACATACACAATACAATGGGGATATATCGTAGCAGAGAACATTGTTGCAAAATGTATCTGACAACTGCTACTGCGACTGGTGCCAGTCAATAGCCTAGGGATGTATACATACTCTATATGGAATCCAACACACATATGCATTAGTTCATCAAATTAACACTTCAACTAATCGCTCAAAAGTCACAAATAGCAAACAGCAAACGGAAAGAGAAAATAGCTGCTGGCTATTTTCAAAGCAAGGCGTGGGATGCAATTAACTGCATCGAAGTATGCGCATTAATAATTGTTGCATGCAGCATTGAAATAAACAACAGCTTCCAGTTAGCAGACATTAAAATTAATTGAAATACGAGCGGCTGAAATGCTTGACCGGAACACAATGGGTTGTGGTCAGAAATGATTAAGAAACTATGTCAACCACTGCAAGCCGGAAGCAGAATTTTGGACGAGATTGCAACATCAGCAGAATCATAGGCAGGATTTGCGGCATAAGGGACGATGGCTGAGCTGCTTAAAAGACATAATCGGAGAAGGCGCTCAGATAAATTGCTAATAAGCCACAGGCCAAACAACAAACCAAACAAACAACAACAAAGAAACAACATTAGCCAAGGCAGATAAACTGGGTGTCGATAGCAGTTTGTAGCACAATGAATGCCACTAGGGATGGATGAATACTGTAGTATTCGATGGCGATGGAGGGGCTATCATTTATTTTTAAGCATATTGAAAAGAAGCTAAAAAACAAGCACAGCGAATGAAAACAATTTTATTAAGTGAAAAAAAAATACGAAGCACAAAATAACAAGCAGCCAAAATAAACGGCAACAGCAGCGTCGAAAACAAGCTAACGGCAAAGTCAAAGTGAAGGCAACAAAAGTCCTTGGCAGTGGCAAAACTTGTATTTATACCCAAGACCCAAAAGTGTTGCGAAAGGGTATCTTGAGTTCATCACTTAAAGGTAACAGTCTGCACATAACTCATACGTCACGTTGTGCATAATAAATAAATAAACAAGATATTGGTTCGGGCATAAACATAAATATAAATATTATACATTATATGAATTTTTGTAGAGCATCAAGTAGTCGAGCAATATTAGCAATATCTTTTAACTTTGTGATTTGGTTTTTTTTTGTCTTCATTTCCCATTGAACGGGTTGAGGGTGTTCGCCAGTGGGAGCAACAGGCGGATGGGGGACATGGGGTGAGCGATTGAAAGATGCGTTGAAGTGTTGGCAGCGACTTCGATGTTGACGTTAACGCTGTTGTCGACGCCGAATCACCTTGAACCACACACGCACAACAACATCAGCAGCAACGGCGACGGCGACGGCGACGGCGACCGCAACGGCGACAGAGCCGCAGACACAATTAAGTGCAAAGAAAACGGAAGCAGGCGACAAAATTTTACGAGCGACACAGGTGAGATATACACATGTGGCAGCAACTCTTTACATAAAAGATTGACAAGTGATTTTCACATCTACGCATACACTGGATAAGCGTAAACGTGAACAAAAAACCAGCCCAAACAACAACAGCAACAAGGAGAAGGTGAAGGGGTATCAAAGCGGACCCTTAAAGCCATAGAAAAGTTTCCGAATTTGGATATTGTTTGGGGATCAGTGTAAATTGTTGTTTGTCTGGCTGACAACAAGCTTATATGGATTTTAATTTGCTTACCAAAATGTTGTGCAACTTACCAAATTTCCATCTATTATTGCCATGGCTGGAACTATGCGTAATCCGCTTAGGAAAAATGAAATACCCTCGAAATCTGTTGCAAGTTGCCAGTTGCCAATTGGATGAGTTTCTAGTTGAGCTGTTGCGCAATTCACGATCGAACGTGTTTATCAAACGAATTATTTATTTATTTTATTGTGAATTGTAATTTTACAATATTATTTGTTTTGCTTACACATTCACTCTCTCACACACACACACACTTATACACATGGAGAAGTGGGGAGGCGGTTGCGCGTCACAAACTACGCAAAATGCGCACGAAAAATTCGCGTAAAAACTAATCTATTTATTTAGCTGACTGGCTGGCATCCATTAGTGCCATTCCAGAGATAAATCAATAGTTTTTGAATACGTTCGAATATATTTCGTTTGTTTTCAAGTTTGCTTTGTTCGGTGCGCCTTTTGTTTTTGAGTCGTGTAATGCAACTGAAATCGAAGCAACATCGAAATGCAATCAAAGTGCTGCAGTTCAATCGACGTTTCCGCTTTCGAGTGCCTTCTGTTTTTCAGGTTTTAACAGCCAAATAAAATTACAATGCGCACTGCACAAATCCACATTTACATACATATATATATATTTACTTACATACATATATACATACAGAGATATTGCCAAAGTGCATTAAAACTTTCGATTTCCAACGCTTTGTTTTGCGCTGACAAATTTTTGACATTTTGAGGCAGATTCTTGGCATTCTTCATGTGGTCATTAAATAATTGAAATAGCTAACAATATACGAAGCTTTATTATTGGCTCATTTCAGACTTGATTCAACTTAGATAAGTTTAAACATTAACAAGAAACATTAAGTATTCATTAAAGGAAGACATTATTATTATATTCTATATTTCTGTTCGACTGTCATAAAAAAGAAATGAGAACCAATCTTTTAAATATATGTATTTATTTAAAAAAAGAAGTAAAATCAAACAAGAACAACGAAGATTATATACCCTTTCGAAGGAATTAACTTCACAAAAAAATTAATAAAATTAAGCAATTTTATATTTTGTCCAATTGTTAGCATTATAAAAGAAATGTTGACTTTTGATAGAAATAATTAAAACCATTAAAGTTGTTTTTTGCAAGGAAATTCATCTTTCGACCGATTGATCCTATTTGATATATAGGGAACAGATTTTGTTGATTTTTTGTCCAAATATTAGAAGCATTATTATACAAATTTGAGATTTTATAGTAAACAATGTTCATTGAGAAACACCTAAATAAAAGACAATTTTCGTACAATTTCCTGGCACCCTGCTTCGCACCGTGTTCATGAATAATGTTCGAATAAGAACTGATTAATAAATAAACCTGCTGATGACAAGTGACGCACTTCTACACTTAACCTATTACACAGAAATCAAGTGTAAACAAAATTCACAGCAAACAAGTGGAAAATTGGAGATGCTGGGCAGGATTAAACAGTGGCCCATTTTTCAAGGCGGGAAGTGTCAAGTGTCAAGAACTGAATTATGAACTTGATTAAATTTCGATTGCAGCAGCCTCCACAGCTTGTCAAAGCTATGAATCTGAACCCATATGTGGATTATTTATTTATGATGTGCGGTGCAGCAAGTCACGCATTGTTATGTATAAATAAACAGCTGTCCGTTGGCTTAAAATTATTAATTGGGTTATGCAAATAGCTGGTTTGTAAGCAATAACATAGTTGGCCAAAAACATATTGCAAACAATTAATCAAACAAACAATTTAACATGTGGAAACTGTTAAATGGGAATGAAAAGTGAAAATTCTAGTTTGGAAAAATAATTTGGTAAATGAAGAGCTTTTGTTATATGTTAACTTAAAACTTACTCTGCCAATTCTAAATAAAGAGTCCCTTCTTCTGTCCCCAGAAGCTTATTTTTCTCGTTATCTCTTCATTTAATTTGTATTTGCATTTAAGGCTTTGGCCAAGTTAACTTCTTATGTGCTAGGCTTAAGATACTTCAATCTGCCCTCAGCAATTGAATATATTATTCAAATTTATGAAGCTTTACTTAAACACCGAATAGCTTATTTTAAAATCCCAAAAGCTATAATAAGTGCTTCGATAGTTTTAATTGTTATGTTTTAAACATTTTAGAAAATAAAAAAGGATACTTAAATAAAATTTAACCTGATATATTCTTGTTTTTAAATACTTTATTATTAGTTTTACTGTAAAATTATACAAATGTTAAAAATATTTTAATGAATGAGCTCAAACTCATTATACTATGTGCAGCATATTTTGCAGTCGTTAAAAAGTTGTAGTTAAAAAATCAGACACTTTCTTGCTTGTCGTTTGTCAGTTTGGACCAATTTCAATGGTTTCCATGCAGATATTGTCTATGTCCGTTGGCAATTTGCCTGAACGAGTTTTGGCTTACTGTAAGCAGTCGCTCCTATTTTTGGTCGAGCTATTTAATTGCGTCTGAAGCCATTTGCATTTGGCCATTTGCCGTTGTCAGACATATATTTAACAGACAACTGGCACAGCTGGCAGGCCAAGCATTTGCCTACAATGCGTTGAATTCACTCAATTTGCAAATTTCCTCATTGATTTGCCAACAGAGAACAACCAACGGTGACGAGGGCAGACAGAAGATGGAAGATAGAGGGTTGCAAGGCCTCTCTGCAGCTGCCTTTCTATGTGTGTGTGTGTGTGTGTGTGTGTATCTGTGAGGTTTGGGGGAAATCCGTTTAGACCAGAGTCGTAGACATTGATAGATAGCTACGGCGGCAGCGGGTGCTCAGGCGAATTTTGCAAAACTACGCAAAACATTTTATAAATTGAATTTGTATTTTTCGTTTTGGGGCAGAGAGCACTGAAAACGTAATTGAAATAAGTAAATATCAATGGAATATCCGCCAGCGGGCGGCGGAAGTCTTTGGCAGGCAATGAAATTATTTGTTTGTTATGCCTAGTGGATAAAGCATTGTTGTTGCTGTTGTTGTTGTTGTTGTTACATGCTAAGTAAACTCTTTGTCGAGGCTAGCGGGCAAAGTTTCCGTTGCGGCAGGTCAAAATCAAAAGCATTGCTGCTGTTGTATTTGTGGTATTTATACAAAAAAAAAAACAAAAACCAAATCCGTATGCTGCAAGCAACTTATGAAAAGTGCCTGTAAATTACAAGAGATATGTTACTCGTAAAACTGATTTATGCCAAGTACAATACCAACAAACAATGCTCACGTTCGAAGCATATCGTGCAAAAATTGTGCTCCTCAAAAGTTAAACAGCGGCCGACTGCCAAAATAAATGGCACGTTTATCATACGCCCAGTGAGCCCAGTGCGTTTAACAATTTGGCAGCCGTATTTATATACCACAAGCACGCAAACACATACGAATATACGATATACATATATATATATATATATATATATATAAATATATATATACTTATATTTATATACATACATATATAGATTTGTATATATTAATGGTGATGTGGGCCATCGCTCGAGCATATGAGTTTTATGTACATGCCACGCCCCCTGCCCGCTGCGCCTCCCGCCCTGACGTACTGGCATACTTAGCCTATTGCTATGATTTGCTTGATGTTTTCGCGTTTGCTTTTCAATTATATAAACATATTTAGATTATATTCAGTTAACACTCATATACACATGCACACACACACACACACACACACACGCACACATAGCGTCGCATATGTTGTGCGTGTGTGCATTAAAATTATAAATTGTTTGCTCAGCAAAAAGCAACCAAATAAATAAATTCAAAAGAAAACGAAAAACAAACGCTAAACGCATAAATAGCTGACCAAAATCAACCAAAATCCGAGAACCGAGTAGCATTTGGAGCTGGCTGGGCGAACGCGTCGTATGCTCAACGGGAGGCAATCGCAGACAGTGGGTGGCAGCTGCCACGGGTGAGACAGAGACAGAGAAGGAGAGACCTGCAACAAATGAATGAAAACCAAGTGGCCGAAGCATGACATTGAATTGTTTTTGACTTGTTTTGTCACACTAAAATGCCATGTAACCATGCAATAAATACAAATGAATATAAATACAACAAAGTACACAAATAGGCGTACATCATGTGTAATTATGTATGTATGTATGTATGTATGTATGTATGTAGGTGCGATGACGCGTGTGAATTATTTGCTGATTCTTTTTAGGAGGCGCCAGCAATGTTGACAGCTGTCAGTGCGACTGACGCACAGGGCTGCCGCCCATGAATAGCTGGGCAAAGGCAATGGGCCACGGCCAGTCCAAACCAGAGAGAGACAGAGACAGATAGAGAGAAAGAGAGAGAGAGAGTGAGTGAGGGAAGGTGAGTGTGTGTGATAATAATGATGCATAGACTTCGACCTTATGAAGCCTCAGCCAAGTCAAGCTATGCACAGTTGACCACGCGTCTGCCACATTTGTTTGCTTTGTGCCACCAAAATTCCATTAATGTGTTTGCCCGCAAATCCCGTTGTGTCTATTCGTATCTATTATATCTATGTGCAATTTTGCGTGTGTGTGTGTGTGTGGGTAGTGTGAAAGATCATTCACGCCCTGTTGCACTAATTAGCATGCCTCATTGGGCGTCTCCTCGCCTTCCGAATCACAAATAGGCATCGAAAATTTGCTAATCTATTTTCCTAACTGCATAAACACATTAGCAAATTAGCAATATAAACCGCAACGTGGTTAGCCAACTACAGTTAAATCATCTGTAAAATTTATGGTATGTGGAAAATCACTTGCATGTGTTTGTAGATATGTATGTAGTGGCATGTGGAAAATCACATTAATGTGTTTGTATGTAGAAATATGTATGTAGCTCATCAAAGTGATTTTGCATTCTCATTTTGAACTTTGGCCCGAGTCACGTAGCCCTGTTGCAGGGCTGCCTGCCATCAGCTGCGTATAAAAATGACAAAAATGCTACGTGCCTCATTAAGGACCAAGTAAGAAGCATGGCTGCAATGAAAACACGTAACACAATTAGTTGACCTGTGGCTTGGTCAACACACGGTCACACACACAATGACACTGACTGAAAAGCCAACCGTGAGACAGAATAAAGACAAACGATCAGCATTGAAAATTGAATTTTCTGTGGCATAATTTAGTATAGTTTATTTTTTATAAAGAACCTCCACTATACTAGCTTGAAATGACGAACAAGCAAAGTGTCTATGAAATTAAACCAAGTCAGAAGTCAACAGAAAATATATCAACGCTGTTTCATTATCAACACTTATTTAAATCATTTAGTTTGAGTATTTATAATTTATTATTTATTTCATAAATCAAAGTAATTGTACCAAGCTAATGCATCCAATTATTCTAACCACAAAACTAAATTTTTTTTAATATATACTAACTATAATATATAATGTAATTTTCTGCTCTACTCTGCAAGTGGAATCTGCTACCAATTTGCCACTTTCAGCTCGAGTCACTGTGAAATTCGAGTTGGGTAAATCTTCATCCATGTGCGTCACGCCAACATTTTCCTTTTGGCTTAACATTTCAGACATTTAAAATATAAAAAAAAATAAACAAGAGAAAACAAGGACAGCACACAAAATGGCAATTCAGCCCCCACAAGAAATCGCAATGCAAATTTAATTTGGGAGCCATTAAATTCAACCAAAGAGGCGCACAGACAATCATAAAAAATAGCAGATGCAGGAGTTGCGCAGCAACCGATAACAAAGTGGGGCCGGATGTGTATAGAGTCGAGAAGATACCGTTATGATGGCCGCACGCGTCTTTGCCACGCCAAGCCGGAAATGCAATTTGTAATTCGTGCAACAAAATGTGTAGCAATTAATTGCAATGCGTCTGCAAGAACGCCTCCGTCTCCTGTTGCATGTGCGCCAGACCGCAAGACACCGAAACCTCAATTTTCTTGCGTCTTTCCTAAGCAACGCAGAAATTATTGCATTCAAATTGTGTTTTTTTGCTGTTTTATTTTATTTGCAATTTGTTTTCAATTTTTTATTATTTTATTTATGATTTTCTCGTTGCTTTTGGCATCTTTCACAGCGCATTAAGTGATTTGTGCTTAAAAAAAAATGTTGTTTTTTTTATTTTGCGTTTTTTGATATTTGTAATTTGCGCCGAAATCAAACAGCTGCAAAACTTGTGATTTTGTGTCAGGCGTCGCTAATATTAAGTGTGTCCGAACCGAAGAAATCGTATATAGCTACACAGATCTGTGCAGACATAACGTATTTGTGTATATATTACTTGTATAATATATGTCATGAATTATGGCATTTCTACGGCTATATAAACAATTTGTTAAGACGCATACAGTGAAATATTATTTCTTCTATATGAACGTATTAATAATTTAGACATGTTTTGGTCAACGCCAAGAAAACATTTATGTATATAACAAATATATATATATATAAAGTAATGGCCAATTATTGCGTAGTTGTCTCTCTCGTACTTACCTCAGTTATTTTCATGGTACGCTTAACCGTTTTACGGGTCACTTCGGTTGTCTCCTCGACAACGTCGCCATCCTCATCGATGGTCTCGGTGACCATTTTCTCGCTCTCGCCGGGTATTATCTCCTCGGTGCGCTCCGTGACGACGCTGCTTTTGCTCTCCGCATCGGCATCTGGCACCGAATCGGGACTGGCTTTAGCCTGCTCTTCGGAGCCACCCATAATATCCTCATTGTCCGACATTCTAGCTATTTAACCGTAACTGTTTTGTATTTGTATTTTGGATTGTTATTTATTTATTTATTTATTTATTTTTGTTGGTTGTTGTTTCGTTTATTAATCACTTTCACTTGGTTCGGCGCTTGCTCACTAAATTCTGAACAATAGCGACTATAGCGGCCCACCGACACGCACACTGGGGCAAGCAGAGGCACACACACACTCGTAAGAGAATTTCTCAACTTGTTTCGCCTGAAAAGAACCAACCAGATATGAATATTTCTATGTGCACGCTCCGGGTTATTATATAAACAACAGAAATTTTTCCTGAAAATCTTCACTGCTAACGTTCACAATCACGATCGCGACACGGACACGGATACGGACACCAAAAAGGGCGTAACTGGATTTCGCTTGGCTATCTTCAAATGTGACTTTTATAATGAGATCTTTTGCTGCTCCTGGTGATGATCACTGGCGCTGGCTGTGCTTGACACTGCGAGAGTGAACGCTCAGTCAGCGACAACGAAAGACGCGACAACAACGAACAACGAACAACGAACAACGGATAAGGAAGAGCGCCAATGACAACGGAGCCAGAGGCAGAGGCTGAGATGGAGACGGAGACGGAGACGGACACAGAGAGGTGATGACAACAAACAACGGACGACAAACGACAAACGGACGCACAACAACTTGCAAAAATGAAACAAAATGAAAATCATTTATTTTTATGTATACAATTAAAAACGCATAATTCGAGAATTTTCAGTTTGTTTCAGTTGTGCAGCAATAAATTGAAAATAATCAGCGAGCAGCGCCCAGCGCCAACGCACGAGGCAAATTACACGATTCTGAGTCTTCTGTCCCGATCGATGCCACTGTTCGCTGTCTGGCCTGCCACCGGAACCGTTGCCGTCGCCGTCGTCGTCGTCGCCGTCGCCGGAGAGCGACCAAAATACCAAATACAATACATACAACTAGTTGGACATGAATCGTCTATGTGTATGTGTGTGTGTGTGTGTGTGTGTGTGTATTTCTGTGCTTGCGTGTGTGTGTCTGTTTGCTTTTAGTTTTCCCGGCGAGCGAGATGCCCGAACTGGTTGGGATCACCAAAATAGTCGCAGCCAGGCACAAGTGCGAGCAGGACAGCCATAGTCAATGTTTGCTCTTTGCCATCCGCTGACGTTTGCTGCTGCTGCTGTTGCTACTGTTGCTTCTTGCTCTGAATTTTGATTTGAATGTTGACGTTCAATTCAATATTTTGGGGCGAGCAGCTGCTAATGCTGTTCGGCCGTTTGCTAATTGTTCGTTTTGCTGCTGCTGCTGCTGCTGCTGTTGCTGCTGCTGCAAGTGCTCGATCCAATTCCTAAACGAAAATCGAAAAAATACTGAATGCTCAACGGACTGCAATTAGTGCTGCCTCTTGGGGCGTGAGCCGTGACGCATGTCAAATCTGTAACTGGCCCCCCATTCCACGTGCAGCGTTGGCGCTATTTTAGTACGCATCCCGCTCCCCGCCACTAAACAATACACATCAGTCCCAAGACAGAAAAAAAGAGAATAATTGGGGAGTGTCGACATCTAAATTCCCTTGCTGATAATCTGATTGAATCCAACTTGTTCTCTTTTTCTTGCTCTGGGCTCTTTAATAATATTAAATGTTTTTTAAATATTATAATCATAGAAATTATCGTAAATTGTTTAAACAAAATTATAGATAAATAAAACTCTATGAGAAAACTTAAAGCTTAACTTTAATTAGTTTTACTTTTTGGTTATGGATTTTTTCCTAAGTTTTTGATTGACAATCCGTAAATTTAAGTATAAGAATGCCCAATTTAATAGGAAAACCAACCTTAAAAAATTTCCTTCAACAAAATTAGCTGCTGCAGCAAAATTTGTAAATTGATAACTTAAAGTTTGTGGCACACATTTTTTGCTCAACTTTATCAAACAAGTTCCGAGAGGACGCTAAGAATATTATTTTTGTGCTACATAACTTGACACTTTGCGAATATAAATAATAGTTTAATATCGTTTTTAAAACAACAGCAAAGTTTTCCCAAACACACACTTAAGTTATAATACCCTAGACAAGGGCATTAAAAAATTGAAACCACACATACTCGAAAAAGCTTGCTGGGCGAATGGACCGAGACTGGGACTGGGCCATTGCTCGTATATATTGCTGCCTCAGCATCCCCTTCTCTCTCTTTATCTATATTTCTCTCTCTTTCTCTCTGGTTCTTTCCCACTCCGTCTCTTCGCGTTGTCTGCTAGTTTATTGGTCTCTGGTTGTCTGGCCAGCGACATTTGCTTTGCATAGCGCGTTCGACAGCTGAGTTGCATTTGGTGTATGAGCTCATACAGGGTGTCCAATAGTCTGGCACAGCGATCGTTTGCAGAACTGTGTGCATTTCATTCATGATGATGACCGCTGCTGCTGCTGCTGCTACTGATCGGTGCATAGTCGCAACGTTGCATTGGGGTGGGGCAGTGCAAACTTCCTGTATAATCGACTGCAAGATATACATATGAAAGACAAGTGCTCGGGTTGTGCAAACAAAGCGTCAAATGAACGCAAGACATGAAATATTCTAAAATTAATGCTCGACAAATGTCTTTTTGGCTGCTCAACCACGCAATATAAGACGACACAAATATCTGCATACGTATATGTCGTATACGAGTGTGTGTGTGTGTGTGTGTGTGAAAAGATACAGATACAGCTGCAGATACAGATACAGATACTGTAGATAGATGCCTGATTATACTGCTTGTCTATGATGAACACAGCTGTAATTGGGTCCACATTGTGCGGAAATCTTTCAAAGCTACTTAACAAATAACAGAGCAACAGGCAAAGGATAATAATCACACAGACTCCTTCACACACACACACACACACACCCACACTTTTGGTTTGTAAGGTGACGCAAAATCAACGCTCAAATATGATTAACAAGTAATTCATTTGTGAGTAGCGAGTTGTAAAATGTCGTCAGCCCAAGTAATGGAAAATGCTGTGGCAAATCATTAATAATACAGCACATGCATAAATAAATTATAGGGCAGACAGCAGCCAGGGGAAGCGCACAATGGGTAATAAAACAAAGCGATGGCAGTCGCTAAAAAATAATGTGAACAGCATAAAGGAAAACTCGTTCATATGTAGGAAGGATGCAAGAGGCACCTAACTCCTCCCTCCACCCCCCACCAAGTCAGCCCCTCTCTCCATGGCCCGGGCTTATTCTGCTTATCGCACACAGTTACACAGTTGTAAATTGCATAAAGCAATTGAAGTACTTTTTATTATAAACCAACAAGCTGTCGTTTCTTTAAATGCGGCTCCTTTCTCTCTGCCATTTTCACAGTGTGGCAAGTGTCGTTGACACGCTCTGACCTAGGAAACCTTGCACCACAGCCAGATGCTGAGCAGATAAAGACCAGAGATACAGTCACTCAACCATTGAGCGTCTTAATGCGTTTTGCTACAAAGGCAATGTTCTGAATCGGAAAGTGCTGCCAGTTGACGCTGTGATGTAAAACAGAAAGCGATTCATTTTCTTTTTGCACATGTGGAAAATTTATTGCTATGACATCGGACATTCACCGATATGGCAATTTGAACCAATATTCATCTATAGGTGCGATTTATTTATTAGAGATGCCATTTAATAGTTTTGCATCCCAGTTAACAAAACTAGAATTCAAAGAATATTAAAAAATAATTTAAAATGTAACATTTATGTAACGCATTAAATTATTTAGTTATTTTATTTATAAAAATTTTAAATAAAAAATAATAATAAATGTTATTAATAATAAGTAAATAATAAACGTATTAAAATTAAAATGGTGTAATAATTATTTATAGGATTGGGTTAACCCAGAAAAAGTGAGTGAGGCTAAAAATTGTTAAGCGATATTAGCTTAGTAATAAGGAAAGTAAAAATCGTTTAGAAACAGAGAAATATAGAGATAAAGATCAAGATTGAGTTAAAGATAATTTGACCTCAGTTAAGCATGCTCAGAATTTAAATAAAGAAAGAGAGAGTTTCATTTAAAATTCGGTATATACAAATTTAAATGTTTTTTGATAATTATTATTCGAATAAATCTTGACTGCATCAAATTGTGACAATTTATCTCTGTTCCAGCATCGCCACTCGGTGTTCTCTATTTGGCACTAAAAACAAATTCAAACTACAGGCGAATATCCTGCACAAATTGAAATAGAGAAAGTCCTGTGGCCAAACAAATTGTTTGATTGGCGATTTTGCTCTAAACGGATACGCAATGCAGTTAGCAGCTGCAAACTGTCGCAAGTTGTAGCAAACTGTAGCAATACAAATGCCACACACTTGGATGTACTCCAGGCAAGATATATACGTATGGGTGAGTGTGTGTGCGAGTGTGTCCTGGCTATCGGTTGCACTCTTTGCTTGCAGGCTTTTTGCTTAACATCTGTGTGTATCTTTGGATTGCTGCGGGCTCTGCTCCTAACTGGGCAAACAAAAGTGGAAATAAATAGTTGTTTAGCTCTTTTGTCTAATTAAAACGATTTCTACTTTCTACTATATCAATTGCTTGAGTGCGTTTCTGAGTGTGTGTGTGTGTGTGCTGAGTTGTTCAATTTGTAGATGACACACACACACACACACACACACACACACAAATGCACACACTGAAAATAAACTTAGTTACGTGCGTGGGCTTTGACTATCCTGGCTATGCTGGCTGTCAAACTGTTTCATCTTCATTTCGTTTGCATGCCCACCTCCGGCTGGGACCCTTGGAGAACCATTATGATGATTTATGGGCGGAAATTATTTTTTGGGTTGCCCAGCTTGAGCTTGCCCGCAAGAGCGAAATCTACTGTGGCAGGTCTATTAAAATATTTTTCTTGTTGTCGGCCTTTTGCTAGATGCCTAAAAGCATGCAACAGTTTTCATTTTCAATTCCGTTTGCCGCAAAGCTTGCTCGCATTTTTCACACTTGGCCGCATCTTTTAATTCGAAAAGCAATTTTCGGTCATTCGATTTAGAGATACGCCCACTCGCCATTTCGCCCACTAGGTTTTTAGATGACCGCAGATTGATGAGTTTAATACAACACTGGCGTTGCTGAAAATAAGGCATTTCCTGTTTTCGGATTCATGTTTGGCAATTGGGAAAATAACAATTTGATAACTTTACATGATTTGCAAATTGAAGCAAAAAGCAAGCAACAAGTGTCAATCAATGATGCTATAAAATCAGACATTTATGGCAAAAGCAACAGCCGAAAGCTGCGCAGTGTGCTTTTATGGCAACCAAAAGCTCACAGCATGCATACAGTTATGCGAAAGCTGTTTTGCTTGAATCACACAAACTTAAAAGCTGCCTCACAACAGAGTTGGGGACTTTACCAATTGCGCTGAGTAAGCTCTAAATACGGTTTAACCCATAGCCAACGGTTAACCAGTTAGCCATTTAGTAATCAGCCAATACTTGACTCTTCAAGTCTCATTTAAAAAAAACCCGAAACTTAGAGCGCTTATCAGCCCCCAAAAAGTCAGAGGTGCTTTTAAGTTCCCCTGCGTATCTGTGGCTTTTTGGGAGCGCAAGCTGTAAATGCCTCTCAGCAGCAGCAGCAGCAGCAGCAACAGCAGCAGCAGCAGAGACAGATGCAAGCTCTTCCAGTGCGTAGGCCAAGCCAGGCCAAATTAAGCACCAGCAGCTTGAGAGTCGACGACTCAACGCCATTGGCAGTTTGTATTTTGACGCGTTGCCAGCCACATCGTGAGCGCTTCCAAATGTAATAAACGCAACAATTGCAACTTAATAACATACAACTTTTGATCAAACGAAAGAGCAAAACACAAAAGGAGAGACGGACAGAGAGAGACAGAGAGAGAGAGAGAGAGTGTATCAGAGTGACAGAGTGGTGCGAGTGTGCCAAAGAGAGAAAGAGTGCGAATGAGAGCTTTATGTGTAGTGACAATCACAATTTTAGCCAACGACTTTTGTCTACAGCGTGATTTGGTGCTCTTCTGTGGAATTGTTTTGATTGTGTGAGCGCGAAAGCAACAAACAAAAGTTGGTCCGTCTTTTCGTGCGGTGCTAGCCAAGTGTTAACCAAGTCTTGATGCCCAAGTGAAAGTGGTCTGAGACAATAACAATTCGAGTTCAAACTGCACCAGTTTTACTTTTACGCGCAATTTTTTATTTACTTTAACTTATTTTTAGTCGTTAATTGTTTTCAACCTTTTGCTTAAGCTCGAAGGTCAACTCTTGTTGCTTTCAATTTTTTTTTTGTTAATCGGCTTTAGCTTCTGAGAGGCCTCTACCAAATTAAATTTAAAACGGAATTCTTTTGAATTGTTATTGTTTACTTAATAAGAAATGAATCACAGCGAAACATGAAATGAAAACGTGTTCATTATGCATAAGTGAAAACATTTTAAATGTATAAGATAATAAGCAGACTACTTATAATAAATTCAATTTCAAGTTCTTTGAAAATTGCTTAATATTCAGTGTTTAATAAATACGAATTCACTTAATTATTTCATTTAACTATCAGCTTAACCGCAACTTGCCGAGACAAGGAAAAAATCTTCCAAAATGAGCGCTGTGGATGCCATCATCAACTATAAACGCAGTCCCAACGAGGACTTTTACGGTCTGCTTCACTGCGATGAGACCTCATCGGTAAGACCCAAAGTTAAATTACACTCAATAATTAGTGAAGTTTTTAATGAGCTGTGAGTTGCAGAGCCAAGTATTTGCCACACAGCATTCGCATTAGCTGCTGCTGACGCTCAACTTTAGCCAACAATTTAATTAGGATTTAATTTAATTAAGTTTGAGAACTTTATCGTTGCTCAAAAATGGCAGCCACAACGGCAACAAACATTGCTAGATACAGATTGAGATACAAAATGAAATCAAATACAAGTTGGCTTTGAGCGTCGGGCTATTTATTTTAGAGAATAAGTTTCAATTACGTTTCGTATTCAGAGTGAAAGCATCAACGGCTCTCAGTAGAAACCGCAAAAAGTAGTTACCAACTGCAACAAGCAATTAGAGAAAACGACTGTCGTTTTAATTCTTCTTTTTTCTCTTACATCAGATCTAAGCCCTTCAGTTAACTCGAACATTTCGGGTAGTCTATTTGCAAAACATTTACCTGCATATTTGTTATTGTGTGGCAGAAGTTAAGCCTAGCAATTATTTTGCATTTCAACTTTGTGTGGCATGTGGTGACCGACTGTCAACTGACAGATAAAACTCTTAGCATTATCCGTACTCAAAATACATATTAAGTTATCCTTGCTGTTGACACATAAAAGCACTTTTAGCCGCATGCCAACATATTTTGTTGGTATTTCATGTCTTGTGCTAAAAATCTCTTGCTAGCATAATAACATTAAGCCTTACATTAACCTCACATCAACATCGGGGTTAATCATATTTTCTAGTTGAGAATATTGCAATAACAATATTATTATCACGTACACATCCTGCGAAACATAACCCGAAGGCAACTCCGTTGCAACCTTTGCCTGCCTGCCTGCCTACCAGGCATCCTGGGGTAATCGAATTTATTGGCATGAAAATTTTTTGATGTTACCACAATTTTCCACCTCTAAACAATTTAATGTTGGCAATTTTTCAAGCTGTCGGTTGCATCATGCTGAGCCATCTATTAAATTATGCACGAGTTTTCACTGAGCATGATTCTTGATAAGGGTGAAGTCTGTGAGCGAAAATGCTCAATGTCCATAGGGAAATTGTCCTCATTCATATTAAAATTCGTATTTATTGGAGCGAACGCTCAAAATCTGTTAGATTTGTTTGGGTTCTTGGCAAAACCAACACAATAAATACATTTTTGTTTACAAAATCTGTGAAGCAATGTAAAATACATGTTGTACATATAAAAATCATAATTTCAACTGTCAGCAGGCCATTTTTAATCGGAATTTTCCAATAGAAGCAAATTGTAGATATATTTTTGCTTACTTTGTGCAAGCCAATAAAAAGAGTGCCACTAACTCTCAAATTATTTAATAATCCAGTATTAAATATCTATATTGATGAAATTAGATAAATTTGTCGGATAATTGAAGGAAATTCCTATATTGATTCGGTTCAGAGATGGTTGCTTGTATCCATTACATTTATACAACTAAAAAGAACTCTTTGTAAAAAGTTGATCAATAATTTTGATTGTATATTTTATACTCAATCAATTATAAGCAAAATAATTTGAAAGGTATCAAATTGAATTAATTAAATAAAGTGGTTGACTTCAATTGCCAAAAAATGTAACAAAAATTGCGTTGTAGAATTTACACATTCCCAATTTAATATCCACCAGCACTTTTTGATGTGCTTGCCAAAAGTCAATTTCATGTTGCACGCCACTTTTTGAATTGTGTTGTTTGTTTGCACCGTTTTTGGAATTCACAAATTAAACTGCAACAATTCAGACACCTCGTCTGTATTGTTATACATAAATTGTTTGTTCCGCATATGAATTGAATTGTCTGCAGCTCAACTCAAGCAACTGTCGTATCTATTCCCATACAGATGAACTGGTCATTGTGTCCAGATAAACTTATGCGAAGCTCTAATGGAAATTTGCATAAGTCAGGGCCACCATTTACTGATGTACATATATTTACACACATATATATGTACGTGTATGTACGTGAATGTGTAAGTGAAAATATTTGTAGAACAATTGGGTTTCGGGCTTGAGACTCATTTGCATCCGGGCATAATCAAATGGAAATACGCTACGCTTAATTTCACGGCGATCCATTCTAATTGATCAAGTGAATATATAATGGTTCGATTTAATTGCATTATGCAATTCATACATTCAATTGCAACAGGGAACTTTTACAATTCAATTCTGTTTAGTATATAGTAAATATATTTGTATAAAAATGACTCATTGCCACTGATGACAACACTATTAAGATTGGAAAGGGAATTCGAGTTGCAGTTTCCCATCATTCGAACTGATGACGAACTCTTTTAACTGAATTCGCCTGGCAAAATAGCCAACTGTCAACATTTAATTTAATAAGAATTCTTATATGTGTGTATTTGTGTGTTTCTAAGCATTCCATATCAAATTTCAATGATTGTGGAGACTTGAGAACTTCACACTCAAACACATATACAGAGAGACATAGAGAGAGAGAGATAGAGTGAGAGAGAGGGAGACGAATGCAAACACAAGCGGTTGTCAATGGATACCAGAGATTCATTAGGTTAATTATAGGCATGTATGTGCCTGTGTGTGTTTGCATGTGTGTGTGTGTGTGTGGGAGGAGGAACAGGTGTAGTGTCCTTGTTTGCTGTGCCAACAGCATTTGTTTCTGCTTCGTCTCGTCCGGTGCAGTCTGTCGTATGAGTAATATTAATTGCGTCGAAATTAATTATACACCTCGTTGCCGTTGGTTGAACATATCAAAACTCAGCATGCGCAAATAAAATATTTCCACGGAAAATGTAGATGTCGAGCATACTATATAACACATATCTATGTGCTATATACACGCAAATACTTCGCCTGTCAATGTTTTATGAGGACAAAAGGCAAAAGAAAATAATAACTGACTGATTGACTGACTGACTGAGTGACTGACTGAGTGACTTACTCAGTGAGTGTTGCAGTTGGTTGGGTATTTGTTTGCATGGCACTGGCATTCATTGTGCTTGTGGATTTTTATTGTGCTAGAAAAGCCATTTTCATCAACAATTCCGAGAAAAACAAGCTGCTTTGTTTGTGTACATTGAGAGTGGTGTCCAGTGCGCCCCTCTGCCTTTCAAAGGATAATGTGCTTTTGTAGTTCGCGTTTTGATGACAACTATCAAGTTGCTTGGTTAGCCGCTTAACTTGGTCAACAACAACAGTTGGCTGCCGATGTTAGCTGCTCCCGGCTGTTCTGTTGTCTTCGATTGTCAGCAACTTGTTGCTCTCCCTGCGGACACTTTCGCTTAATTAAGTCCGCTTCCTTCGATTCTGATGTCAGTTGTTAACTGCGTGCCATAAGTTTGTTGTCCTCTTACACATATCACATTTTTGCAAGATTGACTTTTTTCCAATTATGTCACAACTCGGCTCGTATTTCAAACAGTTCAATATAATTACACTGAGTGGTTTTCAGTTTCGCCAAATATTCGTGTATAACAATTCCCAGATTCCATATTGCTGTTTATGCTTATAGCACACGCCCACAGTTGCCGATGCTTGAATTCTAATGCCATGTCACTTGAGGCTTTGTCTGCTCTTGACAGCTTTACCTCTCGTGTGGTTATCACCACGCTCCTTCTCCACAACTTGTCCCAGATGACGTGACTTGTTCACTTTGTCAAGACGATGTGTGCGATGTATCGACATATCACATTATCCATCTTCATCAACATCTTTTTCAACGTCTCAGGGGAGAGTATGAAATCTGCATGACATACAACAGTTTGATATATTGTGTAATGTTTCAGTGTGTTACATCTTTAAGATGTATGCCACAAAATGCTTACTTAATTTACGAATAAAAGAGCATTTCTTATTGCAATTTACTTAATTTGCGCAATTTTCTACCATCCCCAGCCGGAACAGATCCAGGCCGAATACAAGGCGCTGGCTCTCCAGTATCATCCCGACAAGAACAACGGTGACAAGGAGGCGGAGGCCAAGTTCCAGCAGCTAAAGGTAAGCAGCAAAAAACACGACAAAATGAAAAGCCCAGCAGCGGAAAAGGCAAACATTCAGCTGTTTGCATATTTAATAAAGTAGCAGGCGGGGTGCCTCAAGTAGGATCCAAGGGGACTGCTCGGCACCACTGGGCTGACCCCCCAAGGCAATCAGTTTAAGTTGAAAGCTTCGGCACGGAATTGTTTGGCAAGAAAAACATGTTTTCATTTTGGGTGCTAAGGACGAGGCTGATCTCCTTGTGCACCGCATATAAGTTACAAGAGAAACACACGGTTACCGTAATAAGAAACTAAACAAAAATAAATAATCATTTAACATATGCACTCAGCAAAAAGAAAATCTTATTAAATAATATCAAAATTCTAGAGAAGGTTTTCCCAAACTGTTGTAAAAATATATTTTATTTTCATGATGTTTTTATGTACAAAGAACAATAACTTTCTTCTACTTATTGTATTATACGACATAAGTATTTTACATATGCACTTAGTTTAGATTGTTTATAAATTAATATAGACTAATTTGAAAATATCAGAAAACAGGTAAACTAATTAGCAGTCGAAAGAGCATATTTCAATAGTTTTTCATTTTTAGAAAATATTTTTTTATTTTAATCTTTTTTGATATATATTTAAAAATTTTAAAAATGTGTTTAGGGTTCATTTTTTCTAATTTTCATATTCTAAATTTCAAAGTGATTTTTTTCTCAGTGTATATGAAATACGCGTGAGATGAGCTGAATGTCTGCCTGACAGGCGTCAAAACTTTAATGCCACATAGAACAAAGCACTTGCACATACACATATGCATACATACAGATACACACACATACACACGCAGACACACATAAACAAAATTCAATAGTTAGCCTGACACACTCATTTACACTCAACCTCAAATTGAATTTTGCACACAACAAAAAGCTGGCGAGATCGCGTACACTTTATGAGAAGATAGCATAAATTAAATATGCTCTACATAGATATATACATATGTATATATATATATATATACCACTATTTGGATAAAGTGTTATTGATTTTTTACTGTGACAGAGCAACAAAAGAAAAAGAAAAACACACTATCATAATATATGCTACATAATGTATATATATAAATATATATGTATATTTAAATAGGTATGCGTGGCTATTGTTAACTTGACGTCATAGAACAGAAAGGTGGAAAGGGGGAAGAGTAGAAGAGGACTTTAACTGTGCCAAACAGTTTGCCGTATTCAAGTCCTTTTTTCCGCTGCTGCTCATTAAAGTCCTGTCAGCGACAAAAGGGACAATAAAACTTGTGTTATGCGTTTCGGCAACGCCACCAAGTCGAGCGGAACTCTGCTTCAACAGTTGATAGTTTCGCCTCTGAATCCAGGACTCCGTGTTGCCATAAAAACGCAAATAAAATTTGCAGCTAGTAAAGTTGCCTGTCTGATTGTCTGTTGGGGTTTTGGATATGTGTGCGTTGATGTGTAGTTGGATGTGGAGTTTCTTTTATGGTTGCAGTCAACGTCAAAACCATAAAACAAAGCTGATGGTGCCCGGAAGACAGTTTAAGTCAGAAACTGAGATTTCAATGAACCGGAAGTGATAAGAAAACCTCACAAAATGTTTTTCAATTCGATTTCCAAAACATATGCAATAAGTATATTTGTAAAGGTGCTGAATGCAGCTAAAGAAAACAGCATTCAATAAATTTCAACCTAAGCAAATATCACTTCTGACTTAAAGCTGAAAGCTGCTTATTTTTCAAGAAACTGTTATTACTGAATTATTATAGTAGTGTCAAGATTACGCTTAGTATGCTTTTACAAAATTGCACAGACGAAGATTATATCCATATAAATAATGCAGCAGCTTACAGACTTAAACCTTATTTGAGCACTTTAATACAGCTTGGAAGATGAAATCAACTTAAACATAAATATAATTTTTAATGCGATGAGAGAATGTTGTGCTAAATTAAAAAAACTTATATTCATTCCTGTCTTGTTAAAGTTCAAGGCAAACTAACTTCTTTGTTGTAAGAGTAAAGACCACATTGCTGAAGGCTAAAATTAATTGGAGAGAAGTAAACCAGCGAGCAGCCAACGGAAAATGGCTAAGCTCTGAAACGCTGCTTGCTGACCCACATAATCAATGAGTAGTAAAATAATTGATTATCATGTAAGAATCGCAAACAAGAGTGACGCCAATGAAATCTCATCATCACATCGCTTGTGTGTCTGCTTCTGAGTGGGTGTGTGTGTGGGTGTGGGTGTGTGTGTTTGTCTGGGAATGTGTGTGCTTTGAATATCTAACAAACGTGCCCGGAGGCGGCTGTGGCACAAAAGATGTATGTGTAGGCGCCTGGTATAAAGGATGTGTGCATTCTCAAAACATTCCCAGATACGCTATCAAAGCCACTTGAGCATAAAACCGTATTTGCCCATTTATGTGGCCTTCTGTGTGTGTGTTGTTGTAAGTGTCTGTCTGTCTGTCTGTCTGTCTGTCTGTCTGTATGTGTGTTAGTCAGAGCCTTGTTAATAAGTGTGCTTTGAAAATTGATTATAATGAAAGCAATGGCAAAACCATAGACAAAGATAAGAAAAGGCTTCTCTGCTATTTGTTTTGGGACTCATCCAATTTGATTTCAATCGGCCAATATAAATAAACATGTGAGTGTTTTGGAACTTTTCTGATTTATTTTTGCTATTTTTTCAGGAGGCCAAGGAGACGTTGTGCGATCCGGAGAAGCGGGCCGTGTACGACAAGTGGCGCAACAGCGGCATATCAATGAGCTACAAACAGTGGCTGGGCATGAAGGAGCACGTCGGCCAGGTGAGAAGATACACAATTGCCGAGAAAGTGGATAAAGAGGTATGCGTATGAGCGAGGAATACAGCCAAACAGAGAAGTAAACTCCAATCCCCAAAACGACTGTAGTCAACTGAGGAACTGTTTCATTCGAGTGCCGTTTGTTCCTGTTTTTCTTTTTTTCTTTCCACTTATCAATCAGGGTTTATTAAAGTTGTAGACACATTTGTCAATGTGACATGCTGACGGTGACATGTGCTACCAAGTAGATTAGATGATTACCTCCGACACACTCGATAGGTTCGATTTCATTAGAATATTTATCTTTTTAGGGTTTAAATACTTGTTACAAAATAACAATTCAATTAAGAGTATGTCCAAGTCACGCCATTACATCATACCAATTTACGTTGAAATGTTTGTTTATGAAATGCATTGTAATTTGTTTGGACTGTTGCACAATGGTGCAGCTAATGTAATCAGTAATCCGATACGCGTGTACGGGCTTAATATCATTTTTAATGTGATTAATCATAGTGTTGAGTCCGGGCTCTAAGCCAATTTCCATAACAAATTCACGCGCAACCAGCAAAGTTGATAGACGGGCGAGTCCTGCGCATATTTTGTGTGGTTGCATGTTGGCCTGGCTATAAAGTGGTAACAGTGAGGTCTGAATAATTGGGACCGGAACTGGTCTGTTCTGCGGTTGCAGTCAATTCGACCAATGCGGTTAGATTCTCATTTGCCTGCCATGTTTTTAGAGCTATGCTTTTGATCAAACGGTACTCAGGATAAGCAGACCTCAAATTTAATAAAACAAGAAATATATCTGAAACGAACTTGCAACAAACTTTGATTTAAACTCCCTTTCTAAAGCCTGATTCTGGTCGCCTGAGCACCTCCAATATTTACGTATTTATGATATTTTTGTGAATGTGCCTCTTCATCCAAAGTGTTCTTCTGAGTGTACGCCGTGCATGCCGATTAGGAGCTAATGCATCTGACCTCACATTTCGAGCACCAATATCCAAAATCTTAACTAATGTAAATACACAAATAATCCTAATTGTACATATCAAATGCATTAGCTCCGACAATAGTTGCGCCGCAGTTGCTGTTGGCAGTTTAATTAAGGTTTAATTATTTTCCAATCAATCAAAGTCAATGCATTGGGCCACACCAAAAACCAAGGATCGCATGCTACCGGAGACTGGACCCGGAGCCCCGCCAGGTGCTGGCTGCAGCAGCGGTGGCCTCTCAGCCGCATCCCCGAATCCCGCCCATCGACGGGCCTCGGAGGGTGGGGCTGCTTTATACTACGGCAACCGCAAGGCAGAGTGGGGCACAGAGAATACCGATGTGGCCAATAAATTCCGTAATTATGAAATCTAAACGCCATTCCAGCAATTCTGTAGGGAGTGGCAAGTAGAATGGCGAGTGTTGGGTAGGACGTGAAGAAAATCGATGTTTTGAGATGAAAATATAAGAAAATTTTATTCATATTGATAGCTCATCGAATGGCAATATATCTCGATGAGAGTTTAAAGAACACATATTCCAATTTAAAACACTTACAAGCAAAACATTTAAGAACAAATCAAAGAGACCATATATCAAAAGAGCATTGGAAAGTGAAATACAAAATATATTAATCAATTCTACTTGGATAAGTATTTCAAAAATATAATAATACATAATTATATTGATGTGCAAATTATATAAATGTTTATAGGTGTATAAAAATATGAAAAAAATGGTAATTAATTATATATATAAAAGAAACTGTAATTTCAATAAACATAAGGCTTGAACGTGGCAAGAGTTTTAAGTTAAGTTTAATTGTTACATTTAGAAGAATTTAGTCAAATTTTAAATGTGAAATGTCAAACTGAAGCATATACAAGCACATACTATATAATGAATATATATATATATTTATCTACAACTATTTGTATATCGATGTATTTAACATGTGCCCCTAAAAGACAATCCCTTTGGAAGTGTTTACTAGTGCACTAAAAACAAAAACCAAATATATTCAAGCTGAAACTAGCAGCAAAATGCCCACCACAATAAATACTGAATATATGATAAAATGAAAAGTATAAAAAAAAATCCTACAACAAAAGCGAATTTAAAAACTTTATACACGAGTAAAACTGCATAGTCAAAAAAAAACAAACAAAAAAAAAACAAAACTTTCACTTGGTGTCCTTTAAAGTGTGAAACTAAAATTTGCACACAAAACTATAAACATAAACTTTTTTATTTATGAAAATGCAAAGCCACTCAAGGGCTCATAAAAGATAAACAAAAAAAATTTAAAACAAAAAACCACTTATAAAAAAAAAAATTTAAATGTTTTGATGAATTGTTGTTTTTAATATTGATGTGTGATGCAATTATTAAATGCTAAACAAATGAATATCAAAGCTATGAGCGAAAATTTAAAATCGCTTCCATACGGTACTATCTTAATATATTTGATTTAAATCATATTGAATTTACTCAAATACACACATATTATTGAACAGATACATACATATTGATAAAGTTAAATCAAAACACTAGCGAAGTATTGTCAGTTTTAACTGAAAGGAAGTCTTTTAGAACAGAAACTTGCAGCTGCAAGCCAAAGGCAATTAAATGGATGAAATTAGTATGAAGAAGCAACCAACTAGCAACTATGCAAATACATATAAATGTTGAATTTTATGAATGTATAAGTGGCAAAAAAAAAAACAAAAAACACAAACAAATAAAGTCAACTATTTGAAGAAGTTTCTTCCGCTGAAGAGTCTTCAGGTATTCAAAAAAGCAGCATTTTATTGACTTGAAAATTAAAACTAAGATGTAAGTAAATTTACTTAACTTAACTTTTATTTAGCTAACCCAATCGACGTTTGAGGTATCCCACAAACCGCAGGGTCGACGATCCGATTGATCGTGTTCACGTATCCATCGATTAAGCACTATATAACAAATTGGGTTTGTTGCAGCAACACAATTAAATAATACCTCAAATAGGTCGTTGCTTACCCCACTTGGAGCCCACTATTATGGGACAGCCGCCGTGCAGGGTCCTCGGATCAACTGTGCCTGAAGCGTGCAGATTAAACCAAAAGGCGGCTAAAAGAAGAAGGATATTATTAGGAGAGGTAAGCTGGGCCTGCTTTAGAAATGGATGCGTGACGTCAAACCATCATGAACGTGTCTTTCAAATTCACATAGAATATATATTTGCATGTCTTTTGCGATTGCGTGTTATGTCATATCAAATGCTCGATAAAATAACAAAATCGAATTAATCTGAAACACTTATTGGGTAGGAAACACATAACGTACCCGCATATTTCTTTGGCTTTAGTAATTGCCTTAGAACGGGAAATGCGGTGCCCCCACCCTGTGCAACATCCGAGAGCTGTTTGGAGTAAGAAAATAAATACATTTATGTGGCTGGATTTGGCTTAAAACTCAACTTGACTCACATAAAACAATACGGTGGCAATGCGATTTCCCATTTCAGGGCTTGACCAACTTATGACCCCAGTCTGTGAAATAGTTTACAGAGATTTCGATTCAGCTTCCGCCAAATAATTCAACATCCACTTACTTACAGTAGGGAAGCTATCCAAGTGCTGATTATAGTGTCCACCAATGCCATAGTCGGCCAACTGATGATCCTCCGAATACACTGCACACTTCAGATTATATATTTTGTGTGGCAATTAGAGTTGAAGACGGTACTTACGCATATTCAGATTGGTCATATCTGCCACACGTTGATCGATTGTGCGCAACACTTTGTGACGCGTTGCAGGGACGAAGGTGTGCTTGCTTGTGCGAATCTTGGAAATATCATTGGAGTTATTAACAATCACACCGGCGCGTTTATAACTGTTTCGGTCCAGCTTATTAAGAGCATCAATTTCACTCTGGTAAATGACGTCGTGGTAGAGCACCAGCAGCGGATTGTGACTCAGCTCCTCGACCTTGAGCGGCGCCAGCAACAAAAAAGAATGCATCTCAGACATGTAGCCACAGTGCAGGTGCCGTTCCTGCGCTGGCGTTCTCTTTATATGGCCATTGCAGGTGTATCGATAAATGTCGTCCACGCTTAGATTCGATAAATCCTTTGGCACGGGCTACGATAAATATTATTATTCATTGCATAAATTGAAAATATATAACAATTTATATACTTACCTCGTGCTCTTCGACAGGGCTTGCCAATGTTAGGTCATCAATTTGCGTTTGTGCTTGCAGGAGGACTTCGTAGTTAGGATGATGCCCATTGCTGGGCTCGAGTTCGTTGAGTATCTGCAGTGTGCTATTAACACCCCGAGAATCACTTAGTGTGGTCTTAGCCTGTACTAATAGCCCCAAAATGTGTGGCAATAGTTTTCCGCGATCACTACTGGTTAGACGATTATGTGCCTCCAATAGCCAGGCGTGGGCCAGATGTGGATACTCACTCGTCAGCGCCTGTTGGCCAATCTCCAGGCAGAGTTGGGCATTTAGCTGAGCACTTTGTTGTAGTTGAAATGAGCTGAGGTTTGTAAGTGGCATTTCAACATTTCAACTTACTCATGGGCAACACCATCCAGTATACCAGCAGCCAGATGTTTAGTCTGTAGTCTGTAAATGAACTGTATTCGAAGCAATCCATCAATGGCACCAGTCAGATCCTCTTGATTTGGCATGTAGTCTCCTTGGCGCAATCGTTGCAGGCGTTTCAGTGGCTCTGTAAGTGAATTGCACACAAGTCGCGTATTTAATGGTATTGGGATATAAGTTGATTTGGGGACACCCACTCTCGCCTGTTGTGGCAGCCATGAGATTCTCAATGCATTGCCAGTCCACCGTCAGGCGCTTGCTCAACAAATACTTGTTCAACGGACTCTCCAAGTATGCCACGCCCCATTGCTGCGCCTCGCTGCGCACGCTCTCGTATTCATCCAGCCGGCTGTAACGGCATTTTCAGTTGGATTTAATTCAGTTAACGACGACCCAGTTTCAACTTACGCTCGCAGAAAATCCAATTTTCTTTCATTATCGACAATGAATTTTTGAATGTGCTGCAGCATTTTTTGTTCGTAGGTAAATACATTAGACATCTCATGAATGGAGGAGAAGGACTCCGCATTGACACCACACCAGATCAGGACTGGCAACACGGCCAGTGCCGCACTCAGTTTACATTCTGCTCCCAAGAATATCATCTTTCGAACCGATATCCGCTCTCAGCCACGATTCGCGGTTAACTGATTTTGCCAATTTACAACACGCGAAGATGTCACGATCAGCAGGGTCATGGCTTCTATATATTACATGATTTGTATTAGGCCTAAGGTGAGTTACAAACGCTATTTCAGAATAACCTGTTTATGCTTACGGTTTACATAATGAAAGCTAGAGTTCATTGCGCCTCCAAACTGGTTTTTAATATTATTTTTTCTAGTGGACAACTAATCAAAAATACTGTACGCATTACAGTAAAAATAGATAAAACACAGCACCTTAAAAACCAAAATAAATATCTCAACAACTTCTGAGTGTTGTCTGCAGCCAAACTTAAGTGTCACAATTTAGTTTTTGGTAGTGTTTCTAACTCTTTCTCGTACCACATGCAACTGTGTAAATATTGGCTAAGCTGTTGGAGTACCCAGTGAAATAACTCAGACTGCCTTAAGCTATGGAAAACTAATCAGTCACAATTGAATACTTCAGTGGTTAAAATGTTTCGGTTGAATTCTGTTCTGTTCACATTTTGTTGGATTTGCTTAGGATTGGGCAGTGCTGGTGCCCAAAAGGACGAGTCATTTAATGAGCTGCAAAATCTTCTTGATTTAGAGTCTATTTACATAAACAATTTTGACTCGTATTTGAAGCAGGTGGCCGAAGAGCACGAAAGTATTGACAGGTTGGTGCGATTGCCAAAATTATAATTTCAAAATTTGATTTAATTTCGTAATCGCAGATTTCTGAAGCGTGTGGCTACCGAGCATGAGAAAATCAAAGATGCTGAGGCATATTATGGTAATCCACTGAACACCGTCGTAATGATCAGCCGCTTCGCAAATAGCTGGAAGCATGAGGTCCTTGACGTTGTACTTTCCAACAAAACTTTCGAACAATACGAAACAAATTTAGAGAAAGTGTTGGACAGGTACAAAATTGAGGAACCTACGAAAAATGACCTGCTATACGCCACAACCGATGTATGGAACATGCAGGAGACTCACAATTTCGATACATCAGAGTTGGCTAATTCCGTTCTGTCCACCGACGAAGAGACAGGCGATAATACGACACTAAGTGCCAGCGATTGCTACATCATTGGACGATCTCTGTACGATCTGCAGAACTATGGCTTTGCCACCGAGTGGCTGTGGCAGGCACGACAACACGCATCGAGTGCTGGCCCAGAGTTCCCCACTGTTGATCGCGTTAAGATACTAGAACACTTGGTGCTGTCACTGAACAAGGAAGGCAATTACAAGCTGGCCAGCAGAGTGAACAGAGAATTATTAAAATCTGTGCCCACTCATGTGGAAGGGCTAATCAATAAAGTTGATCTGCAGAACAAACTAAGTTTGCAACGAATCAGAATCGCAAACCGTGACCTATAAGAAGGCGTATAAAAAATAAATTTAACTAGCAAACAAATAAAACTTTTCTCTTAACCACAATAAAAACAATAACAGCTTAACATATTGGTAATGATTGCAATATGACACTAATCAATTTTGCATTATTATTTGGGCAACAATAGCAAAACTGAAAGCTGATATAGCAAACCATATCATATCAGATATTTGCTGGCCAAGTTGACAGGCAGTATTTGTTCAATGTTCCTGGGTGGTTTGTGCAACGCTGAGCTAGGGTGATAAACAGAACTTGATGCATTCAGAAAAGCCACTTGCCACAAGGACGAAACTTGCTGGATATTTGAATGAGTTATTGATTGTCAGTTGAATGGTCGGCAGTAACAATAACTGGTATTTCATAGCATTCATTTACATTAATATTACTCGTGATGCTGAAAAATGATTTAATTTATTGGTTGGGTTGAATAATTTCACAACTAGTAAAAAATGATTGCTGTCCAGTCTAGACTAGAGCATTCCTAGTAGTTGTTGTTCGAATATTTTGTTGGATAAATAAAGAAGTCAACTGTTTAATTGCTACACAGCTGCTCCCAGTGCTGCTCGACATATATTTCAGCTGCTCTCAGCTGGTTAGCCAGTTTTCCAAGTAAACGCTCAAGTTCAAAGCAGAAACTGGTTTGAGGCTTGGAAGTTTCTGATAATTTACCAAGTGAAAATTCTGAGCAGTTGCGGTAGCCTAAGTGGCTTAAGTGGCATTAAATAACAACCGAAGGACATCAGAAGGGAGGACAGAGCCGATTTAGATATCCAATTATGGCATTGACAGCCACTTGAAATCGCACCTGTACTTAATTAATAACTAATCAGCCTATAATTTTAATCTTAAATTTTACTTTGACTTGGTAACTTACTAATCACGAATTCTTTGTAAATTAGTTTATTAATTTTAATATCTTCCTCAAAGCTATTATTGGAATGTCTATATTCATATTATTCCAAGCTCATCTTAGCTACTTTCTCAACTCAACTCAAAAATAAGAGATAGCAGAATTTGTTATTCAAGCCTATGCGATTACACGATTATGTAAAGAACGCTTTATATAAATAAAGAAGAGAACACAAGTTAAAGCCGATGATGAGTGGGTTCCCAAGATCCAACTTCACCTTTCACATAAGCAAGCCAAGAATCATAGATTCAGTTTAGCTACAGCAGCCAAGCGGGTTGGTCAGATATTCTACCATATCTAGCCAACATGTTATAATAAAAGAATATAAGGTATATAGGAAAGCTCGCCGAAACTTGAATTATAATCGAAACCAACATAGAACCAGCCATTGACCCGGTCCAAAAATATAAAAGAAAATAGCAATAAACAGAAACGCTGGCAATTATGCAAATTCATGGATCAGTGAGATTGTTGTGGCTACTTTGGCTAGCTTTGATGTGGCCAATAGCTGTAAGTGAACGCACTGAGGACCATTTGCGAGAGCTGCTGACCACAGAAACCTCACTCATCGATGCACTGCGTGATTATATTGATGTACTCGACGAACAACTTGAAGTTATCAAAAGCGAAACGACGGCCATTGAGCAAATACATCGGCAGGTAGGCGACAAGGTGGAGGAGCATGTGGGCAATCCCCTTAATGTGCTCAACATGTTGAAGCGTTTCAATAGTGTGTGGCCACTGCTTGAACAGCAGGCGACTGCTACTCACAATCTGGCCAAAAATCTACCCGACAATGAGACGGAACTGCAGTTGCCCAGCGAGGAGGAATATGAGGCTGCGCTGCTCAATTTGCTCCGGCTGCAATCTGTCTACGACCTCAAACCAGCCACCCTCTCACTGGGCATAGTCGATGGCTTTAAGCTTGGGTACGTGTCCATAAGACCAAATGCAAACAATTCGAAATTGAAAATTCACTTTCATCCCCACAGTTCGGTTATGTCTTGGAGCGATTGCCTCGAAATGGCACGTAACTCGGATCGAAATGGAGAGTACGCCGTAGCAAAATATTGGCTGGATACGGCACTGGGAAAGCTGCCAGCTGGAAATAATATGACTACCTCAGTCAGCGAACAGGAACTTGGCAAACTCCAAGTGCTTGAGGCATCTCTCAATATGGATTACCGCGCAGGTGCGTCCCAAATGAAATATTCAGAAAACTTTATCTATTTGCTCAATTTACGAAACAACAGGTGAATTTTTGAGCGCACTCACAACTGTTAAAGAACTCCTCCAACTGCGACCGACAAGACAAAATTTTCAAGAGATGAAGGCCCAGATTGAACGAAAATTAAACGGAAGTCAGGAGAACATACTAAAACCCAAAGGGCCGAAAGCAAAGGTAAATAAAAAATATGCAAATTTTGTGCAACAGGCATAAAATAATTTGATTGAGAAACACTCAACTTGAGTGTTATAAAATATAAGTTATATTAATTAACATTATTTAAATTTAGTTGATTTGCTGAAGGGTCACTTAGTTCTAGTAAACTTATTATACCGGAACACCGTCCGTTCATCGGTTTATTCTTTTAAAGGAAAAGCATATCATTCTACATACATATATTTCATATTTTAAATTTAAAGCTAAGTAAATCCGTTGAGCAGCAGTATGTGGACGAGCTCTGTCGTTCGGGCACCCAGCAACCCTCAACAGGAAGTCGCTTTACGAGGTGTCGTCAAGATAACTCCAATCTGCGCATGCTACGCCTGGAGCAGCTTAGTGAAGATCCGCACATAATGCTATATCATGGCGTACTCAACTCCCAGCAGATTGCAAAGTTAATTGGTATGCTGGATGAAGAGCCGCAAGTGCAGCACTCGAAAAGTGTTGCTTTTGCGCCCTTGAAGTTGTCGAAGTTGGCGCAGAAAGGGATGCGTAGCATCCACCTTCAATTGGGACTTGGCAGTGCAGTGCCAGAGCTGTGGCAGGCACGTCGTCATAGCCACGAGCACGTGACGCCACCAGAGGAGCCATCAGCTACATCGGGGCATGTGGCACGTGCTCTGCTTAATGTGCGTAATTTTAATGAAATGATTTGTTAATATGTCACTAATTGGCCAATTACTATGTCACCCGCATCTAATCCCTTTAGCTGCAAGAGGCCAGGCTGGGCGGCGCCGTTGTGTTTCCACAGTTGGAGCTCAGCGTGAATGTCCCACAAGGCTCACTGCTCCACTGGAGCATCCGCAGCCTAAACGAATTTTCAGCAACCTCGACTACGGACTATCGCAGTCGCCATCTAATCTGCCCGGTGCTGCTGGGCACTCAGTTGTGTAAGTTGGGCAGTGAATAAGCCATCTTTTTCATATGAACTCTACAGTCTCTACTCTGTATTCCCATTGCAGCGACTTGGACGGAGCTAAGTTAAAACCAGGCAACTTGTTTGAAACGAAATATGAAAAACGCTTGGGTTGCCTTTTATTTTAGCGTTAATTGGCTCAAAAGCAAAAATAGAAGATTAAATGTTGGCGTTTCATTGAATTTCAGTTGGACTCTCCTTTGACATTTATTGCTCATTTAATGGGCGTGGCCGGTTGACTAATTAAAGAGCAAACACACTTAAATGCTCATGCATCACAGCCTGTCACAATTAAAATTTCAACTGAGAATTGATCGTTGTTTCAGTTAACGCCTTTTGGCAGTCGGCAACAGGAAGTGGTTAAAAACAAATATTAAAAGTCATAAAACCAATGCGAATATGTCAAGTCGTATTTTAAGCCATATCTATGTAGTTTTATATACATATATATGAATATGTATGTGTAAATCAAATGTCAATTAAAAAAAAACAATAGCACTTATAATTAATTTTACTTGCTCCCTAATTAGCATAGATAAATATTTAAAGCAAATCAACTCATTAAGATACCCTGTACTTTATGGTAAAAGAAACAAGAAATGCTGACAAATACTTAGTATCGACATAAATTTAACTTAAATTTAAACATAAAAAAATTATGAAATATTTTCCTTGATGATAAAAAATATAAAATATATGATATAAAAAATAAAAATGTATTATGAAAAGGAAATGTCTTAATATTTATATAGCCTTAGCAAGCCATTTTTAGCATTAGTGAATATCGAACAACACGTTCTTAATTAGCCCAGAATTAATAAGGCATCGCAAAAAGTCAACGAGAGAAAGAGAAAGAGAGACAGAAAGACAGAGAGAGAGAGAACTACAACTCGGGGCAGGTTCACGCCGAAAATGAGATAATGATGAGATATACTAAATCAGCTTTGGCTAAGCCATAAAACATGCTTAATTAGATTGTTCCATAACACTAATACCGATTTTTTAAACTCATCGACATAAACATAAACTCAGACATCGACCTAAACGTGGACGCAGGCATCGACATAGACTGAGGCACCGATCAATTGGTTATGCAAATAGATTTTGTAGTTTGGAGTTAGCACCTCGTCGCTGGTATCTAAACTCCAAATCGCTTGTGCCAAAATGTCTATCGTCACCGATTTTATTCACTGACTTTGCTGGATATTTGATCTGAGACCTGCAAAGCTATCAGTTGATCGTGAGACGTTACGCGTTTCAGACGCCAAATATAGTTTTTGCTGATATATCCAAATATATATATTTAAATTGTATAGTTCAAGTCAAAGTCGCTAAGATGCGAATGAAGATCGAACCGCTGACATTTCTTGTGTTAGCCAGCCTTGGCTTTTGCTGTCAGGCAACGGATTATTTTTCATCCATCACTGGACTCGAACAGCTCCTGCACACGGAGCACACCTTGATGAGCGACTTGAGTTCACAGTTGGACGCAACAGGAAACGCATTAAAACAGTTAGAAAGGTGAGAGGTGAAAGTGAAAGGAATCTTTCACGTCGACTTGGACAACAAGTACTCAAAACATATTAAAAACAATTTCATAATTCGATTTTATGCATTAATTTTGAATAATTTCCGCTCATAATAGGATGAAACAACTGTTGGCAAGTTTTTACTGATTCACATTTAGCATTTCGCTTTTGTTTGCGTTTTATTAGTTGGATCGTTAGAAAGAGTTTTGTGTTTAGAAACACATATTGAAACACACATAAATTAGAATTAATTAAGATAAGCTGTGTTACCGCATGGGGTGCTTGTGTCTATGACGACAGAAGCCACAAAACGCTAACGAACTAGTCTCTGCTGACTTATGATTAGAGACTTAACCTTTTCTAAACCAAAATCCCAAAAAAAAACTTAATCCGCAGTGAGCTGACCGCTATAAAGCTGGAGCATGCAATGGCAGCCAAAGGATTGGAGAATTATTTAACCAATCCCGTTAATATATATCGTCTAATGAAGCGCCTTCATACGGACTGGCAGCAAATGGAGAGGCGCGTCCAACAAATCAACACACAACTTCGTAGGTATCCAACATTTGAGTTAACAAATTAAGGCAAAACTTAAATTTAATATTGTAGGATTTAATTTAACACAACACTACGGACTGAACTTTCCCAGCCAGGATGATGTGGATGGTGCCGCATTGGCATTGGTTCGCCTGCAAAGCACCTATAAATTGGACGTGGCCCAAGTCGCTGCTGGTATACTGAATGGCATCAAATACGGGTAAGAAAGAGCGGCAAAAAAGAGGGAGCCCAAATAAGCAATAACCAGTCAGGCTTGAAATACACGAGTACTAATACTGACACTATACTAATGTGGCCAGGAGCGGATTACCTGGATTGCAAAAACGCTTTATCCCATGTTTAATACGTCAATGTTTTTTGTCATGGATAAAACAAGTCAGCCATTTTTTCATTTGTATAATTTCATACAAATTTAAAAAAGCTTCATCCTGAATTGAACCGCTCCTGGCTTTAATCTACGGTACTTGGGTGTTATGTCGTGTGCCATCATTGCCAACTCAAGCGCCAATCATATTCATTTCGATTTTTGTGTTACCTTTTATTTTTAGCACGGACATGAGTTGGCAAGATTGTTTCGTGCTGGGTCAACAACTCTTTGAAATGGAGGACTACAACAACACGAGAGTGTGGCTGCGCGAGTCCATGGAACGATTGAGGCGCCACCAGCAGCCGCAACACCAGGCACAGCACAGCGCACCCGAGCCCACCATTCTCAACAGCATGGAGATGGTGGCAAAGAGTTTATTCCAAATGGGTGAGCAGCACAGCCAATCGACAAATCGGGCCAACTTCATCTAGATGTATATTCACCAAACGACTTTTAGGCGACTTCGACACGGCATATGAGCTAAGCCAGAGTGTGCTCGAGCTGGATCCATGGCGTATCCGAAAATGGCATCTAAGCACCAAAGACCCCAATGTGGTCCAGGGCGAAATTGGGGAAGCGGCACAGTCAAGGCATGCAGATGGTGGATACAGAGTAAGCGTTCCTATTTTATCTTTTGTAGTTTGTGTGACTAAATTTAGATTCTTCGTACCCTTACACACACACACACACACGCACAGCTCACCCAGGAGTTCGCTCACTATGAGAAGGTGTGCCGCGGCGAGGTTAGCGCCTCTGCTGCCCAACAGCGACCGCTCCGCTGTCGCTATGCACGTGGACAACACGCCTACCGAGTGCTGGCGCCGCTTAAACTGGAGGAGCATAGTCTAGACCCACTTGTGGTCAGCTATCACGACATGCTGAGGCCGCATCAAATCACAGAGTTGCGACAAATGGCTGTGCCCCATATGAAGCGCTCCACAGTAAATCCGCTGCCGGGCCGACAAAGCAAAAAGTCTGCGTTTCGCGTGAGCAAAAATGCATGGCTGGAATACGACACGCATCCAATGATGGGGCGCATGTTGCGTGATCTAAGTGATGCCACCGGACTGGATATGACCTACTGCGAGCAACTGCAGGTGGCCAATTATGGTGTCGGTGGTCACTATGAGCCACACTGGGACTTCTTTGTTGATCCGCAGCACTACCCAGCCGAGGAGGGAAATCGCATTGCCACAGCCATATTTTATGTGAGTTGACATTACCATAATTCATATTGAACAACAAACCTGAATAACACGTTCATTACTCCATTACACGGCGCTGTAGCTATCGGATGTGGAGCAGGGCGGCGCCACCGCATTTCCCTTTCTCAACTTTGCGGTACGGCCGCAGCTAGGCAACATTTTGTTTTGGTACAATCTGCATCGCTCCCTCGACATGGACTATCGCACCAAGCATGCGGGCTGTCCAGTCCTAAAGGGCAGCAAGTGGAGTAAGTATTTCCATTAAAATAACATTAATAATCCATCATTTTTATGTATTTATTAAAGCTCTGCCAACCTAAATGAAAAGTCATGTCTGCACAAGACATAGTGACTGTCTTTAATTCTATATCAGATTTAAATTACAATTAAAGTTGAGAGCCGATAAATTTGTCATCATCAAAGATATTTTTGTTCAGTATTTCTTTATTTGGTTATTTGATACAATTATACTCAGATTTGTAAAGAATAAATACGCACATGTTTTCTTGTAATTCTCAATTCAATTCAAATATATTAGTCCTCAACAGCAGCTGCAATTAACACCTGCCTTAAGTCAAAAAGTTGAAATTTCATTTTCTTTATCTAGATAGTAGTTAGTTTTCTATACTATTATTTTTATATAATTTACTATTTTTTCTCTTTACAGTTGCCAACATTTGGATACACGAGGCTACACAGACATTTGCTCGGCCCTGTGATGTTATTCGGGATAATGAGGTTTCCCTGGGTTATGATATTATTGAATAAATCTGTTGTTGATTACTTAGCAACCGAGTGTTGTCATTTGTCGATGCCAACGTCTTTAGGGGGTTAACAAAATACAAAAAAAAGCTCACATTGAGTGATTTTGGACTGTGAAGTTCACTCAAAGCAAACGTCGAGTCGAAGATGCTTTTAAGTTGAGCTCAGACTTGCCGGTAATTTGCATAAACAAGTTCAGGGGCAAAGTTTTAGCTGGCTTCATTTGCATACTAGCAACATCAAATGACAAGATGACTACGGTTCATCACCATCCAAGTGAAAGTAATGTGCAAATAGAAAAGTTGTGAGAATTTAAGATTGCCTCACATAATTAAGACCGCAATTGTACATTGCTTGGGGCTTATGCAAAATGTGAGTTGGCCACTTTTGGGTTTATTGAACTCATCATCTTGATAGCCAGGTATCTAGCTCCATTCAAGCCTGACGTTGGGCCCTCGAGGGCACCTGTTCGATCACAGCGAGAAGTGTTGGCCTGGCCAACAGTCGCCGCTTAAAGCTCAACAACCGCCAACACAGCGAGCTTTTTCTAGACTAACGATCCGTCAAGACTGTTTGTTGTTTTGTCATCATCTCGATGCTGAACAGTTCTTAACGAAACGGCGCGAAGAGAACACATCATTTTGAAACTAAACACGTTAAAATTCGTTCTTTTTTTAATTCTACTGTCAGGATCAATTGTAATGAAGTTTCCTGCCGCGTTAACAATTTTTTCAGTTGCATTGCAGTACATTATATGCAATGCTGAATATTTTAGTTCCACTACTGGCCTGGAAGAGCTGCTGCGTACAGAAGTCATCCTACTGGCAGAACTCCAGAACTATGTTAACCAAATAACCGAACATGCTGAAATGCTACAAGTGTAAGTCTCGCAAAACATTAAGTGTAACAATCTTTATAATCGGTTAATTTATGGATTGTATTGTGTTTCTCAGTTTTGTGATCAGCTTCAATCTGCTTTTATGATTCTATCATGTTTCCAACTTAATTTGCCTAAAAGAAAATTTTATTCTGTGAAATGCAGACTAGATTTTCTTTAGTGATGCGACCAGATTTAATGTATTTTTTTTTTAAATACTAAATGCCCTTGATACTTTCTTGTTATTATGAATACTTCATAATTAATAATCAAATGTTGGGCACCCACGTGCCTGTAAAAAAAGCCTACACAAATTGTTTGCTGAGTAGTTGTATTCTTGTTTTTTAGGCAGTTGACGAAATAAACGGCTGAGCATCTTTTGAACGGCCTCTTCTTTTTTACTTTTTTACTTTTTTGTTCTTTTTATTGTCGCGGCAAAGTTTGAGCCTCAGCAGAATCAGAAAGTAACTTTGAGCTTTGGATTTGTCGCCTTTGGCTCTATCATTTTATTTATTTTTTGTATTCTGTTTTTAATTACAATTCATTTTCGCATTCCCACTTAACCGGTTCATATAAAGGCGTCTAAAGTGTTTTTCTGGCCTAAGGGTAAGAAGAATACATACTTATTATATGTATGTATGTACATTTGTGTTTAACATATTCTTTGGAGTCTAATAATCTTCTGCAATTTTGTACACATTTGATAACATTTTTAACGCTGCGTACATTAAAGATTTTTAATGTTTTTCATTTAGTTTATTAGCTGCTAAATAAATAAATCTCCAGCCGTTTACCTTGCCTATTAAAAATTTATTCAAATTTTTCGGCATTTATTTGATGTTTTAACTTTATTATCTACAGTCATCGATTGTTACTATAGTAAAGCTTCTGCAGCTGAAACATTTTTTTTTGGCCAGATAACTTCTCATATAATCTGCTATGCAATTAGTGTCAACAGCGTTTTTATACTTGTATCCATATAATAATAAAATGTATACTCAATGCGAAACAATTCAACTTTTTGTTTACTTGTGGTATTTGCAAACCGGCTCAACAACACAAATAACTGTATTAAAGAAGAACCGTTAAGAAATTTCGAACAAGTTTCAATTAATAAATATAAATAATAATTGTTAGAAAACATTTTGTTTGACGTGCAACGAGAGTGTGTTTTATCTACATATCTCCATTTACATTATGATTCTGCTAATGCAATTTGTAGAACACATCTATTTACGATTGTAGAAGGCTAACAACAAACGAATCTGGCCGACAGATGTTGCCGCTTTTGCCGTTTAAGCGTTTGGTGACATTTGATTCCCAAGAAGCAACGAAGACAAAGTGCAAAGCGTGGATTGTTTATTTAAAGTGTGTGCTGTGCATGAATAGCTATATTTGCAGCAGGTTTTATAAACTGACAACAAAATATACAACGCATTGGAGAAATTATAATTTTATACATATTATATGTAATATTTATCACTGATTGGGCAATTAAGCCGATGTAGAATGGTCGGCATATTTACAGATTTCATTTAATTATTAACAATTTTAAATTCTGATAAATAATTATAAGCATTTTTTATAGCACAGAAATAATGCTGACTAAGTTCGAATATTTGAAGTACTCAATTTCAAACGTCCGTTTTAGAAGAGTATATATAAAAAGACCGTTTCCTTTTCTGTCAGCTAATTAATCTTAGGGTATTTGGCAAGCGGTGTTCCAAGTTCATAACGAAATGGATATGTATTTTCTAGCTGACATTTATTGTTTTCTTTTAAAGTGTTGATTAATTGTAGAATGACACGGTATTAAAGAGCCACAACACTTATATATCACTGAGCATAACGAATGTATTCAATATGCAAATTTGCGATTATGCAAATGAAACCATTCAAATACTGATAAATGTTAGAGCAAATAAACAATGCAAAACCCAAAAGGTATTTTATCAATTTAATTCCATTTGTTGTTGCAGTGAAATTAATGCGATTAAAGCGGAGCATCTGAGCGCCGCTGATGGCATCGAGGGCTACCTCAACAATCCGGTGAATGCGTTTCGATTGATAAAGCGACTACACAGCGACTGGGAGACCTTCGAGAGCAACGTGGAGAAGGACCCTAGCCGCACAAGTTGGTATCTGATGTCGTCATCACTCATGCGATGCAAGATAGTTATCATTATCATCTGAATAACCCACTTTGTGTCTCTGCCTCTATGCATTGTTTCTGCCCGCACTCAATAGACTACCTCGAAGCAATGGCTAGGTACAGGGAGAACTTGAGCCATCCCACGCAGGAGGACTTTGCGGGCACCGCTCTGGCAATGACGCGACTGCAGCAGACTTATCAGCTGGATGTGCGTGAGCTGGCAAGCGGCATGCTGAACGGTGTTAAATACGGGTGAGTGACGGACGTGGAAAGTGACCATCACAAATCACACTAGACAGCTTGCTGTTGATTTCTGTTGCAGTGGGGCGATGTCGTGGCAGGATTGCTTTGTCCTTGGTCAGCATCTATACGTTATGCAGGACTATAACAACACTGTGCCCTGGTTGCAACAATCGATGCAGCTGCTGGTGCAGCAGAGTTACGGCAAGGAGTCTTCCTCACTGGACTTTATGGAGGCAGTGATGAGCTATCATGAATCGATGGGCGACTATCAGAATGCCCTACATCTTATTAATCATGTTCTGACCATCCAGCCCGAGCAACGACTCCATCTGCTGGAGACGCGCGCCCATCTCGAACAGCTCATCTCGGATGGCGTGAAGCGCGGCCTAATGCATGAGGTGGCTCGCAGTCCGGATGACTACCACAGCGGCAAAGAATATCGCATCTATCAGCAGGTCTGTCGGGAAGAACTAAAGCCAGAGCCTATAACACAACGAAAACTTCGCTGTCGCCTCCACAGAGGCAATGGCCAAAGATCCAGCTATCATCCGTACAGGCTGGAGGAACTACACCTAGATCCCTATGTAATTCAAGTGCATGACGTCATCAGCGCAAAGGAAACCATCGAGCTGCAGAAACTGGCTCGCCCTCAACTCCAGCGATCGATGGTTTATAGCCTCAATGGAAGCGAGCACATCTCTGCCAACTTTCGCACCAGCCAGGGAACTTACTTTGAATATAATGAGCATCCAATAATGCAAAGGTTGAGCCACTATATGGAGAATATATCCGGCCTGGATATGGGCTCTGCGGAGCCGTTGCAAATAGCTAACTACGGCATTGGCGGACACTATGAGCCACATATGGACAGCTTTCCCGAGAATCATAACTATGGTCTTAATATTTATAAGTCAACCAATCGAGTGGCTACCGGCATCTTTTATGTAAGTGTGTTGAGAAAAATAACTGAAATTAATTAACATTAACAAAAGTCACAATTTTCCCATTAGTTATCGAATGTGGAGGCGGGTGGTGGCACCGCGTTTCCTTTCCTGCCACTGCTGGTCGCACCTGAACGAGGCAGCCTGCTCTTCTGGTACAATCTGCATCGATCCGGTGATCAGGACTATCGCACCAAGCATGCTGGCTGTCCAGTGCTGATGGGCAGTAAATGGAGTGAGTAAATGTTAGAATTAACAATAGCTTTAATAAGATCTTATTGTTATTGTTAATATTATTCTTATTCCTCTTCTTTTCTCTCTTCATCCATGCAGTTGCCAATGTGTGGATACACTTAAACAATCAGGACCATATTAGGCCCTGTGATCTACAACGTGATCACGAGATCTCTTTGCCATACAAAGACTTCAAGTAAAAAGTATTACCTTTAGAAATCGACTTTATTAAACTGCCACTTGTGATAAATATCAATTAATAAATTGATTCAAAATAATGTTTTTTTATTTATTAATCATTTGACAACTTCAATACGGAGTATTTCCTTAAAAAAATATTAAAACTGAATGCTAAAACTCTGCTAAGTTAGGACTGCCGCATTCTCTCCTTCTGTTTCTCTCTGTGTTTCTAGAATATTTCAATGTTTAAGTGGCGCCTTCAACCAGTGTCATCGCATAAATATCAATTCTTACTTCATGCTAATTCTTTATTCTTTAGAATTGAGCGTGCAAGGTCGTCGGAACTCCTGATAGCCTGAATGAATCCATATGTTGCCAACTAGTAAAAAAAAAAATAATATATTTGTAAGCTCCGTAACAAAACATTACTTTGACTTACTGCGCTTGGTGCCCTCAAGTATGGGACAACCGGCATGCAGGGTGCGGAAATCGCTATCAAGCGATCTGAGTAGATTATGCCACATTACCATGGCGCCCTTTATAGGCTTCACAAACACATTTTGTTCTGGAAACACCGTAAAACCTCCTTGCTGCACATCCGAGAGCTGCAAATTTGTTGGAAAATTAAATATGTTCTTGACAATTTCCAGTAATTTAAACTCACATAGATCATGTTTGTACTAATGCGATCGCCGGGAAATTCATCGGGTAGATTACTGCCAAAGAAATCGTGATGGGGATCGTATTGACCGCCAATACCATAATTGGCAACCTGCATTTTCTCGGCCGCAGCCATATTGAAACCGGAAATGGCGCCAACTAATTTGCTAATAGTGCTCATTATGGGGCTGCTGTAGTTTAGCCATACCTGTTGGCTAACCCGCACATCACTGACGCTCTGGCCGACGATACCCGAGCGAAAAGGCTCAAATTCATCAGATAACATTAAAATTGACTTTATCTGCTTATCATTGAGAACGTCATAATAGATGTTAATGTCCGGATCAAGTTTCACCTGCTCTACCTTCAATGGCGACAGCTTAAAGTATGCATGTCGTTTAGAGTCCAGATAACATCGTGGAGAACTTTGATTTGTTTTCATTTCTGGCAGTCGCTTGCCCTGACAAAGTCGCACATATTTGTCAAAAGAGTCCGAATCATTCTTCTTAATGGGACTCTTGGGCATGCTGTGTTCCAGGTATGCTTGTATATGTTGGTCAGGATGTGCTGGGTTCCATGTCAGCAGCTTTGTCAACGTTTCCTGTGCTGTGTCCTTTTCACCCAACTCAATATAGGTCAGTGCCAAATATTCATATACCTCTGATGCCATTCTAAGTGCGGTTTCCCCTTGTAATTCATCGAGCAATTTATCTGCCAAAACTAACCACTCCAGAGCTTTTTTGTAGTCGGCTATTTCATATAGTTGTACGCCAATCTCGAAGCAGTCGCGCCAAAGTAGTGAACTGTTCGTTTTTTTACCATTAAGAATACCATCGGCCAAATCACTTGCAGTTAAATTATACACACGCTGCAAACGTACTAAGCCCTTCACAGCACCTTGAAGTTCCTCTTGATTTGGTAAAACTTCTTCTTTAGCCATCTCATCCAACTCGTTGCGATAGTCTGCAGTTGCGTAAAGAAATATATGCAATAGATACGTATAAGAGCAAACACTACATACTTGCTTTTGCCTCATTCATAGCCAGTAAAATACTTAGATCTTTCCAGTCTATAACTAGTCGTTTGATCAGTCTAAATGCGTGCAGGGGTTGTTCAAAGTACTCTTCACTCAGCTCGTGTTCACGTCTTATGCGATCCACAAAACTGCCAACGTATCACATCAATCAACTAATTGCAGTCACAGTTCTTAATGTATTTTCATACCTGCTTAACAATTGAAGCTGTTGCCGCTGTTGGGCCAGATAGATATGCGTGGCATCTATCAGAGTATCCTCCATTTCTCCCAATATTTGCATTTTATCGATGGATGAGTAAAACTCCCCGCTGACAAGGATGCCAGCGAAACCAGACAGCAGCAGGCACAAACAAATAAAACTGTTTTGACTCAACATTTTAAAATGTGGCTTATTCAGAATCTGCTGGCCAACTATCTGTTGCCAAACGCACACTCTTCCATTAGAAGCAACTCAGAATTTGTGGTTTGTTTACCATTGTCTTGAGATCAAATATTTATATAGCTAACAACAGAACAACGCCTTAAAACATCTGTTTTGTGACTATGGAAACCATACGCTGGATATCTCCCAACAAATTAAATGTTGCATTTTATATTTGAACAACACATACTTCATTTTTATACTATTATACCAAAAATGTATAATAGTATATTGGTTTTGTGCAATGTCCGTCATGTTGTCAGTCCGTCTGTCCGTCTTTGTGAACGCGCGTTCCTCCGACACCCTTAGAGAGAGAGACGTGAAACTTGGAACGTATACTGGAAAGTACCCTCAAAAGTTAAAGTGTCTTGGGTTTGGTCCTACGTCCACTAGGGAGCTAGAAAATCGATAAATCCCAATATCTCTTACAATATAATGGATACAGTCACCAATTTTGGTTGGTAGGTTGTTGGCGAGGTCCTTGAAAGATCGGCATGTGCCACGCCCACCTCCGACGCCCCCATCACCCCCGCCCCTAAAATTTTCAAATGGCTATATCTTCCGCAGTTTTTGACTAGGGAACGTCCAATTTGGTAAGTATATTACTGGTAGTCGCCTTTAAGAACCATTAACAAATTTGTGGTTTTCCGATTGTAAATTGATAGCTCCGTATATCTCCGAAAATTTGAAAGATAGAGTAACCAAACTTGGAAGGTGATTTGCTGGTAACCTCCTCCAAAGATTGGCATACCAATTTTTGGACCACGATAACATCCGCCGCCCCCAAGATTTTCGTACCTATAAATTGAAAATGCTCATAACTGCCGTTATTTGCAAGCTAGAGTCGCGAAATTTTGCAGGTATGTTACTGGTAACTCCCCCAAAGATCGATGAAAAAATTGGATGGCCACGCCCACTCCACCTACCTAAACCCGATACACCTGTTGGTGTACATCGATAAGCCCATATATCTCACGCAATTTGAAAACTTAAGTCACCAAATTTTAAAGGTATAACCTTTGTAAATGTGGAAAAAAATTTGGACCATGCCCACTCCCGCCCACAAAAAACGAGAAATGCCTGTATCTCCCGCAATTTAAGAGCTACAGTTACCAAACGTAGAAGATATATTCTTAAGATCGAACTCCAAAATTTTTTGGGCCGCCCACGTCCTCCCCCAAAACCGATAAACCCCCATATCCCCCGCAATTCAAGTATTTCTTAACTGTACACAAATTAAGGTATAATAGTATTTCGCTGTCGGTTATGTCCGACTGCAACGTTCTATCTTGTTTTAATTTAGTTCGGCTCACAGCGAAAATAAAAAAACAATAGATAAGACTGAAGGTCACTTTAATGTTATATCCCGTGATAGAAAGCTGTCCACTGTTGTTACTAATGGATATTGAAAGTATCCACAGGCGTAACAGGGGAGTACATTATGTTCTCCGATTGGATTTTGTGGGAATATACACAATGCAACTCGAATCGAATAGCGGAAAGCTTCATACGTCCTTTGGTTTGTTTTCGAGCGGGAAATTCCACACAACTGTATAATGTTAGTTGCACTTCTTAACAAGATAGAACGTTGCAGTCGGACGTAACCGACAGCGGAATACTATTATACCTTAATTTGTGTACAGTTAATCGTTTATCGTTATCGGGGGCGGGAGTGGGCGTGGCCCAAAAAATTTTGGAGTTCGATCTTAGTAGTATACCTTCTAAGTTTGGTAACTGTAGCTCTTAAATTGCGGGAGATACAGGCATTTATCGATTTTTGTGGGCGGGAGTGGGCGTGGTCCAAAATTTTTTTTCCACATTTATGAAGGGTGTTACTAGCAATATACCTTTAAAATTTAGTGACTTAAGTTTTCAGATTGCGTGAGATATAAGGGTTTATCGATTTACACCAACAGGTGTATCGGTTCAGGTAGGTGGAGTGGGCGTGGCCATCCAATTTTTTTACCGATCGTTGGGGGAGTCACCAGGTAACATACCTGCAAAATTTTGCGACTCTAGCTTGCAAATTACGGCAGATATGCGCATTGTAAATTTCTAGGGACGAAGTTCCTGGGGGCGGCGGATGTGGGCGTGGTCCAAAAATTGGTATGCCAATCTTTGAAGGAGGTTACCAGCAAATTACCTTCCAAGTTTGGATACTCTATCTTTAAAATGTTCGGAGATATACGGTGTTATCGATTAATAATCGGAATTGTCGATTATAGGCGCAGGTGTGGGCGTGGCACCACAAATTATCGGTTCTTAAAGGCGACTACCAGTAATATACCTACCAAATATGACGTTCCCCACTCAAAAACTGCGGAAGATATAGCCATTTGAAAATTTTAGGGGCGGGGGGGATGGGGGCGTCGGAGGTGGGCGTGGCATATGCCGATCTTTCAAGGACCTCGCCAACAACCTACCAACCAAATTTGGTGACTGTATTCATTAAATTGTAAGAGATATGGGGATTTATCGATTTGATAAAATCGAATTTATCGATTTTCTAGCTCCCTAGTGGACGTAGGTCCAAACCCAAGACACTTTAACTTTTGAGGGTACTTTCCAGTATACATTCCAAGTTTCAAGTCTCTATCTCTAAGGGTGTCGGAGGAACGCGCGTTCATACAGACGGACAGACGGACAGACAGCATGACGGACATTGCACAAAACCAATATACTATTATTACCATTCTGGTATAATAGTATAATTACCATTCTGGTATAATAGTATAAAAATGGCAAAGTAAATTGCACGCTTATTGCGGCTTTGTATTTAAACATACAACTAAAACTAAACTACACCAAGGCCCACTGTAGTTATTCCACGGAGTGGAAATGAGTCCAGGAGCCGCACTGTTGATCAAAAAAATAAGATAATAGGCCCAGATTTTAAAGTCTGGAACTTTGTCGCCATTTACTGCAGTGCCAACAGACAAGAATGTCAACCTTAAAAATCAGGAAATATGTCACAATATTTACGGAGATATATACCTTTTTGTATTCTGAATGCAATTAAATTAAAATCGCTCTCTGCGTTCGATAAAATTTACAAATGTTACTTAATCAAGATTAAGTCAACGACTTCCACTACAGTTTAAACCACCAAACAATGCAAACCCATAAGGAATTTCATCAATTTATTTCAAACTACACAATAAAATGTTATATGTCGGACGATTAACTCCGTTCTACAGCGGAATGTCAATTTCTGCGTGCCTTCAATTTTTCTTGTTTTTCTTTTCTCTCAAAGGTGCAAGTTATTACAAAATATTCGAATGCTTCAATGACACCTTTAACTAATGTCATTGTGTGATTGTAAAGTCGTATCTCATGTAAAATTTATTCTTTAGAATTGAGCGTGCAAGGTCGTCGGAACTCCTGATAGGTTGAATGAATCCATATGTTGCCAACTAGTACAAAAATAAATTTTACATTTATAATATCTGTAACAAAACTCAATTTTGACTTACTGCGCTTGGTGCCCTCAAGTATGGGACAACCGGAATGCAGGGTCCGAGGATCGGCATTAAGCGATCTAAGTTCATTATACCACATTATCATGGCGCCCTTGACAGGCTTTACAAATGCGTTTTGTGTGGGAAAAACCGTATAGCCTCCCTGCTGCACATCCGAGAGCTGCAAAATTGTTAGAAAATTAATAAAACTCTTGCCAAGTTGCGGAAGTTAAAACTCACATAGATCATGGTTGTACTCATGCGATCTCCGATTGCTGCATAGCTTTCGGGTAGATGACTGCCAAGGAAATCGATATGAGGTTCGTAATGACCGCCAATACCATAATTGGCAACCTGCATTTGCTCGACATTATTCATATTCAAACCGGAAATGGCGCCAACTAATTTTCTATAAGTCCTCATTATGGGTGTGATGTAGTTCAGCCACACCTGTTGGCTAATCCGCATATCGTTGATCACATATTTTCTGTGAGTGGAGCGAAAACTAACAAGTTTTTGAGATAAGTCTAAAATTGACTTTATCTGCTTATCATTGAGAACGTCATAATAGATGTTTATGTCCGGATCAAGTTTCACCTGCTCTACCTTCAATGGCGACAGCTTAAAGTATGCATGTCGTTTAGAGTCCAGATAACATCGTGGAGAACTTTGATATGTTTTCATCTCTGGCAGTCGCTTGCCCTGACAAAGTCGCACATATTTGTCAAAAGAGTCCGAATCATTCTTCTTAATGGGACTCTTGGGCATCCTGTGTTCCAGGTATGCTTGTATATGTTGCTCAGGATGTGCTGGGTTCCAGGTCAGCAGCTTTGTCAACGTTTCCTGTGCTGTGTCCTTTTCACCCAACTCAATATAGGTCAGTACCAAATATTCATATACCTCTGTTGCCATTTGAAGTCGGTTTTCCCCTTGGAACTCATTGAGCAATTTATCTGCCAAAACTAACCACTCCAGAGCTTTTTTGTAGTCGGCTATTTCATATAGTTGTACGCCAATCTCGAAGCAGTCGCGCCAAAGTAGTGAACTGTTCGTTTTTTTACCATTAAGAATACCATCGGCCAAATCACTTGCAGTTAAATTATACACACGCTGCAAACGTACTAAGCCCTTCACAGCACCTTGAAGTTCCTCTTGATTTGGTAAAACTTCTTCTTTAGCCATCTCATCCAACTCGTTGCGATAGTCTGCAGTTGCGTAAAGAAATATATGCAATAGATACGTATAAGAGCAAACACTACATACTTGCTTTTGCCTCATTCATAGCCAGTAAAATACTTAGATCTTTCCAGTCTATAACTAGTCGTTTGATCAGTCTAAATGCGTGCAGGGGTTGTTCCAAGTACTCTTCACTCTGCTCGTGTTCACGTCTTATGCGATCCACAAAACTGCCAACGTATCACATCAATCAACTAATTGTAGTCACAGTTCTTATTATCATTTTCATACCTGCTTAACAATTGAAGCTGTTGCCGCTGCTGGGCCAGATAGATATACGTGGCATCTATCAGAGTATCCTCCATTTCTCCCAATATTTGCATTTTATCGATGGATGAGTAAAACTCCCCGCTGACAAGGATGCCAGCGAAACCAGACAGCAGCAGGCACAAACAAATAAAACTGTTTTGACTCAACATTTTAAAATGTGGCTTATTCAGAATCTGCTGGCCAACTATCTGTTGCCAAACGCACACTCTTCCATTAGAAGCAACTCAGAATTTGTGGTTTGTTTACCATTGTCTTGAGATCAAATATTTATATAGCTAACAACAGAACAACGCCTTAAAACATCTGTTTTGTGACTATGGAAACCATACGCTGGATATCTCCCAACAAATTAAATGTTGCATTTTATATTTGAACAACATATACTTATTATACTATTATACCAAAATGGTATAATTATACTATTATACCAAAATGGTATAATAGTATATTGGTTTTGTGCAATGTCCGTCATGCTGTCTGTCCGTCTGTCCGTCCGTCCGTCCGTCCGTCTGTCCGTCTGTCCGTCTGTATGAACGCGCGTTCCTCCGACACCCTTAGAGATAGAGACTTGAAACTTAGAATGTATATTGGAAAGTACCCTCAAAAGTTAAAGTGTCTTGGGTTTGGACCTACGTCCACCAGGGAGCTAGAAAACCGCGATAATCGATTTTATCAAATCGATAAATCCACATATCTCTTACAATTTAATGGCTACAGTCACCAATTTTGGTTGGTAGGTTGTTGGCGAGGTCCTTGAAAGATTGGCATGTGCCACGCCCACCTCCTACGCCCCCATCCCCCCCGCCCCTAAAATTTTCAAATGGCTATATCTTCCGCAGTTTTTGAGTAGGGAACGTCAAATTTGGTAGTTATATTACTGGTAGTCGCCTTTAAGAACCGATAACAAATTTGTGGCGCCACGCCCACATCTGCGCCCATAATCGGCAATTCCGATTGTAAATGGATAACTCCGTATATCTTCTAAAATTTTAAACATAGAGTAACCAAACTTGGAAGGTAATTTGCTGGTAACCTCCTCCAAAGATTGGCATACCAATTTTTGGACCACGACCACATCCGCCGCCCCCAAGATTTTCGTACCTATAAATTGAAAATACTTATATCTGCCGTTATTTGCAAGCTAGAGTCGCGAAATTTTGCAGGTATGTTACTGGTAACTCCCCCAAAGATCGATGAAAAAATTGGATGGCCACGCCCACTCCACCTACCTAAACCGATACACCTGTTGGTGTACATCGATAAGCCCATATATCTCACGCAATTTGAAAACTTAAGTCACCAAATTTTAAAGGTATAACCTTTGTAAATGTGGAAAAAAATTTTGGACCATGCCCACTCCCGCCCACAAAAAACGAGAAATGCCTGTATCTCCCGCAATTTAAGAGCTACAGTTACCAAACGTAGAAGGTATATTCTTAAGATCGAACTCCAAAATTTTTTGGGCCACGCCCACTCTCTCCCCCAAAACCGATAAACCCCCATATCCCCCGCAATTCAAGTATATCTTAACTGTACACAAATGCAACGACTGCAACGTTCTATCTTGTTTTAATTTAGTTCGGCTCACAGCGAAAATGAAAAAACAATAGATAAGACTGAAGGTCACTTTAATGTTTGTCCCGTGATAGAAAGCTGTCCACTGTTGTTACTAATGGATATTGAAAGTATCCACAGGCGTAACAGGGGAGTACATTATGTTTTCCGATTGGATTTTGTGGGAATATACACAATGCAACTCGAATCGAATAGCGGAAAGCTTCATACGTCCTTTGGTTTGTTTTCGAGCGGGAAATTCCACACAACTGTACAATGTTAGTTGCACTTCCTAAAAATGGCAAAGTAAATTGCACGCTTATTGCGGCTTTGTATTTAAACATACAACTAAAACTAAACTACACCAAGGCCCACTGTAGTTATTCCACGGAGTGGAAATGAGTCCAGGAGCCGCACTGTTGATCAAAAAAATAAGATAATAGGCCCAGATTTTAAAGTCTGGAACTTTGTCGCCATTTACTGCAGTGCCAACAGACAAGAATGTCAACCTTAAAAATCAGGAAATATGTCACAATATTTACGGAGATATATACCTTTTTGTATTCTGAATGCAATTAAATTAAAATCGCTCTCTGCGTTCGATAAAATTTACAAATGTTACTTAATCAAGATTAAGTCAACGACTTCCACTACAGTTTAAACCACCAAACAATGCAAACCCATAAGGAATTTCATCAATTTATTTCAAACTACACAATAAAATGTTATATGTCGGACGATTAACTCCGTTCTACAGCGGAATGTCAATTTCTGCGTGCCTTCAATTTTTCTTGTTTTTCTTTTCTCTCAAAGGTGCAAGTTATTACAAAATATTCGAATGCTTCAATGACACCTTTAACTAATGTCATTGTGTGATTGTAAAGTCGTATCTCATGTAAAATTTATTCTTTAGAATTGAGCGTGCAAGGTCGTCGGAACTCCTGATAGGTTGAATGAATCCATATGTTGCCAACTAGTACAAAAATAAATTTTACATTTATAATATCTGTAACAAAACTCAATTTTGACTTACTGCGCTTGGTGCCCTCAAGTATGGGACAACCGGAATGCAGGGTCCGAGGATCGGCATTAAGCGATCTAAGTTCATTATACCACATTATCATGGCGCCCTTGACAGGCTTTACAAATGCGTTTTGTGTGGGAAAAACCGTATAGCCTCCCTGCTGCACATCCGAGAGCTGCAAAATTGTTAGAAAATTAATAAAACTCTTGCCAAGTTGCGGAAGTTAAAACTCACATAGATCATGGTTGTACTCATGCGATCTCCGATTGCTGCATAGCTTTCGGGTAGATGACTGCCAAGGAAATCGATATGAGGTTCGTAATGACCGCCAATACCATAATTGGCAACCTGCATTTGCTCGACATTATTCATATTCAAACCGGAAATGGCGCCAACTAATTTTCTATAAGTCCTCATTATGGGTGTGATGTAGTTCAGCCACACCTGTTGGCTAATCCGCATATCGTTGATCACATATTTTCTGTGAGTGGAGCGAAAACTAACAAGTTTTTGAGATAAGTCTAAAATTGACTTTATCTGCTTATCATTGAGAACGTCATAATAGATGTTTATGTCCGGATCAAGTTTCACCTGCTCTACCTTCAATGGCGACAGCTTAAAGTATGCATGTCGTTTAGAGTCCAGATAACATCGTGGAGAACTTTGATATGTTTTCATCTCTGGCAGTCGGCTATTTCATATAGTTGTACGCCAATCTCGAAGCAGTCGCGCCAAAGTAGTGAGCTGTTCGTTTTTTTACCATTAAGAATACCATCGGCCAAATCACTTGCAGTTAAATTATACACACGCTGCAAACGTACTAAGCCCTTCACAGCACCTTGAAGTTCCTCTTGATTTGGTAAAACTTCTTCTTTAGCCATCTCATCCAACTCGTTGCGATAGTCTGCAGTTGCGTAAAGAAATATATGCAATAGATACGTATAAGAGCAAACACTACATACTTGCTTTTGCCTCATTCATAGCCAGTAAAATACTTAGATCTTTCCAGTCTATAACTAGTCGTTTGATCAGTCTAAATGCGTGCAGGGGTTGTTCCAAGTACTCTTCACTCTGCTCGTGTTCACGTCTTATGCGATCCACAAAACTGCCAACGTATCACATCAATCAACTAATTGTAGTCACAGTTCTTATTATCATTTTCATACCTGCTTAACAATTGAAGCTGTTGCCGCTGCTGGGCCAGATAGATATGCGTGGCATCTATCAGCGTATCCTCCATTTCTCCCAATATTTGCATTTTATCGATGGATGAGTAAAACTCCCCGCTGACAAGGATGCCAGCGAAACCAGACAGCAGCAGGCACAAATAAGTACAATCGCTGTCATTCAACATTATGAAATGTGGCTTATTCAGAACCTACTAGCCAAATAACTGTTGGGAACGAAACACTGTTCAATTAGAAGCTGCTCAGCGTTTGTCACGTATTCAGAAAAATGGCAAACAATGCAAACAGTTGTGTAGTGTGGCTAAGCAAAAAATTCGCTCGCGTAACAACATAAATGTTCCATTTTCTATTTGAAGAGTAAGGTTTGTGTTTTTTATACCCTGAACCCATTAAAAATGGGTGAAAAGGGTATAATGGTTTAGTGCAAATGTATGTAACAGGCAGAAGGAAGCATCTCCGACCCCATAAAGTATATATATTCTTGATCAGGATCAACAGCCGAGTCGATATAGCCCTGTTCGTCTGTCTGTCCGTCTGTCCGTCCGTCCGTCTGTATGAACACGCGGATCTCAGAGACGATAAGCGCTAGCGACTTCAAATTTGGAATATAAGTTCTCGTGTGCCAGGCACAGATCGAGTTTGCTTTATTTTATCGATAACTACCTCAGTTTCTGAATTATCGATACATTTCGATTTTCGATAGCAATAAATTACACAATTTAAGAGGCAGAGAAGTTATAGTCGAAAATATATTCTCATATTGATCTCATTTCTATCAGCAGCCGCAAGCATTTTCTGTATACATATAAATAGGCGAGCGCATGTGTGAGAAAGAGATGACATGATAATCGGCGCTATGGTCAATATATTTGTGTGTATTCTGCAGAAACCCGATAACTACTCTCTCGTGTACGTGTGTATGTGTGTATGCATGTACGTATATGCACGTGTTTGTAGCCATTCAGTTCGGGCATTTGAGTGCAAATCATCTTAAAGGGAAATTTGCCAAGAAAACTAGAATATATTTAATAACTGGGTTGAGGGTATATCGTAGTCGAGTTAACTCGACTACAGCCCCTTACTTGTTTGTACTGATAACTTTCCACAAAAGCTGGTCTTATAATTGTCTGCCATAATGTCGGCAATTCAAGAATATCAATTTTATTAAAATGATTACCAGAGCCAATTGGACTGCTGAAGACGATAGAAATAAATTGCAGTGGACTTTTTTGTTTGTCATTCAACTGCCATATGTGTAAATATTTTTTACAAGTGTAGTAATCCAGAGTCTTTTAATTATGTATACTAGAAGCTTGAAGATGTTTATAAATATTTATTTATTTAAGTTTAAAGTTTTAAATTACTCAATAAAAGGATCGACCAATTTTTTTGTAATTAAATGGTTTATGGGACCATTAAATTGTTAAACTTCAAGTAGTGTCACTATCAAATCTTATCGCAAAATTTATTCTTTAGAATTGAGCGTGCAAGGTCGTCTGAACTCCTGATAGCCGGAATGAATCCATATGTTGCCAACTAGTACAAAAATAAGCAATTTATTTATAATCTTTGTAACAAAACTCTACTTTGACTTACTGCGCTTGGTGCCCTCAAGTATGGGACAACCGGCATGCAGGGTGCTGAAATCGCCATCAAGCGATCTGAGTAGATTATGCCACATTACCATGGCGCCCTTTATAGGCTTTACAAACACATTTTGTTCTGGAAACACCGTAAAACCTCCCTGCTGCACATCCGAGAGCTGCAAATTTGTTGGAAAATAAAATATGTTCTTGACAACTTCCAGTAATTTAAACTCACATAGATCATGTTTGTACTAATGCGATCGCCGGGATATCTAGCGGGTAGATTACTGCCAAAGAAATCGTGATGGGGATCGTATTGACCGCCAATACCATAATTGGCAACCTGCATTTCCTCGGCCGCAGCCATATTAAAACCGGAAATGGCGCCAACTAATTTACTAATAGTGCTCATTATGGGGCTGCTGTAGATTAGCCATACCTGTTGGCTAACCCGCACATCACTGATGTTGTAATTGCTGACTGAAGAGCGAAAACTAACAAGTTTTTGAGATAAGTCTAAAATTGACTTTATCTGCTTATCATTGAGAACGTCATAATAGATGTTTATGTCCGGATCAAGTTTCACCTGCTCTACCTTCAATGGCGACAGCTTAAAGTATGCATGTCGTTTAGAGTCCAGATAACATCGTGGAGAACTTTGATTTGTTTTCATCTCTGGCAGTCGCTTGCCCTGACAAAGTCGCACATATTTGTCAAAAGAGTCCGAATCATTCTTCTTAATGGGACTCTTGGGCATCCTGTGTTCCAGGTATGCTTGTATATGTTGCTCAGGATGTGCTGGGTTCCAGGTCAGCAGCTTTGTCAACGTTTCCTGTGCTATGTCCTTTTCACCCAACTCAATATAGGTCAGTACCAAATATTCATATACCTCTGTTGCCATTTGAAGTCGGTTTTCCCCTTGGAACTCATTGAGCAATTTATCTGCCAAAACTAACCACTCCAGAGCTTTTTTGTAGTCGGCTATTTCATATAGTTGTACGCCAATCTCGAAGCAGTCGCGCCAAAGTAGTGAGCTGTTCGTTTTTTTACCATTAAGAATACCATCGGCCAAATCACTTGCAGTTAAATTATACACACGCTGCAGACGTACCAAGCCCTTCACTGCACCTTGTATTTCCTCAAGATTTGGTAATGCATCTATTTTAGTCATCTCATCCAACATGTTGCGATAGTCTGCATTTTCGTTAAGATATATAAACCTTATATACGTAAAAAAGAATCAGTACTCACTTGCTCTTAACTTATTCATAGCCAGTAAATCACTTAGATCTTTCCAGTCTATAACTAGTCGTTTGATTAGTCTAAATGCGTGCAGGGGTTGTTCCAAGTACTCTTCACTCTGCTCGTGTTCACGTCTTATGCGATCCACGAAACTGCCAACGTTATCACATCAATCAACTAATTGCAGTCACAGTTCTTAATATATTTTCATACCTGCTTAACAATTGAAGCTGTTGCCGCTGTTGGGCCAGATAGATATGCGTGGCATCTATCAGCGTATCCTCCATTTCTCCCAATATTTGCATTTTATCGATGGATGAGTAAAACTCCCCGCTGACAAGGATGCCAGCGAAACCAGACAGCAGCAGGCACAAACAAATAAAACTGTTTTGACTCAACATTTTAAAATGTGGCTTATTCAGAATCTGCTGGCCAACTAACTGTTGGGAACGAAACAGTCTTCGATTAGATGCAACTCGGCGCATTCAGTTTGTTTGTCTGTATTTTCAGTTCAAAGATATATGTATGTCCAAGTCTAACAGCTGCAACGCACGCATACAAAAGTAAAGAGTTAAACAGTTGTGTTTTCTCACTCGGCAAATAATATGCTCGATCTTTCTAACAATTGAAATGTCAAACTTTCTATTTGACAAAGCTGTTCTCAGACTGTGCGGGTATTGCAATAAATCACATCTAACTGCGGAGCCTCAAGGTGTGCTCTGGCTGTAGTAGCTAGCGACAACCACACGGCTGCACTTAGCTACTACGTAAATTGAATTGGCAGCAAGCTCTGCAAGGTATGCAGCATGACACTTGCAACATGCCACATCAGCCACATTGACTTGCATAAACATATTGTTAATGGTAATCACTTTAACCAATTTATTAAAGTGAATATTTTAAATATGACTTTTCGCTCCGGCCCTACATCGCTTAAGTTACCTGCATTCGTGATACCCAAAACAAAGGAAGCATCAACTGGAAAAAACTCTACATCCAAATATACAAAACTCACTTATTTTCATAGTGCTCTCATTAAAAATGCAATTTATTATTTTTATAAAACGTTGAACGAATTCGTAGTCTCATTGATCGCATCATTTGTTCATTTTAATATAGATTCCTTCTATAGTAGATTGTACAAAAATTCATAAATTTAATAATCGCATGCCTAAAATAAAAGTAATGCCAACTCATGGTATGTAGTTGAAAATAAATGTGTGGTATTCCAGCAGCCGCGACTCCATTTTTTTTTTTTTTTTGTACGCTATGGTAGAGTATTTACAATAGGAATAGAATTGTGAATCCGACTCGCAGGCAATTAGAAGTAAGTAGACGTCGTAGTAAGCACATTGGGCAGCTGACAAATGAGTTGCCAGCCAGATCCTAGATCGCAAAATCACCGTGATCCTCTTCCAAAGCGCAGGGTCTTCTGAACTCCTGACCACGCTCGTGTATCCATTTGTTGGAAACTGAAGGTTCAGATTTTATTTACGCAATTCATAATTTTTTTAGTTTATTGAAACCTACCCCATTTGCTGCCTGTGAGCACTGGACACGCTGCATGCCGCGTTCGCGCATCTCCCTCCCCGGAGCGATGAAGATTCATCCAAAAAGCCGCCGTGCCCTAAAAATAAGAACCAGCACTTAATATAAATTAAATTAACTACTAACTTATTGTAGACCAACCTTTTTGGGCCACAGAGCCGTACGCAACGATGTGAAGACTGTGGCGCCACCTTGCTGCACGTCGCTCATCTGCAAAACGATTATATCGATTATAACCAGGAGTTCGTATTTAACTCATCAGCTCTTTACTTACATAGAATAGCATGGTGGCGATGCGATTGCCAAGATTGAGACCCTCGAAGGCAAGTTTTTCCTCTCGCTACAGCAAAACAAATTGACGAAACTTAGGAAAAACTTTCGAAGAAGCTAAACTCCAAGTTGAGTACGTACCCGCGCAAAGTCAAAGTGTGGCTCATAATGACCACCAATGCCATAGTTGACCACTTGCAGCTCCTCCGCGGAGTCCATGTCCAGGCCAGTCATGTCTGCGGTGCGCTGCACAACAGTGCCAATAACTTCATGCTCCGGTGTCTTAAGCCAGGCGGACTTGCTGATGCGATAGTTTGCCGTTTCCAAGGCTCCAGTCACGGAGTTTTGAACGGTGGCACGACGGAAACGTGGACGTGCCATTCGCTTGAGCACCTCAATCTCGCTGTCGTACATGGCGTCGTGATAGATCACAATGTACGGATCCATGAATGCCTCCTCCATCTTGAGCGGTGCCAGCCGCAAAAAGTCAATATTGTTGTTGACATAGCGACAACGCAGTGGACGCATCTCAGCCGGCGAGGGTTTCAGCTCACCGCGACAAAGCATTTCGTAGGCCCTGCGTTCGGTCATGTCATAAACGCCAGGATCGCTTTTGGTCACATGCTAACCATGGATTACAAATTGAGTAGCGGTTCTAGGTGAAATGACTTGCAATAACAGATTATTACTTACCAGATCAGAAACGGGCATTTCGTCGGAGCCATCGTCACCCTTCATTTTACCCATCTCCAGCTGATGGGCAATTTCCTTCTCGTAGAATTTCTTGTTGCCATTGGCCCTTTCGTGGTCCGGCAGCAATTGCAGCAACTCATTTGTCATGGTCAGTGCGCTCTCCACGTTGCCTGTCCCATTCCATTCAATTTTGTTGTGAGGTGAAGGTGAAGGTGAAATGAAGACTCAATTAATTACTGCCTAAATGTATGCAACACTTATTTTTGTGGATGCCTGCCACACTTAAATGCCGAACAAGTTTGACCCACACGTTTGACTCGCTCTTAATCAAAAGTTTCGATCCATGTACAGTAGATGCCAGCAATAAAGAACCACACACACTTGTAGGGCGCGTGGCACACAAATAAAAGATTTAATAGCAACTTTTATTTTCAGTGTTTGCGTTGACTGAAATTAAGTATTCATTTGTCTGTTGCTTTGCCCATGGATACTAAACAAATGTTAAATGTAACATAAATTATTTATATTGCCCCCTCCTACTCCGTATTTGTGGTTAACTTTTTGCAGTGAATTACTGCTCCCCAGAGCAGCAGAATGAACGTTTTATGGGGGGAAAAAATAGCAACAAGTTTTGTTAGCACTGACAGTATAAAACAGCAAAGACAAACTTTTTTTCACAGAACGGCAACTTGCTGTTTGTTCTTGTTGCTCGTGCCGGGTTTCTTATAAAACTTTCAACATGGACATTGAATATATGTACGTATTTATTTATGTCCCAGCCATAAATATTGCGACCTTGGCTTGGTAGTTTCTCAATGCCAAGTCCTTACTTGCTTCCTTTGCCCTAATTAGTTTTTCAGACACTTCAAGCTACCGCTTAATTTCATTGAGTCAGCCGAAGTCAACCTGACTGGGTATTTAAATTTGCATTTTGCATGCTAATGTCAGCACTTCTGTCACATATGTTCTTTGCCCAGGCGATGGCAGCGATGATTTTTTCTTTATGTCAAAATGTCCTGTTTGCTGCCTAAAGGGAGGACGAGGAGGTGGTTAAGAGGCGCACAAGCTTTTCTCACTTTTTCAACAAAATGTGGACAGTTCGGTTTCACCAAAGCCCGCCCATAAATTCTGCAGTGTTGCATTTTTACGCAGCGCTAACGAACAGAGGCGAAAGTAAAAAATTGAGTACCGACTGAGAGATACTTTTTCATAAAATAGGTTCGAAAAGAGAGAACAGGTCGATTAAGTGGTTGACAATAGGCAGGGCAAATATAATGCACACATTGTAATTACAATTAATAGTTGTCCAATTATTCAACTTTTTGACTGAGCAATGAGTAATTTTTATTTTAATTCTAAGTATATTTTTTTGTGCACGTGAAAAACATGTTTTCGATTTTTTTTAAATTTTTTTCAGAATCATTTGCATTTTCTTTGTTATTTAAGCGTAGTCACCTAATTTTAATTAATCATATACAATATACTTCCTTTGTCGTTTACAACCAGAGTATTCTGGGAGGCGAGGTCGCATCGTTATAGATACCGTTGGATACATAGACACTGTTATAGATACACGCGTAGATATACATAGATACAGATACAGATACATGTACTGTGAAATTGTAGTGACTGTGACAATTTAGTCGAGCTGAGCATGACAGAGGGGTGGTGTATATCTGTCGTTTAATCAGGCAATAATAAACCGTACTTTGGCTTTTCCAAGTATCTATGTGCACTTCCTAGTAATGGCAACCTGAATTCGAGTATTTCCAGAGGCAAACATGCGCTAAGCTCGTCGCAATATTGTCCTTGCTCTCCAGACGATGGGCAAACAGTTTTTCGCACTTAACGACCCCGTCGCTTAAGTGCAGGAGAGCTCAGCTCACCTGGCTATAAGAAGCTATCGCCCAACAACGCCCCCGACCAGGCAAAGTGCAATTTCCTGCAGCCAAATGGACAGTGACAAGCAGCCAGGTAGAAAGTAGTAAGGGCCTTGAAAGTGTCATGCAAACGAGGTCTTGGCAACAAAATAACAAGAACTGCAGTAAACACACACAAACATACACATATACACACACACACACATAATGGCCACAATGCAGCTGGTCACGTAGATTGTGAACTCACCCTCCTTGTAGGTGGAGAAGGCGAGGTACTCCAGCACATCGGCACGGGTGAAGCTTTGCGTCTGATTGTGTTGCTCCTGCAGCATGCGGGACATGGCTTCATTCATCCATAGCACCGTATGATAGTAGTCGCGATTAACATATGACTGCCGACCCAGCTCAAAGCAATCGTCCGATGACATTTCCGTGCTGCATTACAAAAAAGTGCAATCCCCAAGCCGCAAGTTTAGTGACAGCTTAATTGGAGCTGAGCATTGTAAGTTGTTTGTGTGCTTACATACCTATATTGGATGCCATTCAGCTTGCCGCGTGCCACACTGGACGTGTCCAGCTGGTAAGTGTCCTGCAGGCGCAACAGTGCCACCGCCGCCCCATTGAGATCCTCGTCCGAGGGAAACTTTAAAGCATAGCGATATTGCGTTAGATTCTGCACAAAATCTGTCGAGTAAAATATAAAAAAAAAAAAACAAAAAAAACACAAATTTGAATCACATTACAAAACTTAAGAGTTCTCCGTTTGAGAGCAGACTTCAACTCACCCGTTCCCACATCGTGCTGCATCAGATTCTCCACTTGCCGCCAATCGCTGGTCAGACGCTTGGTCAGCAGATATGCATTAATTGGATTCGATACGTAGGCGGTTATATCGCTGGCAGCATCCGCATGCTCTCTTTGGTATTCGTCCATTTTGCTGCAAGATAACCCAAGGTCAAAGATTGTTAACAAATTTACTTAATCAATTTGATAAACTTGTAGAACTAGAACAGAGTAAGTTACACGTGCTTAAAGTGAGTAGGCTGCTTGGAATCCACATTTCACGATATTCAAATAAATTTGTTGTAGATTATCCTTAAAATGCATAGAATTACATATTAATTCAATTAAATAGACCGGAAGCGTTATTTTGAGAAGTCAACACACATGCAACTGCTAATCAGCTGAAAGGTGCAGCATTTGACCCCCGCAGTTAATTGACCCATTTTCCATTCCACCCAAATTGTAGTGGAAAATTATTATGGTAACCTAGTTAACGAAGTTAATGAGGACTTTGGCAAAGACCTCACATGGGCAAACTGAAAGAGTTAAGATATAAATTTAGAGAGGAAAAGTGAATGTGTTAAATATGAAAGGTCACTTCCAATAAGCCACTTTTCACAATTAATTGACCAATTTTCAATTCGACACAATTTATAGAAAAATGTTATTAATATTTAACGAAAGTAATAAAGCAAAGACGTCACAGGGCGCATATAAAGAGAAAGGGAAAAAGAGATAGAGCAAAAGATAGAGAGAGAGGAAGATAATCACAAGGGTTGCAGAGCAATAAAAAGGTTTTAAATCGATGAACGAAAGCAAACGATTTATAAGATTAAAACACAAATAAAATTTAATAATAATAATTAAATTTAATCCACGCCTAAAATTCAGAAAATAAAAAAGGGATAAAATGTAAGCAAAATTTATAGAAAAAAAAATAAAATATAATAATAGAAAACTATAAAATGTCTTCTCCTCCTTGGTATACACTTTCAGCGCTATTAATTTGTACAGGGTATAAAATAAAACTTATTAAATTTTAGGAGTATCCAAAGAAAATAACAATGTTTTCATATTTGACTTGTGTGCTTTTGTTGAATTTTTCTTTATTTCCGTGTGCAGTGTGCAATACTTAAATGTTAGTGTTGAACAATAATTTATAAATGATTTACTTGACCACATAATAAGAGTGGTTGCTCTAAATATATTACAACCCATGTGTAACTTAGATACGATACTATATTTACAGTCTTGAAAACAAAATTCACTGCTGGAATTTCGAGTGCGTCACTAATTACGAATACTTTTTTTGGTCTCCTAGCCGTTCCGGTTGCCGCTCGCTGAAAAGAAAACTACACTAAAAACTACAATAAAAATTAAGAAACTAATTAAGAACTATGCTAAAAACTGGGTCAAAGTGCATTTAGACCACATTGACACGGTTATCAGGAGGCGGACGATAGCACCAGAGGCTGCCGATGACGCCCAGGCCAATAAAGAACATGGTGAATGTGGACAGGCCCAAAATAACGCCAGTGGTGACATCGTGCAGCGGTAGTCCTGGAAACGGATCCAGCACCAGGATAAGCAGCAAGCCACAGCACTTGAACAGACAGAAGATGGTCACCAGGATGTAGCCGGAGGTGTAGCTCCGATTTGGCAACCATTCGCAGTGTCGCGACCGAAAGCCAAGAAATCCAAGGCCAATGCCGCAAAACGAGGCAACCAGTCCAAACTGCAGGTAGAACGACTTGCCAAACTGATGCAGGAATAAATAAATATTGAGTCAAGGATCCAAGGATCTATAGAATAATTAGGGTTGCTCACATGGGCTATCATGTAGATGATGAGGCCGGCATTCATGGTGCTGCCCAGGACAAGCATCAGGGAGACAATTGCCAATGTGATGGTGGCATTGGCCAGTTTCTGTGGATACGCATTGCTGTTCACCGTCGACTTGCAACCATGCACCTGGCTGCTCAGATCCTGCTCCTGGCCCTGAACACGCGGACTAATCACCGCCATGGTGCGATCAGCTGTAGCCAACTGTTGTGGTTGTGGAGCAGCTGCTGCCATCGCCGGCTTCACCGTCTCATAGTGCAATCGCTGGGGAGAGAGTCGCTGCTGACGAAGTGGCAACGCCGGCGAAGGGGCAACTGACACGGTTGCCTGCTGATTCATGTTGATGTATTGCTGGCTCTGGTAGAGCTGCAGGCGACGCTCGCGCTGCAGCTGCTCGTGGTGAGCGGCATTGCGGGGCGTGGAGTGTGCGAGACGCGGTGGTGGTTGCATTTTGCGCGGCGTCGACAGCAGCTCGTGCAACGCCCGTGTTGCAGCAGCAGCGTTACGATGCTGCTGCTGTTGCTGCTGCTGCGGGGTCGATGTACGCTGCTGCATGCCAAACTGTTGACTGAGCTCCGTGTGACTAAGGCAGGTCTCCTGCTGCGACAGCGATGATTCCTCGGCCAGTTCATCATCATCCGCCTCGGTGGGGATGACCGCATAACGATGAGCGCGTCCATTGTGCATCTGAATGATCTCCTGATTGTCATCGACCAGTTCCTCATCCTCGGCGGTGGGCACCATCTGATAGCGCTGATTGCTATTCTTGTCCACAATGAGAAACGTTTTGCTGCCAAAATCACTGGAGAAGGCGTGTTTGATCTTTGGCGACGGCTTTGCCGGTACTGCGTTCAACGTAGGCGGCAAGCTGGCAAATTGTGTCTCCTGCTGATGCTGCTGCTGCTGATGTGGTTCCTCGTGAAACGAGTGAGGCTCCTCATCCGACTGCAGACCATGCCGTGAGCCATAACGATCTAAATTATCCTGTGATCGGGCCAAACGCTGTGCAGCCTGGCCGGGCACAATGGCATAGCGACTGGCCACGCTGCCCAGCTCCTCCAGCGGCACCAAAGCATAGCGACCACTAGACGACTGTTGTTGTTGTAGATGTTGCTGTTGCTGCTGTTGATGTTGCAGCTGTTGCTGTTGCTGCTGCTGTTGCTGGTACTGTTTACGCGTCACCGATCGCGTCGACATGCTACGCTGCATACGGAGCGGACCCTCGCGCGGATCGCGACATGGCGACACCGGCACCGGACTAAAGTTCAGCTGCAGGCTGCGATTGTAAATCGACTCGACGCGACTCGAGCTCGAGTTGGAGTTGGTGGACACCGGATAGAACTCGCTGTTCTGGCAAAATGCCGGATTCGTATAGTTGTGCTTCGACATCGCCGCACTGTACTTGAAAAACTTCAAACTTGTGATTCGAAATATTCTTCACGTCGTCACGTTCACGATCACGCTGTTCCTCTGATGGCCGACTGATCTGCTCGGCACGACAATTGGATCTCGACTGAACTGCTGGGTTTGCTCGCTGCTCGACTTGCAATTTCCTGCGCCGGCGCGCAGTCGAGTGGATCGGTGGCAGCGGCAGCGATGCGTGCGTTGTTGCTCTGACCCCTCCTTTTAACCATCATATATACTTGGCTTGTATATTTATATACATACACATTTTAAATGCACACAATAATTGAGCTCAAGACAGCAACAACAACAACAACAACAACAGCAGCAGCAGCAAGCGACAGGCGACGTTTGGCGCGTTCCGTTTGTGCTAGAAACATCTGCTCCTGTTCCGCCTGCTGCTGCTGCCTCTGCTGTTGCTGCTGCCACTGCTGCCAATGCTGCCCCTGCTGCTGCTCATGAGGGTTGAAACGAATTTGTGGCTGTCGCAGCCGGCGTTTGTTTTATCAGCATTTTTGAATTTCTATATATTTACCAAACTCATAACAGCGAAATAGGTGACGGCAAGGCCCTCACACAAAGAGTATATAATAAATGCTTTGTACACTCAGAAAAAAACGTATTTAGCATGTGCTACATACACTCAGAGAAAATATTGTTAAAAATGTGCGAAATCGCTATACTTTTAGCAGAGCAACTAATTTTTCAAAAAGTGCAATTCTAAATCTGAAATTTGCGACTTTCTTGATTCACTTATCATTTCCCATTGCTTTGGAAATGTTTCGAAATTATTTATGACGTTTTTTTTTTCTGAGTGTACACACTTTATAAAATACATTCCCCTTTTAGAGCGCTGGCTCAGGCGACCGTTACATTTATTCTGTGCGCTTATCAAGAGTCAATAGAGTGAGTTGTGCGCCTCACGATTCCTCCCTCGCGTTCTCTCCTTTCGTTTATAAACTGAGTGTGGCTTATGTGTGTGTGTTTGTGTGTGTGTGTTTGTGTGTGTGTGTTTGTGTGTGTGTGTGTGTGTGTGTGTTTGTGTGTGTGTGTGTTCGAGTTTGTTGGGCCTTTGTCTGCGCCTTGTCTATGCTGGCCAACTTAATTGGATTTTGCCGCAGCGTTCTGTGAGTGCCACAAGGCCAAAAGCAACACACGAATCAAATCAACTTTGACGCAGCCGGATGACAACTTCTGAGCCAAGTCCCCCCCAGGACGCCATGAAATTTATGCGTTGCTATGGGAATGGAGCTCAGAGAGCCAAAGGATATATACATACATATGTGTGAAAATTTCACAGCGTGTAGCCTGAATCATTTTTGGCTGTACAACCTTGGGGCAGTAGCTGTGGGCAAAAGTTGGTCACGCTGCTAAATGGAGAATTTAAGTCGACATTAACTTTTAATTAGAGATGGCAGCGCGGACACGACAGCTAATGGCACGTGCCACATGCGGCTGCAATGAGCAGCGTGGCAAGCGAGAGAGATGCAAGGATGCGACCAGACAATGGGGACTGGAGTGGCAAATAGCAAACAGCTGTCAGCTGTTGTGAGGATCAGGGCACTGTCCTTTGCTTATTGTGACAAAGCGGACGCAAAGGGAGTGAAAATGGGAGGGAGAGAAGAGGGAAAGAGAGAGAAAGAGAGAGAGAGGGGAGGGTACAAGTAAATAAGATAGATCCTGTTTGGCTCCTTTTTGCTGGCTGTTGGCACATTTTATTAGGGGAGTTACCTTACCGCATCCGTTGCGTCTTTTATCCTGCATCTACGTCCTTCCGCTGCAAGCAGCTCAAGTATATATTTATGTATATATATTCATATAGCTAGTAAATACATAAATATACATGTGTATATAGGGTGCTGTTTGCTAGGGGTAGCTTAAGATATGCCAGGTAAATAACGCTCAATGTGTGTTTTCCTTGGCGCCGCATAGATATAAAAGACAATGCATGTCCGCTCATGTTTATCTGCGTGTATCTGTAGATGCAACAGCTGCCACACGCACGTGGCCAAAATACGCTGACAGCCACCATAATTATGAACATGCCACCGAGTACATTACAGTCTCACCTGCCCCGTCCCCTTTCAACTAGCTGCTCATTTATATAAGCATATAGAAAAAGTTTTAAAGTTGCACAGTATCAGCATTAAACTAAGCTCCATGTTGCACTTGCAACTTCACTGCTGATTCGATTTGTATACAGAAAACTAGATAAACTTTAATATTTCAGAGGGGGAGAAATTTTCGTTTATTTTAACTACCATCTTTTTACAACTCCCTTCACACCCAACTCAACTCAACAAAATTTCTTTTTGTTAATTTCAGTAATAAAAATCTACATATTTTATATACTACAAGATCTGGTGATCAAATTGGAAATATAAGTTCAAGTATCAGAAGACAATACTAGTAGTGATATGATATATATATTTTTTTGCAGTGTACTTACTTTTTGAGATAGGTAAGCTTATCCTCCTGTACGCGTAGGTAGCCCTCTAAATTGCTTATCAATACGGATTCAGTCTCAAGCAGTTCCTCCATCTCCGCCAGCGCTGTGTACAGCTCCGCGCGCACCTGAACGCACGCCAGGGTGAGCAGAAGGACGCCGAGCGCCAACTGCAGACGCAGCAAGGACGACATGGTAGCCACTGCAAAGAGAAATGACCAGCTCTAATTAAATCAGTTTCGGTTCGCAGTGTAGACAACGTGGCAATTGGTCCACATGCATTGCTAATTGACGCAATCTCCTCCTGAAAGTAACCTGCCCTTAATCCACTATGGAGGTAATAATTTGGCCATATCGATTTCGCATTAAATCCCACAGCAAACAGTTCAAACAAGCTGGCTTACATGTGTGTGTGTGTGTGTGTGTTTGGGTGGGTGTGAGTGGGTGTGGGTGTGAGGAGTGTAAATTCAGTGAACTCGAAACCGGCTTTCGTATTGATTAATATGCTTCTGTTATTTTAAAGTCTTAAAGCACACTGGACTTGAAGTAAATCACTCGAATCATATAATTCAGAGCTTGGACCCCAATTTAATTTAATGAGTTTTTTATTTTAATTTGTGCAGCCGTAGAACGAATTTGTTTTATGGCATTCAGTTTATTGCTCCTTGTCATAATAAGCAGCAGAAGAAAGGCAAAAGCAATAAAAGTGGCTGCAATCTTAGAGATGACAATGAAATACCCCATATATACATACATATATGTATGTATACATATATCTTTGAATAATGCATATCTAATCGGTAATAAAATTGAAACTGGAGATGACCACTTGATTTCAAACAGATTTTAATAATAAATTAATTTTTATATATAAAATATCATTTGTGACAGTTATATGGCTTTTTAATGTCCGAATCGCATTCAAAACTTGGTGGTAATTAGATGATTAGCCACAAACACCTTATAGTAGTTACCTTAATTCGCAAGTCGCTCAGCTGGAATCGAATATTAAAGTTAAATGTGTTTTCAAATCGAATATCGATTAATTTTGCCTGTCACTTGGGCTCCCTTTCCAGGATCTTTCGCTTGCCTGCTCTCAAATTAATTTGCATTGCAAATTATGCTTAATTAATTTCCTTCAATTGTGTCGCATTTTGTCAGGCACATCACACACACACCACAGACCACACACAGCAAACAGACCGCACACTATTCAACAACACACACACACACACACACACACTCACACACACAATATCTCACTTACACTCCAATAATAATTACTCGCATTAATCAACAACTAATTCGCCTCTGCTGGCAATTCTAAGCTGCAGTTGCGACTTTATCTCTGTACACTCCAATATCAAAAAACCCGGCCAACTGGCCACAAATTTAAATAGCAATTTATACGCAGTCTAAGACGCAACTTAGAATGATCTAGTCACGAAAGCTCGACTGCCAGATACTCTGCTTTTAAATACATAGGAGTCTTGAGGATAGTAGTTTGTAAATGCTTCTCACAGGCCAAAGGCTCTTTGAGAATATTGCCATTTATTGCTACCGGAAATCGATTAGTATCGATATTCGCAAAAAGTGAACAATTATCATAAAAACAAAAGAAATAATTTAAAAAAAACTATATCTGTTCATCGTGAGCAATAGCATATATTCCCTAGCTCCCATATAATCTGTGATGGACTTATTTAGACATACACACAGACAGACATATGTATGTAGCTATATCGACTCGGTTGTTATTGCTGTCAAGAATATACATCTTATGCAGTCGGACATGGCTGTGACATGCTCTTTAACGTGGTTATACACATTCTCCCAATATTTATTGGTTTCAGGTTATAATAAAGACAACATTGCTTTTATGGCTGCCGCGTCTGATCTGTAGATAATACTTATACAATTCAATTGTGTGAAACTGTAAATGTTGTGCTACTTGATTCAAATATATTCATAAACAGAAATCAAGTTCACGTTATTGAAAATTCCCCTCTACGTACAGTTCCAAACTTGAGACAGTCATAATGTTGTTAAAGCTGAACCGATTTGTATTGAAATGTGGCATGTCTTATTTTGTAGGTCAAACTTGACCATACTCAGAAAATCAACCCCAATTTCACAATCGATTTCGTCATTTCCAATTTTTCTACATAAATTGTAAATATTTTAATTTATTCGTCCCAATACATTAATGAACCGGTTTAGCATAAAATTCGACTTCTCTGTCGATTTGGGATACTGATAAGAAAAAGAGGGCGCTCACAAAAACAAGAAAATCAAACGGTTTTTTTTTTCTGTGTAGACAATGAAAACACTCAATGACAAGAATTGAATTGGATGTGTTTTATGATAAATTTCGATTACAGCAGGCTAGACGACAACTATGAAAAAGAGTTCAAAGAACTTTTGACTCAATGAATTTGGTCAAGCGATGACGCGACGGCATATGCAAATTTACAAATGTATCTGAGAGATACGCGTGGCTGATGTTGCACTGCCGCTGGGTGAACAAGAGTCGCATTGTTTCCACTTGAATCTCTAACGGTAATCGGCCCGTGGTCAGATTGTGGTCAGAACGTTACACAATCAAATTTATTGAAATGCAAATTTAATTTTGTTTAAACATATGTGATGATGGCCTCTTTTTGTGGGGTACCCATTTCGAATGTTTGCAGATACTTCACATTTCTGGAATTTTTATTCGTCTTTTAATGGGTTCGCTGAACCGTTTTTTGTTATTTTTTTATTATTTTTATTTCTTGTGATTTTCTTTTGAAATGGTTTTTTTAACGCTGTCCCTTTTTGTACACATTCATGTGCAAAAATAAACAAAAAAACAAACAACAACAATTTCGATTCTTTGCTAAGAAAACTTTTGCAAAAAATAAATTTGTGGTATGCAAAATTTATGTTTGAAGCAGCAAGAATTTTCATCAGTTCTACTTTCACATTTTTAGCTAACTTTAAACCTGGAATCATAGGAAAAAAATCAGTTCGCTAAAAATTATTTGATAGAAATTAAATTTTTTTATGTTGCATTAGTTTTGTTATTCAGAAGCAGAATATATAAAGCGAAACAAATTTAAATGAGGATACCGCAAACGCATAAATTCGATATTAAAAACACATAAATTGCACAATCCGGGCTGAACTGAAATGTCAAACTGCTAATTAGCATAGACGCTTGTTTGATTGGTTTTAATAAAAAATAAAAAAAAAAAAAAATGAACGTTGCAACCGGGCGTAACCGTTTACGAAATACTCTGTTACTAAGTTAATTCCTGCTGACAAAAATTGGCAGAGAACAGGATATAGATATTGAACAGATAGCCAGGAAAGAAATAAATTTGGTGACTGTAGCTTTAAAATTGCGATTTTATAGAACGACGCAACATTTTGCTTGACCCTGGCACAAACAAGCATATTTCCCAAGTTTCAAGGCTCTAGCTTAAGGAGTCTCGTTAAAAGTTGCGTTCATATGGACGAAGAGACGAACAGACCGACTGACGGACATGACGGCCTGACGGACATTGCGAAAAACCAATAAAAATAAGAACAACAAAATGATTTCGTATTCAAACAGTGTGCAGTCGATGAAAGTTGAGTATGCAAATAAACTCAGCGAAACATTAAAATAAATATATCAGAATTCAAGAGCTACAAAATATACATAAATGTTTGTTGTTCGATCTTAAATATGAGGAACAAAAGCATATTAGTTTTGATTTATGCAATGCTATTTCAATATTTGCAATAATTTTGCAATAATTCGCAATTTGTTAGTTAGCTACAAAACTGTATTCAAGCTACTTAATCTCTACAAAAACATAGTGCTTTGTTTTCATATTTGTTCAGAATTTATGTTTTCACTCCCTGACATTTCCTGATATTAATTTAATGTCACTTTTCAGGTTGTGTGTAATTAAAACAAGACTTTCAATTAGTTTGGCAACAAATATTGCAAGTGGTATTTAAATGTTATTGTTATTTACTTTGAAAAAGGGCAATCTGATGGAATTTATAATAATGGAATTAAGTTGCAACAACATTATCAAAATGCATTTGACACGCCTCAAATGGCTATTATTTAGCCTTGCCTCAGCAAATTCGCTTGCGTGTTGATATTGCAACTCGTATTGTTGTTGTTGTTGTTGTTGTTATTATTATCTGGTTGCCAATACATCGGCTTATGCAACACCTTAAAAAGCAACAACTTTGGTTGCTTCTTCTTCGTTGCTTCTGCGTTTGCTGCAAATTCTCAATTTAATTGTGCTTTTTTCGGCTCTGCTTTTGACTTGCACTTTGTGGCAATTAAGTTATGAAATATTGTTGGTTTTAGATTTTCGAATTTTCTTTGTACAAAGTGCTGAGCAAGCTCATTAGCCAAATGAAGCGACTGGCCAATATCTGCCTAGTCAGCTCAAATATGCAACAGTTTGCTATTCGAACTGCAGTCTGGGTTTAGTGTGTCCAAAGCACAGTGAAGTAACCGTAAACCTAACCGTAACCGTAACCAAAAGCATAAACCTAACCGCATCTTATAGCCCTTAACTGGTACTATTTATGTGGCATGCTTTAGTTAAGTTGAGTGGCACCCAGAACACATGACTCTGTCACAGCTCTTATCATAAACAGACAACAGGCGTTTGCTGCCTGCTGTTTCCCCATTGTTTCCTGGCCATACTGACAACCAATTTGAAAGCAACTGTCAGGCAAGCTTTCAACATTAGTCCTTTTACATACGCATGTTGGCAAGCAGACAACTTCCATGTTGCTACACTCAGAAAAAAATTGAATTTAATAAATCGTCGTACAGAAATAATATCCAAATGTACAAAAATGTCTAAAAATAGCAAACGCTTTTTACTATTTCTCACAAATTAATTGAAATAAAAATAATAATTATAATTATAAGAGAAGAAGTGGTAGAAAAATGTGGAAGTGCTAAACTTTTGTATTGATAAAATATTTACCCCTTGTAAAACAAAATATTTATATAAAGTACAAAAGCAAAGATCTATTTTAAGACAAAAATCCATTCTGCAAATCAGAAACACAACCATCCGTTTTAGAAATGTACTCTCTGCATAACAAGGTGACTTACAATTTCTATATTCAGAGTGTAAGTAGCAGCATTAACCAGGTGCAAATGTTGCCATGTGGCGAAAGCTATAGCCTGCCAAGTCATAAGTCAGCCAACAGTAGCTGCTGACATTTATGTGGCACTCAATTTTGGGTCGCCACATAGCGACAACAGTGTTTGCTGTTGGCATTTGAGAGCAGTATGTTTTGTCTTTGTGAGTTAATGCCACACGATCTCGTCGACTTTAAATGGCAGCCGAAAGCTCTCTAGGATACTACAAGTTGACCTTATGACGTTTGTAGCTGTTTCCCTGGTTTGTGCATAGTTAAAATCGCAATTGACAGCAGTTTCGGTAATTTCGGAAATTAAATTTGCTTCGCTTGTTAGATGCGCCGTGATGTGGCATCAGCATCAATTTGGCTGTCATTTCGAGAAGTTGGGCAACACCGATTCCAATGCCAAATTAGTTGCCAAGTTTTGCGAACAGGCGATTATTATATTTGCCAATTGATCATCTTGGAATATTGTTCTAACTGACAAACTTTACGATTTGTTTGCCATAACTTTTGAGCCTGTCATCTTGAGCTTGAACCCAACTCAATGCGAAAAAATATCTTTCACATTGAGAATTTTTCAACATTTTTCAGCGGCGGGATTCGTTCCGGGGCAAACAAGTTCGCAAATTATGAATGACAGTGTTACACAGGCATTGTATATATTTGTATATATTTATATATACAGATAAACATGTGTGCATAAATTTTACACTGCTCAGCGATTCACCTTGAAAGCGGTAAGCATAAACGGCATCATCTTAACCGGTTGAAAATAACTCAGCAAAAGCATAGAAAAAAGATGCCTCAAGTTAACTGCCAATAAATGCAATTGCCAGGCGAGAGAAACAAAACAAAAACAACAACAAAACAACTGCAACTAATTACGCAACAAAATCGTGATTTCAGTGTGCTTTGAAAATGGAAGTGGTATTGGAAATGGAAGTGGCATTGGAAATGGAAGAGCGATGTTGAAGTGGAGAGCCACTTGCAAGGAAGTTGTATTTTTTTGGAAGGGGTCTGGCAGCAATCAGGGCAACACTTTCATTTAATTTGCTTTCATTTGATATGATTTAGTTTTGATTTCAATTTAAGTTGCTTTCGTTTCTCCTTTGCACAAAAAGAAGAGCTTATCTTGCCGCGGGTTATTTAAACATTGAACTGAAATGAGTAAACAGCAAACAAACAAAAAATAAAAGCAAAAAAAAAATTGTCAGAGCTCGAGTGCGCTTATAAATAAACAATTGAAGTTGCGCACATTTTGAGACCGGTTTCATAAGTTGACTTATTGGCCCAACTGGGAGGGGTGCGTATTTCTGATTAGCATGCACCATTACAGATTCCACTCAAAAAAAAAAACATCAAACGAGTGTCAATTATTAAAATTAATAAATTGAAACAAATCGCTGTTTAATATACACCATTCATAGTCATTAAATGGGCCGAGTGTTTGTATTTTTAATAATTATGATTTGCTATAACGATGCGATAAATATAGAAACAGATTCGAGTTTGAATCACATATGGCAAACGAAGCGCCCAATTTGAATTTTGAATCGACGACGAGAATACGTTTTTTGTGGTAGTTGGCAACGCGTTCCAATTCCAGCCATCACAAAAATATTTAGGGGTTGTTTTCCAATGAACACGGAACACGAAACATAAACAACAAACGAAGTGCGGGTCAAAGCAAAAGCGAAACTAACGAGAGGAGAGCGAACCAAAACAAACGCTGCAACAAAACTGACTACGTGACTCGAGGAGGCTGATTGATTCCCTTTGCCCCCATCCCCTGCCCATGCCCCATTGGGTACGTCTACTTATCGCGCAACCAGGCGGGAAGCATTGATGATGATTTCAATTGAAACTACACACATGTGTGTGCGGTCAGCAACAAAAACAGCAACAGCAGCAGCAACGAGAGCGACAAAATGGAAAAGAATGCATAGAGAAGAATAGAAGTGAACTAAGTTTAGACATTTGTAAGAAAATCATACATCTGCCGTCTTTTATGACGTCGCCCGAACTAGAAATTTCTTTCTTATCAAAATCAAATTATATTTTTTGCTGTCCCACATTTAATCAAGGCAAGGCAAAGAGAGACTAAAAGACTAGACTCAAGTCTTATCAATACAGGACGGAAGCTGCACTTAGAATCGAAACCAAGACAAACTAACACTAACAACAAGGGCCGATCGCATGGAACACGTCACTCACTTTCAGGCACTTACCTCGTCTTTCTTTCGATAGGAACTTGTTGCCCTCTAGCGTCAAGTGTGGGCGTCGCTTCTCCTCTTCTTCTTGCCTCTGTTATTGTTTGTCTTTTCACCTTTTGTTTACAGTTTATCGAGTTTCTTGCCCGCAGCTGAGTGGAGTTCTGCAATTCTTCCGGCCCAATTCAGTTTTAAATTTACACATGCAAGTTCGTTAAATCTAGCACAAAAAATAATATATTTACACACAGACACTGACGACATACAAACAAACACACACGAACGATATTTGGGCAGTCCTGATTTTTGTTTGCCTTTTGTCTCGCTTATCCGCTTGTGGCTGCTCGTTTGGACCTCGTCTGTACTGCGTCCGCGCGTTCAGCACCACAGAATGGAACTGAAACTGATGTTATTGCCGCCTTAGCCGCCAGCGGAACATTTACATATGAAAGGCACAAATACAGGCAGAGAGAGTGAGAGAGCGAGAGCGAGAGCGAAGAAGAGCAAGAAAACATGTTCGCTCGTTTTCGTTTCGAGAGCTAAAGATACACATGCAATCCACATTCAAAGCAAAGCAAGTGTTAAGTGCGCTGTGGATTGTATTGGAACAGCTGTTGCGGCTGGCGGGCAATTCAAACTGCACAATTTGATTTTTTATACAACACGTATGTGAAATATTTCACGGTATTTGATAGTATTTCCCAATAGTTTTATTTAAGTTCTAATAAATTTGGCATTGCTTTTAGTTGTGTTTTAAAAATAAAGCTTTTCCTCATCATTCCTGAATGGTTAATAAATACGTGGATTTGTTTCGGCTGCTCATGCAGCATGCTAATCCTCAGTGACAGTGAAGGATTGCGTCAGACCCTCGTACGGATATTTTCCTCCGAGAATATACTTGTATTCACCCGTATGACGAATGCGATATTCTCCGGGAAGTGATTGGGGACTGATGTTCCAAACGATTTCCGTTTCGCTAAAGCCTAGAATTGTATTTGTTCGATGCCAGATCATTCTGCAAAAATAGAAAATTAGACTCCATATTTTATAGTTAGTAGAGGTTACGTTGTTTACCTTGTATCCCAGCTTGCATCCGTGTAGGTAATCTTCCAGCGATCCTCGTTGATTTTACGCTCAATGGTAAAATAGGTCTTCTCTGTGAAGAGATTATTACGGGGATTGCCCGAAATGAAGGTGGCTCTGACGGTGTCATTGATGCCATATTGCTTTTTTGGCTGCGTCTTCACATAGCCAAAGTCCGTGCCAATGGGATGGCCATCGAAGAGCACTCCAGTGTTCAATGACAACATCACATCGTTCATATAGGGTGGACTGGGACCAGCGTCCACAGTCTCGTTGCGCATCATTGCCTTCGTCAAATGCTCGAAAATGTCCATGTAAATGGAGTGCGTGTGTGGACCAAATATGGTTGAGGCAGCCTCATAGCGCTGCGCCTGATACTCCTCCGGGGTGACCGTGTAGCTGGAGTAGATGTTGGTCAGGCCGGCAATGACGACCTCCGTGTCGATGCCTCCAGCTGCTGAGGCAGCAGCTCGAATCTGATTGCGCAAACGACGACCGGCCATTGTTGTAAATTCACATGGAACTGCAGCAATGATGACATCGCCGATCTTCAAGATTTGATTGGATACAATTTTTGGTTGCCATTCGTAGGGGAAAGTTGCCTGAAAATAAGACAATATCTCAATTAATCTATGTAAAATTTAAGCTATGTATTTGTAAAGCTTCCACATCATCGTAAATCTGTTCAATAAATTTTAAGTCTATTCTTCAACTAGCATTTTGGCAAAATTCAAATTCAATCTTTCTTTCAATTTTACTTACTCGACCAGTGGCAAGGAGAATTGGCTTTGGCTCGTGGCACTTGATATCCTCTAGGGTGGGCGGTACGATAAAATCGCGTACAAAGTTCCACATGGCATTGTCGGTGGTGGTGCCCTGTTCGAAGCTAAAGGCGCCGGGGCCATCGGTGGTACCAGCAGCGAAACTGTAACCCATCGCTGGCTGGCAGCCCCTGATCTTGTCCAGCTTGCGGTTGAGTGGATTATAGGTGCTGCCATTGTAATTGGGCATATCAACAAACTGATGGATGAAGCGCACATCGCCAGTCACCTCGCGAGCCGTCGACTCCTGGCTCTGCTCGTTGAGCATACTGAGAGCGCCATCTGCCAAACGCTGCCCAATGATCTGGGTGCTCTCGAACATGTCGCGACCAGGACCGGAGGCAAAGCATTCACCCTCGCCGTCGGGACAGTGGGAGGTGAGTATGTCGCATTCGTTACCCGAAAGTGAACACTTGGGACCCATAATGTTGGGTGACACATCACCCAAATTGGAGGAGCAAAACGAGCCCACAAATTTGCCCTTGCCGGGCATCTTGTTGGGATTGTACTCCTTCTCCAGCAGCAGTGCCGCATAGCCCATGTTATCGCTGGTGACCAGCTTGTTGGTGTTGTTCATCGAGGTCGCGTGCACCGCATACCAATTGAAGGCACCCAGCAGATTGTTCTCTTTATCCACGAATCTCAACTGGGCCAGTGTCTTGTCCGTATCGTGCTCGTACTGGGCACGCTCCTCCTCGGGATTGCGCAAATACGATGATGGCGAGCGATTGATGTTCACGTTGAGCAGCACCGTCTTCGAAAAATATATGCGACCATCTACCATATTATCCGTGGCACGTTTAATGCACTGCAAGAAAATCAATAAGTATTTTAATAAATTCTTATTCATGAACTATGCCACTTCACAGAACACTAGGCTATGGAACTTAGCCTCAAATATCAAAATAATAATTAATTTTTTATTAAATATTTAGATTTTAGAACATTGGTAATGAAACTTTAAAAATGTAAAAGAAAATGTTTTAAAATATAAAATAATATATTTCAATATATAAATTTTTGATACATATTATTTATCATTCATCAAAATTTATCGATTTCAAACCTATCGTTTTATAGCTTACCAAATAGATTCCTTGGGCCATCACTTCAAAGGTTTGCGGCACAAAGCCCAGAATGGATATGTCGTAGAGCAAGTGCATCAGGAAACCGCCCGGTGCTCCATGGGTGTGGGTGCCACTGATGGCAACGTTATCCGTGTGATATATGTTGCCATAGCGTGCCTGCAAGCGCTTCACCACCTCCCGCTTCAGACCATAGCCCATCATGCCACTGTCGGCACTGACGAATGCCACCCGGTTGTGCTTCTCATCCTCCACAACAAAGCAACGCGCAAAGGTGCGCAAATGGATACCACGTCCAACCTGCTTGATGTTCGCGTAGCCCATCTATAAAATGACACACAATTTGACAATTGAGGCAATTGAGTTAAGTTTCAGTTGAGCGTTGCACTTACGAAATTAATTTCCACTGAAGGTCCCGTTATGTCCGCACGTCCCACGCCCACTTTATATTCGCTGGCAATGCCGTTCAGGGCGCCAAGTGCGAACAGCGTGACTAAGCAATATTTCCAATTAGCCATCCTTGTTACAAAATACACTCAGGTATGACTAAAACAAATTAACTGTAAAGAAAATAAACAACAATTAATCAATTAAAATTAATTTCAAAATATACAAACTTTTTCTTTTCTATAGAAGAAAAGTAATTTTTAAGGATTTAAAAATTAGTTCATGTGATACCTATGTATCCTGTAACTTTGTTTATAATTAAGATAAATAATAATAATAATAATAATAATAATAATAATAATAATAATAATAATAATAATAATAATAATAATAATAATAATAATAATAATAATAATAATAATAATAATAATAATATTAATAATAATAATAATAATAATAATAATAATAATAATAGGCAAACAAAATTAAAATTCAACTAATTGCTGCTCAATTGGGTTCAAGTTAAAAATAAATTTCGTTTTGTGGCAACTTTGAAAAAGTTTATCATTGTTACTGTGAGTAGAAACTGTACGTAAAGTTGCTTAGGTATCGTTCAAGCATTTGTTTAATCTGAGCCCATAATATAAAACATTTGAACTAATTAAATTTAGTTACATTTATTCACAATTTTACTCCTTGCAGTCTCTAAAAATACTGAATTCTTTTGGTGATATAAATAATTAACAACGTTTTAATAAGGTGATTAATCTATGTACATGCACATTATTTCACACTGTCGATTAGATTATTATTATTTAACATTATCATTTCGTAACAAGAAATAAAAACTTATCGCACAAATCCGCAATTTGCCATATGGATGTCAATCAATCAAGCGCACTTAAGTAATTTGCACATATGGACAAATTATTGCACATCGTTAAACAATCAAATCAAATGACAAGACAGCCCTACAAAGCAGCAATAGATATGTATCTATGTATATGTATCTATGTATCTATGTATCTATGGATCAATTTATGGATAAAACGGTCGTCGGCCAACGACAAATGCTAATTTATTGCGGCCTCGAGCAGTTGCATCAATGAATAAACAGAAGTGCGTATTACAATGCAAAACAAAAGCTGAGGACAACGACAACAACAACAACAACAACAACAACAGCAGCAACAACAACAACAACAAATCGCTGCTCTTTGTTGTTGTTCTGTTATCAGCTGAAGAGCTCGTTGCTCGCTGTTGGAACCGGTTTTTATCAGCTTGCGAAACTCAGCTGAGGCGATTACAGCATGAAGCTGCTTCTGGCCAGTGGCCAATGATTATTTGCACTGCACACGAAAATCAAAAGTATTTGGGATTTTAGGCCCCTCGCCCCCTTACCCACTCCAGATTTGTTGATATATTTGATATGTATTTATTTTGATTCATGCATGCGGGGCACGTCTTAAACAAAAGAACCTTTTTTTTTTTTGTGGCAAGGCGCCAAATCGAGTTGGTGAGTGAGTAATTGTTTTGTATATTGTTTTGTATGTTGAACGCCCTGCGGCCAATCGACAGTTGAGATTGTCGTGCACTTTGCATAATTCAGTTGACAGGCTGACATTGAAAACGAAAATTAAATAAATACACACAAAATACTTATATGCGGGGCTTGCTTGCTCACAGGCCCAACAAACAGCTGAAGTCCAAATAAGCAAGCCCAAAACAACAAATTTAAAAAAAAATACAAATTCCAAAAGTCAAAATTCGATAGATGGGACAGCTCGACCAAAAGATACCCTGTTGTCCAGCTTTTAAATAAAATAAAAATGAAGAGGTGTTTTGTGCAGAAAAACAGCGTTTCTTTAAATTTGTAGCAATTGCAGACAGCTCGATTATAAACTTGAGCTTCCTCTGGTAAATGAGAAGTTATATTAAAAATTTTAAGTCTATAGTTCTCCTAGTTGTTGCAGTTGCAGTTGTTGATCACGAATACATATAACTTATGATCGCAGATGCTTCCTTGTGCTTGGAACATACTCATGCACAACTTTATTATACCCTTTTTCCCATGGTTTTTTTTAATGGGTTGAGGGCATGACAAGTGGAAAGACTACGGTACCAGCTGCAGGGCCATCGCGCAGAGACACAGATACAGATACAGATACATGGATACAAGTTCGGGCTGGTAATTCACGAAATAACTATTCAGTGTTTACTCGTATAAGCTCATCAGATATTACGTGTTTTTATTTATGTTTTGCTGTACATTTGATTGCATTTCATTAAAATGCTGTATTTTGGTTTGGCTTGACTTTTATATTGTTTAACAATATTTGAATGGCGCCTTTATTCAAATTGTAATTGGGTTTTATCTAATTTTAATTCGGTCAATTTCTGATTACTTTTTCTTGTTGTTGTTTTTTTTTTTTTTTGTTTGTTGTATTGTGCTAGCACTCGGCACCATTGTGTGCAGGCCACTTACAAAAGATTCAAATGTATCTCTTGGATACACGCTGCTCGGACTGGCTCTGGCTGGCTGCTGAATGCGGTGTCAGCGTCGCCGCTGTCATCCAATTGAGCAAATTACAGAAGATTTTGGTTCATATGGGCTCTTTTTATTTGCTGATGAGCCTTTTCATATACTTTTTACTTTTTACGATCCCCACGATTTCTGGCACTTTCGCGTTGCGTTTTCGAGGTTAAACTTATTTATTTTTATTTTTTGTTTTTTTTTATGCTTACGCAATGAGCTCCTTTGCCTTGGCACTGTTTATAATGGATATGTTTCACCAACTTATTTTATTTTATTTGATTTGCGACTTAAGTTATTAATATGACGAATAGTCGAGCAGCAATGAATTCATTTCGTATTTAATGGAATTGTGCATTGTTGCATTAAAAAAAATTATCTCACGCAGGCCCCTTAAATTAATTGTTCAAATTATGGCGGAAAATTATCTCGATTAATGTTAAAAACACGTCAAAAAGTTGTAATAATTTTTTATAATTTTTGATATTTCCCTTCAATTTGTGAACACTCGCTTGCGAAATTGCTTGCGTTTCAAATGCGAAACAAATTTCAAAACATGCCGCATCGATATAGATATTTTTCACACACACACACACACAATACAAGAGACTTTGGCACCCTCCGCCGCTTCCCATGCAAATGGCACAACAAATAATGGCAAAGAAAATCCACAAAAGAAGCAACTAAAACGAAACTGAAACCGAATTCGAATTTCGGTAAAAAATCGCGTCGCTGGAGATTTTGTAAATGACGCCCGCTATGCGCCCAAGTTGGCACTCAACTGCTCAGCGACGACGGCTTTGGCTTTGTCCACTTGACAAACTGACCACAAGATGGAAGAGCGCTCTCTCTCTCTCTCTCTCTCTCTCTCTTTATCTTCCGCCTATGTCTCTCTCTCTAAGCTGAGCTCAGCTCAGTTTGGCACGCTTTTGTCTTTTTGTTGTTTATTGCCTTGCATTGATTGCTATACAGCGCTCAGTTAGTCATTATTTCATGCCATCATGTATTCAGTTGCTGCTGTGGATTATCACATGTATTTTGAGTCTGACTTTTAGTCTTAGTCCATTGTGGAAATACGGAGTTCAGTTGATCAATCTCTCTCTCTCTCTCTCTCTTTCTTGCTATCTATCTCGAATTTGTCATAAATATTTTGTGTTTTTTTTTCTTCAAATAACCCATTGATAACTTATCGAAGAGTTCTGTTAACGCTGAAGATTATCCAACTTAAAACCAATCTAAGCACTTTGAACTTCTGAAGATTACACTCACGACACAAACACATTTTTAGAAAAGATCGTCAAAATTAATTTGGAATTGAATTGTATTTCTCCAGCTGTAGAATTCGATTAAATAATTGTTACTTACTTTTGAAATTTCCCAAAAACTTCTCAGCTCCTAACACTTCTGGCCGCAGCCAGGCTCGCTAACTGAATTGAAAGAATACGCAAGCAAAAATTTGCTCAAGTGGGGGTCTTTACAAATGTGTACTGATAACAAGATTTATGAAGATTATCGTAACTATATTTTTGCTGCGATAAGGATTAAATAGTCGCATATAAATAAATGTTGGTAAGCAATTTGAATTGCCAACAGACAGCTCAAAGTGGCGTTAACAGTTGCGCAACGCAGAAGCATCGATAATATCAAACTTATCGATGCTTTGTTAACAGTTGTTAGAGCAGCTGCTGGAGGCATTTAAAATTTATGTTGAACGAACAGCTGTTGTGGCAGGCAGTGTTGAAGCGACGCCACCTCAGCCACCACCTGCGTAATAAGTCATTCGCTTACAATTGTTACCAAATAACCACAAAAAAAAAACAAATAACGATACTCCAAATCTTTGAGCAAGGCGACACAGATGAAAACACGCGTGAGAAGAGATTGAAGCAAAAACGGCAGGTGCGCAGAGAGAACGCAACAGATTCAGTTAGCAAAAGCAAAAGCAACAACAACAAAAACTAACAAATAAAATGTCCAAGGCCGTGAACAATATGAATATGGGCATTGTGGAGCCGCTGGAACGGATGAAGCAATTGTCCCACTACGGCAATCTCATAGATGTCGACAAGAATATGCCAGTGACGCGGTAAGTTGAAAGTGAATCAAGGCGGCAAAGTGAAATCCCTGCTTCAATGTCATCCGCCCACTTTTTGGCCTTGCACGCCGTATTTGCCTTTTGAAGGATATTCGCCTTGGCCGAATGTGTGTCTACACACACACACATGTGTTCCTTGGCAGCTGACTGGCCTTTTTTTTTTTTTGTTTTTTGGCTTATTGAAAAGAAATAAAAGATTGCCCTTTTTTTGGCCGTAGCTATTATCGCTCTGGAACAGAGATGCTGCGCATGGCGAACGTGTATCTGAACGAGGGCAATCACGAGAATGCCTTCATCCTGTACATGCGCTACATGACGCTCTTCATCGAGAAGATACGCCAACATCCCGACTATGGCAGCGTTAAGGCCGAGGTGAAGGCCATCAATAAGACCATTAAGGACGAGATTATGCCAACGACGGAGAAGCTGCGCACCAAGCTCCTCGCGCAATATCAACGCGAATATGAACAGTTTCTGGCCAACAAGGAGGCGGAACGGATGCGGGAACAGGAACGCGAACGTCATCGGCAACGGGAGCTGGCGAACCGCAAGGCAGGCGGAGCGGGAAATGTACCGTCGCTGATACCCGCCAATCTGCATGTGCAAATGGATGCGAGCAATCAACCAACGGCGCCCGATCTCGATCTGCTTGATCAGGTTGTATATCCTAATGATTTTCCCACGGGTACAAATCGCAGCAATCTACCCAATTCGGGTCTGCTACTGCCCGCAGCCGATGCCAGCGCCGACAAAACAACCAAGTGAGTGTTTCCATTATGTTGCTGAAGCCAGGTGGCAGTTGATTCACTTATCACACGGTTTGTCTCTTACAGCTCATTGTCGAAGCCGTCTTTTGATCGGAACCAGAAGCCCCAATATAATCGCACGGACTCGCTGCTAGCGGGCTCGCTACGCACCGTCATCGTACCTGGCGACACCATGGATGTGTTCCTGCAGCTCGCCCGCTCCAATACCTCCAATAACATTGAGACTTGTGGCGTACTCGCCGGCCATCTGGCCCGCAATGAGCTGTATATCACACACATTATTACGCCGCAGCAGCACGGCACGCCGGACAGCTGCAACACGATGCACGAGGAGCAAATCTTCGATGTGCAGGACCAAATGCAACTCATCACACTAGGCTGGATACATGTAGGTGGCATTTATAACTTTGTTTTTTAACTTGGCTAATTTTGGACTTTTCGATAGACGCATCCGACGCAGACGGCCTTCCTGTCCTCCGTTGATCTGCACACGCATTGCTCCTATCAGATGATGATGCCCGAAGCGATTGCCATCGTATGTGCCCCAAAGTACAATACGTGAGTCATTCTATTTTTGCGGCTTATCTCAATGAGTCACAGAGTACTATTTACGTTTTATTTTTAGAACTGGTTTCTTTCTACTCACGCCTCATTATGGGCTGGACTATATTGCACAGTGTCGGCAAAGCGGATTTCATCCGCATCCCAATGATCCGCCGTTGTTTATGGATGCCCAGCATATCCATATGGATGGCCAGGCTAAGATCAAAGTCATTGATTTGCGCAGATAATATGTGGAAATATTTCTGTAAAGCAGCAGCCAAAAAACTACCAGCACATTGGTCAACTTACGGAATGCGACAGCAGCGAATTTAACAAAATGCTTAAAACAAAAAACAATAACAAACAACAGAAGCAATCGCTTGCAGTTAACTAAATCTTTTGTTATAGCATTCAGTTCAGAGTAATCCAAACAGCAAACTCACTATAGTAATAATTTAAAACAAAACAAAAGAAAAATCAAAATGAATGGAGAGATTACAAGGGACCCACATATTGGGAAAAATGTAGTTGTATTTTTGCAAGCAATTCATCGACAAAGTTATTTATGTCCATGTATTTATTAGAGCAGTTAAAACAATGGAATTTCATTCAGCTCTTAGTTAATTCGCATTTTAAGGTCTGCTTTTTGCAATTCGTTAATGTGATTTCCAATTGTGGCTTATACTTTTGTTGAGGAACTAATACTTTTACTTATGCATGTATTTATTATCTCTGGCAAAGCAATCTACACTCTACACACACGCCGCTACTAATGCAGCTAAGGCAACACCTTTGAATAATATATATTTATATATATTGATATTACCATATTTACTAATATTGCTAAAAAGAAAAATTTAAACTATTGAATAACATGTTGTTCGAATAAAAGCCTATTAATGGTAATCGTGTTATTTATGCTTACCAAATGCTAAATTCAATAAACCTATTATTTATTTTAAGCGAACAATTGTTTCATTTAATTCTAAACAGCGATTCCCAATAATTTCCAATTTCAGTATTTAATAATAATTCCATTCAAATTTAACATTCACCGCGCTGTTAACAGTATGTTAAGCACAAGCTATATATTTGCACATAAGCTCCATTTATTTTTGTATTTATTGTAATTAAAATAGTTTAATACTTTTAAAAACATTTGTCAAACATGGCTTACTTTTCTATTGTCGAGAAAAATTAAAACTTAAATAATAACAATTACCATGGGGGAACACATAAATTCTCTCTGTTAAAATTTCCCCATTTATGTACATGAATAGCCCTTTTCAGCTTAACATTTCCCGCCCACAGTTTTACGTGTTTTCTCGGCTCGTGCGGTTTGTCCAGCTTATCAAGCGGGACCCGTATTCCATTAACCGCCAAACACTGAAAATAGTTTAATTACAAAACGATGAGTACTAAAAATACACGTTATATTAATAGTGTAAATAATAATCGATAAAAGAGCAGCTCCGCATCAAGCCAAATAACCAATAAAAAACAAACCCAAGGGCGACGCCTATTGTTGTTGTAGCCGTGTGCTCTTTGCCCTTGATGTAAATTTGCAAAAGTGATAAAAAAAAAAATATAAAAAGATAAACAAATAGTTTGCTGTTAAGTCTTCACAGTTGCTTCGATATTGTACCCGCTTGCTACCCCTCCCTCTCTCTAGAATGACAATGCTCGACCTAAGACCAAATAACGGGATATCACAACTTAAAAGCGTTCAATGTCAAGAGGTAAGTGAACATTAATCTGTGCACATTTACCGTTTGTCAAGGATTGCCTAAGCTTTGCAATAGACTGAAAATATGTTAATGCAAAACAATAAAAAAAAAACAATTCAATATCATCAATAATCATTAACGTGCAGTCGTAACCTTGAACCCAGCCAGTGTTGCCACCTGTAAACACAAATTCATTTACTTTAAGAGGGAAACGGAAATACTCTTTTCGCAACACAATTGTCAGACTGTCTGTCGATCTGACTACTGACTGACGTCCTTGCGCGAATTTGGCGCTCAAAGCGTACACAAACACGGACACGGGAAAGACAGCCGTCAGCTGACGCAATCAGCTGGTGCTGGCGGTACCACGCCGTGAAAGCATTTCAAATTGACATTTTGCTCACCTTGATAAGGAGGCCCAACGACCCCCAGCAATGATGGTTATTTCGTGTCGACTCTCAATTGTAATTGTTGTTCATTTCATTAAATGAATTGCATGCAACTTGCCACTTAAACATTTATACATATGCATATACATATATATTCCTTGTCTGTATTGATGGCTCGTTAGGATATACGAAATACAATGGTTGTCTTAACTGTATCCGTTATTTATTAATTTTAATTTTGTAATTTATTTTTTTCGTTAAGTAACATATATCTTACTCTGAAGTACAACAACAAAAATCTGAATTAAATCTTTAAAAATGAGTGTAATGAAGATAAAATGAAAAACCCAAATACAGTTTAATTTAAGAGTAAAAATAATCCCGTCCTTCTTCATAGTATTTACCTGTCAGGGCAACTTTTATTAACATAGATTACACAAATAGCACTTCATTAAACTGGCGAAATTCGCTATCAAGATTTAGCTCTGGAACCAAAGCGTCCATTGTACTTATTTGCGTGTTTTCTTTTCAATTTTCTTTTTTTTTTTGTTTGCGCCGTTTTCTTTTCTTATTATTTTGTCTGTCGCAAGCTATTTTTACAACAGCCATGCGCCATTCACGTGCGTCTGCCCGGCCGGTCAATGAGGCGTATACGCAATAACTTTGTTATTTTATTATTTGTTGCAATGTTGCAACATTGCACGTGTTGTTCGATATTTATACATATTCATGCAATCACAAAGTTTTCTCTGTGGCCTTCACTCGTTTTCATTGGCATTGCATGAAAATGGTGACCTTGTCCTTAAAATCGCAAGCACAAAGTCTCTGCTCTTTTATATATGTGTATATATCAAATATATATATATATTTATATATCTATTTGTAATGCTTGTTTATGTTGCCTGTGTGCCTGGTAACGGTTTCAGTTGCATTAAAGCAATAAATACAAGTTCCAGTCTCGAGAAGTTTTGCATGCTCGCAAAGCTTTTCGTTTCGTTTGCTTTACTTGGAATAATCGCATAAGAAATGCACCCAGGAAAGCTTTGGTCTGTGGAAATAGGGGAGGGTCACAAGCTGCTACGATTTCCTGCTTAATCTATGCATGTTTTTTTAACTGAACTACAGGTGGTTGTTGTTTTATGATGACAAACACACACACACACACACGCACGCGCACAATCATCTAAAATTTAGAGTGTTTAGGATTTTCGCACCCCATACGTAAACACGTTATACAGCACTCTCACACAATGCATATGGTTGTGTTGTAAATGCACTACAACAACAACAACAACAACAGCAAGAACAATCGCAATTCTCAAATGACGCACACAAACTAACAAAACAAGATTACATACACATACAGACCGGAGTCCACCTGTTAACACACTCAAAATGAATCTTAAAAAATCTAATTACTTTTGTCGCCAAGAGCAACTCTCTTTTTTAGTCATAAAAAATATATCTACAATTTGAAGTTTATTTCTGAGGAGCAAAATTTATTTACTTTTTAGAAATAAGTGATTGAATTTCTAATTTTTATACAGTTTTTCCATTATCTTAAAAATGGAATATAATAATAACTCTAGGAAATAAAAATTTACAATTTATTCATATTTTTAATATGAGTGTCACTTTACTTTACTAAGTGTGCCTAAATTTCATCAAATAATTTAAAAAAATAATCGATCTGTAATTCCTATAGAAGCAATCGGATCTTATAATAACTGTTAATCATTTTTTGGCAAATTCTGAGAAACACTCGTTGCTATTGCGTTTGGTTCCTTTAACAAAAAACTTATTCTCACAAGAACTGATCTTCGATCCAATCGTTCCCACAGCAGCTATTTTATTCGATATAGCCTGCAGTAAAGAGACATGAGATGCTGATTAATAATATATATAAAGCTCATGACGTCGCATTCGTTTTCTCTTGTGGGTTACAAACTTGATGACAAAATTATGATACACTTCCGGAAAGGGTATTAAAACAATACAAATGCACACTCGAGTGGCGCTGTCTGCCAGTCTTTGCAGTCGCTGCCGCAGTCGACAATCGGCAGTCGACATCGGCGTCGCCCTCGACGCTGCGGCTGAATATTACTGGGAAAAGCTTTTTGCCAGTGCCTCCGATTTTGATTCAGAACGGAAAAGTGACGCGTCGCAAACGCACGACTCGCCAGTTGAACAGCAGAGAATCGCAGCAGAGAATCGCGAATCGCTCGTTCAAAATTGATAAGTTCGAGCAATTTTCAGATATAGATGCGTACATACATATGCATATATAAGCAATATCTATACATATGCGTATATATGTATGTATGTGCATAAATAGAGAGCAATCGGCGGAAAATTCAGATTAATCGTTGGGCCTGGAAGTCGATTTGGCAATAAAAGCAGCAGTTGTCCACACTCGGCACTCTCAGCAACAGTTGGCCAGTTGATGAGCGGTGTAAACAAAGCTAGCTAATAAAATAAACTAATTTACGCGATATCCACCAAACTAAAAAACAAATGTGCAAGATTACGAGTGTTTAATTTAAACAATAATTCGCTGAATCTTTAAGTGCAACAAGTGTTTTAAAAGACTGTTTCAATTGTGTTCATTTAAATTACAAAAAGAAAAAAATGGAAGAGGTAATGTTTATTGTCATCTAAAAAGTATTCGTTATGATGTTGTATAATACAAATTGTGTTTTGAGATTTGTTGAACAAATCCTCAAAATCGTTTGCCAAATTGCCATATCATAGGCTAATTTTAAAAATTTCAAATTTCTTATATAATTTTACATACTATTTTAATTATATAACTTTGCTGGAAGTTTAGTTAAATAAATAATCGATAAAAAATAATGTACATTTAAAATAAATACTCTTCTGACAAGAGTTATGCTTTTGTTCGGATAAAATTTGACTGATAACAAAAGTATAAAGCGGAAGTTAGCTAATACGCTTTATCTAAAATAAAATAAAAATTTGTAGACTAGTTAGAATTAATTGAATAACAAAGTTCAGTTTAAAAGGAAGTATTAAATTGATTAGATAAACAAATCTTGATTCTGGATTTTGGCAGCCATAGTAATTAAATCTTTGTATTAAAAGATCATATCATGATAATTGTTTTAAATAATATTTATAAATATTACAGTATATTGTGTTAAGCTTTTCAGACCGTCGGACAATATCTCAATACACATTGTCAAGAGAGAAGACACAATTATAAATTAAATGCCCACATAGAGATATTTTTTTATAAGCAAAAAGCTCGACAACGCATCAAATGTTCTTTTTCGCGGTCATCTCTCGGTCTCCATTCTAATGTCAAAGCAACAACAAAGCAACAACAATGCAACAACAAAGCAACAACAAAGCAACAACAAAGCAACAGAATCACCTTCGTGCTGAAAACAAAATTATCTCAACGCTATCTCAGTTTTCACTGGAGACACTGTTTCTCTTTTGTTTTTGCCATTTTTTATGCATTCATTTTTATTAAAGCTGTTATTTTTAATTATATTTTTATTGCAATGCTCCTGGTATATTTATTCATTCATTTAAACTGGCTTGTAGCAGCTGAATTATCTCAATACTTCTCTTTTATTTCTCTCGCCTTTCTCTCTCTCTCTCTCTCAAAATTTTCTCTCGCTGTCTCTAGGTTTATTTGCAGTAGTGTTTTCATTATATGTTTAGTGCTATCGTCAATTAGCTGACTGATCAACCTTGCGTATACGTAATCAGCAATATCTGTATGCACTCATGCAGTATCTGTGGCATTTGGTGCTTTTCCGAATCGCGATAATCTGGCTAATTGAAATTGCCTATTTATTTTATTGATATTTTGGCGTTTATAGCTGTCAAACAAGTTGCCGGAACAAATGGAAAATCTTGTTATTAATGCTCCCAAACTTTGAACGACAATAATTAATTAGGTTTGCATTAAGTTAATGATTTAACAAAGTTCTTTAGTTTTGCTGCCTGCTGCTTGCCACAAGTATGTATGTATCAACTGCTGCACGAATGAATGTGGCACTGGCGATAATGAACAGCCCGATTGACCTTGACTGCGAAACTTTTGCAGTTATCCGTCAGGTGCGCAAATTTGCATGCAGGCACGAATACAAACACAAACAGATAGATAGATACATGCCTCACGTGCCGCCAGTAACAGCAGCAGCAGGTGAGCAGCCCGGGCAAACCTCTGCCCCGGTCGACCTTTGACTGGGGCAAGCAAGCAAGAAGCCAGCAGTCAGCAGTCAGCAGACAAACGACCTCATTATAATTTTTACTTGCAACAAAGCACGACTTACTGCAAATATCTACTTTTATGTGCAACATTTTCTGCAAGTTTGACGTTGCATGCAAATCTAAAAACTTATTCAGCAGTTTGGGTCTGCATGTGTGAGTGTGTGTGTGTGTGTGTGTGTGTGTGTGTGTGTGTGTGTGTGTGTGTGTGTGTGTGTGTGTGTGTTTGACTGTGATTGTGGGTTTTCAAGTTGAATGTGCAATTGTGCGAGGATTTTGTGCTTGCCACAAACAGCTGGAGATAAGTTGCCCTTTTGATTATCCATGCGCTGAGCTCTGGCTTTTGATTAAAAATAATCAGATTATCCCTTGCATAAGTTGATTATTTTAAGTAAAAAGCAAAACTTAGTGTAAAGCGCTTATTATTTTGAGGTGCAATATTCAAGTTACTTAATTGACTTTTTTCTGCTATTTAGCTTCGCTTAACTTATTATTTGTGTTAGCTATTTTCAGTTGATAAATGTATATATACATAATAAAAATAAAAGTTTATTTTCCTTAAGTCAAGAACTAAAGTCAGTAAAATATACATTTAAATTATAAAATAGTTTACCAAACAATAAAACACTAAGCGAATATATTTACTTTGAGATTCGAACTTTAATGCTTGACACATTATTTAATAACTGTTGTTTAACATTGTAAATTTATGTAAATTATTTAAGCAAAGTAATTCAATTTATTAAAGAGACTTTAAGGCAAAAAAAATTAAATTAAATAAAATATTTGACAGTTAGTTGCAACATATGCAAAAGTAGCTACTTCATATAAAAAAAAATGTATTATTTCTGCAATTTTCCAATAGTCCAAAAATGCTGATTTATTTATTACTCCCAGTTATAGTGGCAAGAAAAATATTACAACAAGCTGTTCCCTGTTCACAAACAATAAACAAGCTGATAAGAGTCGAATAATAAATACATGACTTAATTAAATGTTTTTCCGTTGATTTCAAAGCAATTATTTGTTTTTGTTTTTTGTTTTGCTACCTGAAATAAATGCAAGTCTCTTTGATTGTATGTACATATATACATAAATACATACTTAACATATATTTCCATAAATAATAGTCGAGCGCTCTGTTAGTCCCCCAGCAGCACGAATGAGTAATAAGAGAATTGCAATTTCAATTCATTATAATCGTATTACGTCAACGCATTAATTGATAAAAAAAAGTCGGACTTCTTGACCGCCGATCCCTATAAATAAAGGTGCCTTATAATAATTATAGCGACATTTACAGTGATTTTTAGTGCCCTTGCTAAATTGTACTTTTCGATCGATTTCAAGAATTGTTTGCAAACAAAAATTGTTTTATTTATGATCACAACAAATGAGCGAATGCTGCTAAGAGTAGCACGATCGAAAAGAGCGCAAAATTTAAGAGCAAACGATTGACTTTGGCAGTAACCCCGTTCGCACAGGCTAAAGATAAAACAAAATAATAGCAATTTGTCTCTCTTGCGCGAGCTGTCGCTCTCATTCTCTCTGTCTCTCAGTCTGAAATGTTTGCCGTGCAGTGGAATAGAATTTTGGGCAGTCAGTTGGACTTCGGGTTCGATTCAGTTCAGTTTGGATCGGTTCAAGTTGTTGAGATAATTAATGCCAGCATTCGCTCGACTGTCTAATTAAAAATATCAACAACATGCCAATTGTGGCTACTGTAAGTTTTCTAAGCCCAAATAAAATTGTTGGAGAGACACACAGACAGAGAGAGACAGATAGAGAGAGCGCAGTCACGCTGTGATTCTGCTAATGACACGTGTTGCTTTTTGTTTGCCACTCTAAAAAGAGCGTCTGTTAATACAAATGCAATGATATTTTAATGTGTGTGTGTGTGTGTGTAGTAATCACATCTGTTTTTCTTATTTTTTTTGCAGACTCCGTCATTATTGAAGCGCGCCGGCACCGATAAACTGCGTGATGTCTTCCTGAAGTACGCTTCACTGCAAAAGGATGGGGATCATTTTATGACCAGTGAGGATTTTGTGCGCAAGTTTCTCGGCCTGTTCACAGATACAGCTTTCAATGATGTAAGTGAAGCGATCGCATCATTGGGTCATTGCAAGGTGACATAAATGCACACACACATTTTTCCTGCCTCAACCAATCAACAGCTGTGATAAGCAATCAACAACAGCAGCTACAATAACAACAACAACCCGATTGCGAGTCTAACTGTTATCAGCATAGATTTGATAGTGAAGAAGCGCATAAAATCTGTGTTTATCTTTATTATAATTTATCTGATTCACAATGCACTCAAAATGCCGACCGGTGTTAATCACTTGAGTGCCTCGTGCTAAAGTCTTCGACTGGCGGCGGTCTTATCAATAATTGCTTGGCTAGTCCAAATAGTCAAAACTCATTTCCAGGAGCACCAAAGTTTAAAGTCTGCGGATTATAAACTTTTTAAACTTTTTTATAGTAGCGCTAATCAAATAACCAACTGTGCTCTAATATTAGATATGTTCCCCGTTGCAGGAATCAGTGCGTTTGCTGGCCGGCATTGCGGATACGAGCAAAGATGGCCTCATTTCATTCTCGGAGTTTCAGGCATTCGAGGGTTTGCTCTGCGCTCCCGATGCTCTCTATAGAACCGCATTTCAGCTGTTCGATCGCCAGGGCAATGGCACCGTATCCTATTGTAAGCAGATAATAATATAATAATAATACATATCATCTTTAATAATACAAAATATTCACAGCTGATTTCGCTGATGTCGTACAAAAAACGGAGCTGCACTCAAAGATACCTTTTAGCTTAGATGGCACATTTATCAAACGCTACTTTGGTGATGTAAGTTAAAAGACTAATAATTTATAATAATACACATCTCATACTCTTTCTCTCTCTACACACAAACCTGTACAGAAGAAGCAACGGCTTGTTAACTATGCTGAATTCACGCAATTGTTGCACGATTTTCACGAGGAGTACGCAATGGAAGCATTCCATAGCAAAGATCCAGCAGGCACTGGATTCATATCCCCCCTAGATTTTCAGGATATAATTGTTAAGGTTAAGCGGCATTTACTCACGGCTGACGTCAAAGATAATTTGGTGGCGGTAAGTGCATTGGGAGTGTTAGATAGGAAGAGCAAAAGATATGAAGAGTTACTATTTGAACCTATCGACTTCTGATCTACCACTATATATTACATTATCATATACATTACATAATTATCGTTTAATTTCCATAGGTCACTGAGGGTCACAAAGTGAGCTTCCCGTATTTCATTGCATTTACCTCTCTGCTCAACAACATGGAGCTGATCAAGCAGGTATATCTATATGCCACCAAGGGCAATCGCACCGAGACGGTCACCAAGGATCAGCTGCTCTATGCAGCACAGACAATGAGTCAGATCACCCCGCTGGAAATTGACATTCTGTTCCAATTGACGGGCGCCGTCAATCAGCCGGGGTAAGTCCCCCAAATCTCTGTCCCTCTTTCTCTATATATATTTATATATCTTCAGCACTCCCAGCAATGAAAAACAATAGAAAGTAGAATAATTTCATTTTAAGACAACATTCTCAACAACAACAAAAAACAGTTCACATCCATGTGTTTGTCTATCCGAGTGCATTAACTTTTTAGAATTTTATTTCTTTTCTTTCTCTCTTTTTCTATTTCTCCCAATTTTAAAAAAACAAATTGCATACAAAATTGTTGAAATAATTACATATATATATACATCAAATAATTTAAAGCTGGTGGAAACGCAAAAAGATTGCTCCGATTAGGCAAGTGTTGTTGTCCTTAGAAACGTTATTTAGTCATGGCATTTCTCACCATCCCACCCCTTATAAAATCCAGAAGCAGATTCCCTATCGCCATGCATCACCCCTTCGGTGTATTTTCGTTTTATATATGCTGCAATGTTTGAGAATCCTGACAAGCACAATCTGCTACTAATCACTGAACTTAAAATGTTTGTCTCAACAGCCGCATCGACTACAGCGATCTGAGCAACATTGCACCCGAGCACTACACGAAGCATATCACTCATCGTCTGGCCGAGATCAAGGCTGTTGACAGTCCCAACGATCGTTCAGCCGCTATTCAGGTTCTGGAAGGCCTATATCGCTTTACACTGGCCTCATTTGCGGGCGGTAAGTAAAAAACTCCATAGATTTTTTCACTTGAATCCTTAATATTGCATATTATTGCATCTCTTAGCCACTGGCGCCACTGTGGTCTATCCCATTGATCTGGTCAAGACGCGCATGCAGAATCAACGCACTGGCTCCATGATTGGTGAGGTTGCGTATAGAAACTCCTGGGACTGTTTCAAAAAGGTATAGTAAATCTTTTGAATATTAATAATTAATGCACATTTTAATTTATCACATTGAAACTAATAATTAACTTAAATATTTGATTCATCGAAAAGTTGTTAATTTTAAAGAATTGTTATCTTTGTCCAATGAAATTTTTCAAAACTTACTCTTAAACTAAATTGTATTTACTTACGACAAAGTAGAGCTGTGCTTCTGAAACTCAATTAAATAATTGTTCCTAAATTGTATATATGAATTTTAATAATCAAATCAAATCGAATCAAGTCAAAATGTTCAAGAGTTATGAAAATTTAATTTCGATCGAAACCCATCTTCATAGAATAAATATGCTAATCAAAATTTATTATTAAAAAAAAAAAAATAGTATCTTAAATAATCCGATAAAGGTTATAATTTTGAATCAACAAACATAATTTATTTATATTTACATTAATAATAAACCACTTGCACTGTCCACCAGGTAATTCGACACGAGGGTGTCTTGGGTCTCTATCGAGGCCTGCTGCCCCAGCTGATGGGCGTGGCACCGGAGAAGGCCATCAAGCTGACGGTTAATGATTTTGTGCGCGACAATTTGACCGACAAACGGGGCAACATTCCTGTATGGGGTGAGGTGGTTGCTGGCGGCTGTGGTGGTTGTGCCCAGGTGATATTTACCAATCCGCTGGAGATTGTAAAGATTCGTCTGCAGGTGGCCGGCGAGATAGCGGGCGGCTCCAAGATAAGTGCCCTCTCCGTTGTACGCGAACTGGGCTTCCTGGGTCTGTACAAGGGAGCCAGGGCGTGCTTGTTGCGCGACGTGAGCTTCTCGGCCATCTACTTCCCAACGTATGCGCACACCAAGGCGGCGCTGGCCGACAAGGATGGCTACAATCATCCGCTATCTCTGCTCGCCTCCGGCGCCATTGCCGGAGTGCCCGCTGCCTCGCTGGTCACGCCCGCCGATGTGATCAAGACGCGACTCCAGGTGGCCGCACGCACGGGCCAAACCACCTACACGGGCGTCTGGGATGCCACCAAAAAGATCATGGCCGAGGAGGGGCCACGTGCCTTCTGGAAGGGCACAGCCGGTAAGTATTGATATTTGAAATGATTGAAAATTATGCGACTCTATGTTAATCTTTAATATTGAATTGCAGCTCGCGTCTGCCGCTCGTCGCCGCAATTTGGTGTCACCTTGCTAACCTACGAGCTGTTGCAGCGCCTGTTCTACGTTGACTTTGGCGGCAATCAGCCGAAGGGATCGCAAGGCAGCAATCTCGCAGTGCCGCTGGATAGCACACTGGGTCGGGTGCAGCACAATGCCGATCACATTGGTGGCTATCATGCGGCTGTGCCACTGCTGACGGGCATCGAGTCGAAGTTCGGACTGTACCTGCCTCGCTTTGGACGTGGTGCCGCCGCTTCTGCCACAGCTGGTACAGCGACCGGTTCATGATTGTATTGGCGCCATCGCCTTCACAGCGCGAGTTAGGTCTAAAGTTGTACAGTTGTAGCCATAGATAGATATATATTTATATAGCTATATATAGGCAGAAAGATGAAATGTTTGTAGATCAGCTAACTTGATCAGGATGAGTTTAAACACACACTAACAATCAATCGAGCCATACTGAAAACTGTTCAATGCATCTGGTCTATTATAGAGTAATCAAGAAATCATTTCTTACCAACAACTTATTGTAATAAAATTGCATACATAAATATATATATATATAGTAATATTGCAGACATTTATGGCACACAATTGACCGCAACTGATTTACCTACACTAGATCCTGTATAAAATGATAAGATTATGAAACTAACTGTTTTTTATAAACTTTTTTAACTAGATGCCTAGCATAAAGTCTAAACAAAACAAATCAAAGAAATTCACTGAAAGTCAACTTTTGCACTCAATTCTATCTATTTAAGCGTAAAGTTCTTTTAATCTTAGTACGAATTTGTTCAACAGTTATATAAAGGAAAAATGCAATGAATTACCTCTTAGCTAATAAATTCGAATGAATACAATTAAAATATATACAACAATTCTTAACGCCTTTTCATCTATATTGATTCCAATTTATATATATGAGTCCCATAGGAAAGTTCCACAGGGCAAGAACTGTTTGTACAGACTATGTTAAGATATTATTACGATAAAAAGGATACTTATAAAACGAAAGGTTGTTTTTCTAAAATCGATGGTTTTTCTTTCCAAGTTTGCCTTTCCGATTGAGGTAAATATAAGATAGTAACCCTTCTTCAAAGTTTAGCAACGGTAGCTCCTAAATTACGGAAGATACGAGCTTTCCGAGATTTTGGGGGCGAGAGTGGCCTTGGCCCAAATTAATTTTTGGAGTTTAATCTTAGTATTATACCTTTCAAGTTTGGTAACTATAGCTCTTAAATTGCGGGAGATATGCGCATTTATCGGTTTTTGGGACGGGAGTGGGCGTGGTCCAAAGAGAGCGAGATATATGGGATATATGGTCCTATAGATTTACACTAACAGGTGTATCTGTTTAGGTAGGCGGATTGGGCGTGGCCAACCAATTTTTTTTATCGATCTCTTAGGGGAATTACAACCTTTCAAAATTTGGTGACTCTAGCTTACAAATTATGGAATATATGCGCATTTAAGTTTTTTAAGGCCGAAGTCGGCATTTGGGCATAGGTCGAACCTTCAAAGTGCCATAACTTCGTCAAAACTCAACGCATTTTCAAAAGCAAGGGCGTTTTATTCATAGCTTGGCCTCTAGATCAATCGTATATTGAAAGTTGAAAACGTTATTTTGGGTCGGAACATAAGTCAAAATTATACTCCAGGAATCGAAAATTGGCATATGGGCATATGTCGAACTTTCAAAATGCCATAACTTCGTCAAAACTCAACGCATTTTCAAAAGCAAGGGCGTTTCATTCATAGTTTGGCCTCTAGATCAATCGTACATTTAAAGTTGAAAACGTGATTTTGAGTCGGAACATAAGTCAAAATTATAGTCCGAAAATCGGCATGTGGGCATAGGTCGAAACTTCAAAGTGCCATAACTTCGTCAAAACTCAACGCATTTTCAAAAGCAAGGGCGTTTTATTCATAGTTTGGCCTATAGATCAATCGTACATTTAAAGTAGAAAAAGTGATTTTGAGTCGGAACATAAGTCAAAATTATAGTCCGAAAATCGGCATATGGGCATAGGTCGAAACTTCAAAGTGCCATAACTTCGTCAAAGCTCAACGCATTTTCAAAAGCAAGGGCGTTTTATTCATAGCTTGGCCTCTAGATCAATCGTATATTGAAAGTTGAAAACGTTATTTTGGGTCGGAACATAAGTCAAAATTATACTCCAGGAATCGAAAATTGGCATATGGGCATATGTCGAACTTTCAAAATGCCATAACTTCGTCAAAACTCAACGCATTTTCAAAAGCAAGGGCGTTTTAATCAAAGTTTGGCCTCTAGATCAATCGTACATTTAAAGTTGAAAACATGATTTTGAGTCGGAACATAAGTCAAAATTATAATCCGAAAATCGGAATGCAAAGAAAGTTCTCGAGACGATCTACACCAACTAAACCCAATAGATTATTTTTTTCTTATATATATCAAAGCAAGCCACATAAATTTCGTATCTGCCTAAATTATTCTTGCAACTAGTTCATAATGAGTAGTTTTAACAATTTGTCACAGCTTTTCTCGCAATGTTCGAATTGGAAAGTTCCGCGACTGTCTCTTGGCCAGCCCAATGATGTGCCTTAAACATGGCTAACTGCAAACAGTTAACAAGTACAAATATGGATTAGAATATGCATGGTGGCATTTGTGGCATTGTGCGTTGCAAGGGAAATTTCATGTATAGGCCGGCTTTTAGCTGTCTTCCAGGTCACACACAATAAATTCAGTTTCGAATTCAACAGTTTTATGGCAACTATGTGGCTTACTGGGCTACGAAGGCGTGGCCACGCCCACTCAAGTGGCGCCCGCTGACCATGACCGCCAAACCATTGCTGACCGTTACACATTTAATTCCACTGTCTCTAATTATGGGTTTCCATGTCATTGGCCATTGGCCTGGGGCACATAAAAAGCTGCAGCTCAGCGTCCAACCAGCTGCAGTTTCATTTCAAACGTTGACGCGAACGTTGCACAGAATGCATGTGAAAATTATGAAAAGTGTGGCAGTCTGTCTGCTGCTGCTGCAACTAGTCGCAGGCAATGTGGCCAATGGGAGCCCAACGCCAACCCGGACGAATACGCGAATTTCGTGGTCAACACAACTGAAGCAGCTGCGTCATCAGTTGCGCGATTGCTTCCGTTCCGGCAGGGGCTTGTGGTCTTGTTTCCGCGCGCGTAGTCTGCAAATCTTCGAGGACATCATGGCTGCGGATGTGATACCACTTTATGATGGCATTCGCCTGGCTGTCGCACCAAATATCACGATTGGCGAGGCGCGTATGGCTGGCGAGGATCGCAAGGATCTGCAGCATCTGACCTGGTTCGATCGCCTGTCCATCAGCTTGGCCAAGGCGCTAACCACGCACACGCTCCAAATCAATCTGGCCAAGCTAACCGAGCGCTATCTGAGCAATTGTTGGTGATCCTCCTCCTATATTGGCATACATAACTTTCAATTGTTGTTTGTTAATCCTTAGATGCAGCAGAGAGCAGAGCGGATGCGATGGGCGGTGCTCGCATGCGTCGGCATCGCTTCAACATGATTATCACAATGATGTTTGGTGTCACAGCTCTGGGTGCTGTTCTCGTTCCCATGGGCTTTCAAATGCTATCCATAGTCAGTGGCAAGGCGTTGCTGTTGGCCAAAATGGCCTTGCTACTGGCATCCATCAATGGCCTCAAGCGGGTTGGTTAACGCAGCGTTAAAGTCCTTAAAGGAGCCCATAATCAATTTAAAATAATTTCCTACGACAGGTGGCCAACACTGGTCTGCATTACGGACTGTATCATGTGCCCGGGGAGCATCTAGGTGGCTATTATGATCGCGGCGACCTCAATCATCCACGCAATGTGCCCATTCCCCTTGGCTTAACGCCCTCACTGGATATTGGCTTGAAGTAGTGCACTCAGGAGAGATGGAGAAAGACAAAGAGAGAGAGAGAGAGGGAGAGAAAGAGAGAAAAAGCGAGTGAAAATTCAGTCAATAGGTATACTTTGACTTAGTTCAAATAAAAGTAGTTTTCTCTTTAAGCTGTTCATAGTTTAAAATGGCGGCAAGTTGGCTGAAGCAAGTTGGCAAGTCTAACTGTAAGCTTTATGCAACTTTACCACAAAGCTTTTGGTATGTTGAGTTTCGACAGAGTGGCTATCTTTTCAAATGAGAACGCACAATGCTAAAGTGCGTTAATAAACAAATAAATATTGTCGATTCGAAATGTTTTAAATTAGTTCATAAGCCAAACTAAATCAATTGTATTTTTTAGTTTAAGCCACAGCATTTAAATTGCATTCAGTACTGCATTTCCCACAACAAAAAGGAAACGACAACAATCACGACGACAGCAGTCGGGTAGGTGTCTGGATAGTCGTTGTGGGGGGTTGTGGGGTAGCGACACGAGGCAGGACTATAAAAGGAAATGCGCCGCTGATAAGGACTCACATTCTGTCGTCGTGCGGCAGCTTTGACGTCTCGTGGGTCAGCGAACGGAAGTCGTACATTGCAACTCGTTGCTGGAGCATCCTTTTATCTATAGCCTTATCCTCGTGCATAACGGTTTCTGTATCATTCAAAACGCGTTGAAGTTTCATTCAGTTTCAGTCTCAGTGACACTCAAAAGTGCAAAGAACTGCGTGACCGTCCTTCGTCCCATTGTCCTCAATTATTGCGCTCTAATAAAATTATTCGTTTGCCCTAACACCATCCGGTGACCGCTAATCCTTTTAATCAGCTTAGGTCCTGGCCATCGCAAGAGCATTTTCATAATACAATATCAATTCGGAGACAGCACGTATTCTGCGCTTTTAAAATTTGGCGCCCACGTAAACCGAATTAGAAATTATACCGTCGCTTAATTGAAGTAGAAAACTCAATTTTACGGCTCAGTTTAGTGCAGCGAAAGACGCAAAACCCGCCGGAATGAAGCTTGTCGTATATTTCTACTTGTCCATGATTGTGCTGGGAGTGCAGGTAAGTCTAAAGGCGGAGGACGAAGAACCAAAAACACAATTGTAATTTAATTTCAATCAACAAGTTAAAGTTGTGGTTAACTTTTGATCCGGAATATTGCCAAAAATTAATCATTCAATCTTTTGATTTAATTTTGGGACATTGTGGCTTTGTCGGGGATTTGCCCCGGGATGGTTGATAGGCCTCTGTCAACTCTGTCGCTTTTATGAGCAAAGTTTTTGAAACCTTTGATTTGTTTTTTTCCCCGGGTTTGTTAGTTGATTCATGGCAATCAGATTGCTTTCATTAGTCTCAAATTATACGTAAAAGTTTGACCATGTGCAAGATTAGAGGGTTCTGACTGTAATATCAGTAGCACTTTTTGTTTGGATATTTTTGATGTTTTATTACACATGCGTTGTCATCGTTATTAGATCTATTTTGTGACCAGGCAGCAGCTGCAAGAGTTTTTTTTTATATTTATCTTTAGCTAATCACATCTGAATGTTTGTACAGTAAATTGATATGTTTTCATTTTGTTGTTGGTCAGTCTTTTTATATTATATTGATTTGGTTAAGTTAAACGGTTCTTTTTTACATTATTTTGTATTTTTCGATTAATAGATTTCCAGCAAAAAATACTGCTTCTCATAGACACTTTAAAATTATGAATAATTGTGTGGTTTTAAGCCGCAATATCCAAATTCTTATAGATTTTTCACAAAAAATCTTGCAGACAGTTTAAAAATAGTGACTCTTCATTCGGTTGAAGTCTGTAAGTTGTAAATTTTGAATTACAAATTACCAAGTTATAAGTTGGCATTGAATTTGCCTAATGTGAAATTGCGATTGAGCCGTTTTGCTAAAAATTTGATTTAGTTTTAAAAATAATTTTATTGAATCTTAGCCACAACATATTTGCAAAGTTAACTTTTAATTAATCCCACTCTGTCCCTACTTTATGTTTTTTTCTTATTACTATTAAAGTTTCACCATTTTGGTCAAATTTTTGGGTTTTCCCAGGAAATGTTTTATAATTTAAAATTTTGTATCCCCTCGATTTATTAAATAGCTTATTTATTGTTTCCCACTTTAAATTAAATTACTTTCCTTTAATTGTACTTAATTCAAATTGCAACTTTAATCTTAAACACTCAATTCTTAATTGCATTGTTTAAAATTGTGGAATGTATTAAGTCAACATTAAATATATAAATACATATAAGGAAAATCGTAAGAAATAATAATAATAATTTTGCATAATTGGCAGAAAAACAAAGTGTTTCTCTTTTAATTAAAATGATTTAAAGTGTTTCTCTTTTAATTAAAATGATATACAAGTTTATGTTTGATTCATCTGATTCATCCTGCAGCATTTGTATAAATGTTTGTTATAGCCAAATCTACCACATGTCCTTGGGCGTATAGAATTCATCACATAATGCATTTCCCATTTTGGTGATAGCAATTTTAATTTCCTCTCGAAGCAGCTAAATTCAACAAATCAGAACTTTGAAAGTTTTAATTTCTTAAGCAACGCCATTTGAAATGTTGAATGAAAATATTCAATTGAGTTCCATCTACAGGTAGTAAAACGCATTGAACATGCTTTGAACCAGTAACCAATGTTTATGTTGTCACAAAGCCGATTGTCTAAAATAACAATATTTTACTGGACTCAGTTGAGAATAGATATAAATTTGCTCAGCTGTAAATTAGCTATGTTAATGCAAATCAAACATGACTTCCTTTTAGAGGCTGCTGGAGAAAATCAACAAGCAGCCAGCAAGGAGAAGGAAAGGACCTGGCAGGGTGCGCTTGGCAGCACTGCAAAGGATGGTCATTCATTGTGGTATATGACCACCCACACACCCGACAAACTGCAATCATCCACGTTCATTGCCATTGTAGTCACGCTGGTCAGTCACTCAATCCGGCGGGCATCCATCCAGCCAGCCAGTCGGAAATTGCTCTGAGCTGCTGTCAGGCAGACCCAGTTCTGGGTCCCGATGCTGTCTGGCGGCACTTGATGCTCGCTTAATGTCTCATGTTAACAGTATCAGCAACACTTTGGCTCTTAACAGCCAGTTAAGCAACATAAGGGTTGAGGGGGGATTTGGTTGTGGATGGACTCCTGTCACAAAACCAAACAATGTTGCATCTGGCTGTGGCATTTGATGTGGCCCATATGAAGAACAGGGCCAATTAAAATAAAGTGTTGGCAACTTGATGTGCAGTCGACGCCCTAATTGGTAAACAACATTAATAACACCTGGACGAATGTAGGTGCCCTTATGGGAGAGATCGTATCATAGTCATTTATTTCAACAAAACTTTGTTAATTACCGCTTATTTGTCATGGCATCTAGGCAAAGTGAATTAAAGCATTGTTTTTGGACAAGCTACTTGCGGGAATAAAGTTTTAATCGACAGCAATTTGTCAGCAAAAAAACAAAAACAGAATCTGGCCTTAAAGCCAATAGACTTAACGTCTTAGTTTCATATTGAAGCAGCTGTTTACATTTTGAAAGCAAATTTATGCCAAAATAAATGAAAACAATACTCGATGCCTCCACAAGAAATATGAAGCGCAATGCGCGCATTTTGCATAATATCCGCTGCAACATGTTCAATAAATTTCGAAGAAGAGGGATTCGTTGTAGGTCTGTGGCATGTGGCATGCTACTTTATGCTAATTTCCGGCAAAGTAATAAATTTGTTTGCTTATGAAAAGCCGACACTAAAGCCACACCACAGCACAGACATGGCATAATGTTAATGAAGCTCCGTTCGGCGCCACTCTGCGGTAATTAGCCCCTTGCAGCCTGCCCCAAGTGCCATTACAAAAAGGCTGCAATTTGGTTGCATTTTCAATTGCTGAACTGAAGAGCTGTTATCAATTCAGCGGCTGCATTTTACAGTTGATTCACATTTTTGCGTAAATGAAATTAATTTATTTGCCTACCCCCATGTAAATGACACAGTTGACCAGCGATGCATTTGCGTAATCAAAAATTAACTTTTTAATATGCCTTATGCAAAGTTATGCATTAATATTTAAACAGTTAATTTCTGGGAGAATTTCGGGTTGCAGTTTTATATATTCTTAATGAGCTTGATTTTAACTTAAGCAATAAATTGAATTTATTATAGAACTGATAAAATAAGTTTAGTTTATTCGTATCAAAATAATTCGTCAATGTTATTTATTTTAAATTAAAAAATAGTAAATTCAATAACATTAAAGTTCAAAAATTATGTTAACATATGAAACAACAATTTATTATTTTATTTATCAATTCATTCTATTTTCTATGAATATTGCTGATAAGCTTTTGCTCATAAATCATGCAGATGATATTTATATAAGAATTAAGTGAGCATTGTTTAAGATATGCAAATATAAATTTCCTATAGGCATTAGCTAGAGTCCAGCGCAGACAGTGAATCAATCTGCATATTCTCAAACAGATCGAGCAAAAAAGCAAAGAAAATTGCACTTAATATTTGATGAGCGCGGAAATGGCAGATAAAAAGAAAATTGTTTTATGGCAATAAGGACACTCGCCTGTTGCTGGCCAAAAACCCTTTCAAAAGGCAGTTTTCGGCCATATATTTGGGCAAACTTTAACAGCTGTCTTATGACTTAGTCATGATATACTTTCACTACAGGAGACTTTGGGTAAATATTTAAAGAAACTCACAGCTTAGCGAAAATCTGGCGCTTGCCGGTGAAAAATAAATATTTGAAAAGGATACCGAATACCTTTTAAAGCATTTCCGCTTCGTTCTTAGTTTGTGTTGTTGTTATTGTTATTGTTATTGTAGCTTTTCCGGCTGCCGTTGGTGGCATTTTAATTAAGTCATAATATTTAAGGTATTCTGCATCAGTAGAGCTGAACAAGATTATGATTGCATGACACGCATATTTCTGATCTAATTAGAGTTCGCCAATTAAAATTAGAAAGTTCGGATTTGTTTTGACAAAGTATATCAAAAGTCTGTAAGGAAGTGCTCTTTAAGTGCCAACGTATTATTCTAATTGGATTTAATCTACATAATAAGTCATTAATATATGCAAGTGACAAGCCCAACGAATTGTATTCATATATGAGAAATACTTTTTTAAAGTGAGCCGTAAAAAAAGGAGCTTCACAGAAGTATGTGTGGGTTTCACTTTATGTGTGTGTGTGTAAAAATATAGACGCCGTTGACAACCAATAATTCTTTTATTAGCACATATCTGACCAGCTGCCAGCTGCTCCAGCAAAAGCAACTAGAATGCCCTTAACTTGAATAAAAGCATCCGGACAGTTTACGCAGCTGGAGCACACCAAATCCCATCCATCGAATAATATTATTATGCAAATGAACTGGAGATGAGTGTTTTCAAAAGGGATCATATTTATTATTTACTTGCTGGCTGTCATCAATTTTGACGAATACAGCGAAATGCTAAACAGCCCAACGATTGACTTCTCTGCTGAGCTCGTTTGCGTCAAATATCGATGACGTCACCCAAGACACATCAACTAGGTGTGTGGGAGTTTGTGGCAGCTTAAAGTTAATCCGAAAAAGCCGCCACTAATTGACAGTTTCATAAGCACTGGGCGCCTTTCGGGAGCTCAACTTGCCCAGCTCGTTATAGCCAAAAATCGCGTCCGCTTTTTTCGAGTGTTGCGCAAACAATTGGCCAAACTTAGCCGCAGAAAATAATTATTTTGCTCGCCGACAAGGAATTCCCATTTATCAATATTAGCGCAACTTTTGTTTCTTGTTTTTGCCGACTTGTAGGCTCTTACCAATTTCAATTAGCGCCCAATCAAAACAGGACGAACCAAAAATAATTGAATAAAGTAAAAAGAAATTTATAAAGGCGATATTTCTAGTCGAGAGTGTGCGACTACAATCTGACCTACGACACCCCGTATATTCTATACACATTTTTAAAATTATTTAAAATTATTGAAAAAGCTTAAACTTTGTTTTAAATGTATGGAAATATGTTTGTTTACCTCTTTTTAAAAATTAAATATGTTGTCAAGTGGATTTATTCTTTTCAAATTCCAAAAAGTGACCCTAAAATCGAAACCCGATGTGATTATTAGAATATATATATAAGATAGAAAAGACTTGACCTGGAGCCAGCAAAAAACATATTTAAACCGAAAATACTTTAATATTTGACTAAGTAAGGGGTATTTGCAATTCTTCTCATAGGTTGCTGGACTTGATTTTGGCAGCTGACTGTGGCTATTTATAATGTTTCGAGCTTTTAGGCAAAATTCGGTCATGCTTAAAATTCAAGACACATAATCACTCAAGTGTTCTAGACTGGCCAATCTGAGTGCTGAGGCCGGTTGCAAGTTGTGTGTGTCGTGTGTGTATTGTGGCTATTGAATTGTTGTTCAACTATTGGTACGGGGTTTAATTAAAACTGGCAATTGCCCAGCAGCTGCATTGAGATTAAAGTGCGATATTAGCAGCTCAGACAGCTCAGCCCCCGATGAACTGCCCCCCACAAAGTCAACAACATGCGGCCCGCTGTTAGCTTTTGGCTCAAGTACAAAGCGCAACTTCGTCTTTTTTTCTTAACTCATGTTTTTTGTTGTTTTATTTTATTTTATTTTGTTTTTTTGTTTTGTGCTTGTTGAAAAGCTACTATTAGCTCAGTTGCCCGCTGATTTTATCGCCTTTGTCAACAACATTTGCTGTTCATTTTCAATGCAACTTTTTTTTATATCGCTTAAATAACAGCAACAGTCAAAAAAAAAAAAAAAAATTAAAATCAAAGAAAAAGTCAGCTTTTGCTATTTTTGTTTTACAATTTTTATCTTTTCGCAGGCTTGGCCCACAGTGAAGCGCTCTTTTGAGCTCTACCCAGCCGCGGCAATGCCGTACAACGAGCACAGAATCGCAGGTAAGATAACAGTCCAAACAACACACTCACACTTTGATAGAGTGGAGAGGAGAAAGAGAGAGAGAGAGGGATAGACCGAGAGAGAGGGAGAGAGAGTGGGAGGGAGAAATTGAATGCGGAGTAAGGGATATGAGCTAACAAATTGGTAGGTAAAAGTTTTAGTGAACCGCCTTTGGGTAAAATGCACTTTTGCGGCCGTCAAAAGTATTTACACTGAGAAAAATTTAAGAATTTTATTTTTAAGTCAATAATTCTGTGGAGCTATTTTACAATGACATTGTTTCTTAAATCAGGGTGCATTATTTATTTTTGGATATGTCTTGATTTACCTTTAGAAAAAAGTTTCTACAATGAAGGAATGAGTTCAAAGTTCGAACTTGAATAACTCCAGAATTGTGTTTATGGTATTGAATATTTTGGTTTTAAGCACAATTCTAAATCTGAACACAACTTTATAGTTTTGTTTCTTGCTTGCAATTTTTTTTTCTTCAAATCAATGCACATTTCCTTGATTTTTAAGATTTCTTGGCAGCAGTCCAATATATGTAAGCCCCAAAAATAGGTAATATATATTGATTTAAGGTTTCTTGAACAAAAGAATTGATTTGATTTAAAAGTTTGGGATTACTCCAATAAATATATTTAGTATTCTAGCCTACTTTCATAACCCAAAAACAAAGTTTTAAGTTCTGTTCTCCTTTTTTTAGTGTATAGCTTACAAAATGCTTTCAGTTGGATTAAATTGTCTTTTAAATTGCTTTTCCCCACATGTTGTCAAGTATATTTCCTGTAAGCACTTAAACCACATGACGTATGTGTGATTTATTCACAAGAGGACCAAAATTGGTTAACCATGCGATGCAAGCAAATTTCAGAGAAGTGCACTTCAGTCAAATTTATTTTACAGAATAACCATTAAGCCGGAAATCATTGGTCATTGGCCATTGGTCATTGGCCACATGATTAGCCCCTAAATTCATATTGCGATTATAAGTTTGGAAATATTTGATGATTACTATGTTCTATGTTATTATGCTATATGCTATATATGTAAATTCAGATGACATTTAAAAATATCAAACTAAACTGGACACGCGCCAGCAACTGGCAACCGCAAGATGCCTCTTGCTGTCATTATCCTTGTCTAATGGATAATGTGGGGCAGCAAATCTTGCTTTTCCGTTCATCGTGCTTATTTGTAATTGCTGTTTTTTTAAACTTGTGCCAGGAAACTGACAAAGTTATTGCGCGATAGTTTATTCACAGATGACATCATCTTAAGGCTTTATATACAATGTGTATAACCAATTATTAAATTTATTTTGTAGCACAAATATATGAATGCCTAAAGTGTTCACATATTCATTAGCGCTTAAATTAAGTTAAGCCATAGGTTTTATTCAAATGAAAACAATATTAATAATAACAAGTAGCACCAATTAATCCATAATATATTATGCATATAAATATTTATTATTAATACAACTCGAATCATTATTTTTCAATTATGCATAATGTTAATTTATGCGTTAAGCGCATTAAATTGAATTATTAAATGGAACAAGTTGTGACAATTTAATGCAATTAGGTGACATAATAAACAATTGGGCGCCAAATGTCCAAGATTCAACATACGCACCCACTCAAGAACCACACACAGCAGACAACCCGATGAGTAAATACCCTTGCATAAATCTACAAAAAAAAGTTTATTATAAGGAGCCATAATATTATTATATATATTTTAATTTTAAATACAAATTTGTATTTCTTTAAATCTAAAATAAATAAACAATTTTTAAAAAATCAATTCAGTTAAAAATGTAAAACAAATTGCCGAAAATAAAAAAAAAATGAAATGATTTTATTTCATTTTCAAATTTTCAACATTATTTGATATGTCAAAAAAAAACTTCGGGTTACAAGAGAATATAATTTTTGGCGCAATTTTTTTAAATTATTTTCTCTAGATAAGAAAAAGAAATTTTAATTTAAGTCATTGAACACTTGCTTTATTAATACGATACATTATAAACCGTATGCAGGGTATATAAATAGGAGGACTGTTTGCGCAGTAAGAGAATTTTATGAGTATACCATTAGTTACACATAAAAACTACACTCAGAATACACCCACACTCACACCCAAACACACACACACATACAATCAACAGTTGCGTGTGTGACAAGCATGCAAAAAATTCAGACAACAGTTTAATTGTTTTAGGCCAGAAATAAGGGTCATAAAATGCTGACAAAACGTGCGATTGGTGTTTTTCTGTGTGTGTGTGTGTGTTTTTCTGCGTGTGTGTCTATTTGTGTGGGTTACCAAAATCCAGCTAATAATCCGCTCCATAAATCAGGCCACAGTAGCCATAGCATTAAGTGGCATCAGCTGGTCAGCATCAAAGTCTGTGTATGATAAATTAATTCACTGTACTCCAGTCAAAACGTGGATACACTTTGCATATGCAGTTTGAAAGCCAAATTACTTTCAATTAGCCAACATACACCACTTGCTGTTGCCTTTGGTTATTGCCATTTGTGCAGCTGGCCAATTTGGTTGCGTATGGCTAGCAGGCATTGCATTGATCGAAATTGTATATCCTTATACAGATTGCATGCATGTGGCTTCGGAGCCAGGTGATTACATCTTTAAGAAGTCGGTGGGGTCAGCACCATCAGCCCCACTGGCGGCGCTTAATTTGCGCGGAGATGCATCTCTGCTGGAGCTGGCAGCGGTTGCCGGTGATGAGCTGGAAACAGCTGCTGCGGCTGCTGCTGTTGCTGCTGCTGCTGAAGCTGGACCAGACACCGTCTGCGGTTTGTATGTGATTGGCGACCCAGACACAATTGTGGAAATAACCATGAAGCACTATGACGTCAATTGCGAGTCGGGTGGTCTAATGGCGGTAAGTATTTCAGCCATCAAGCAAATTGCATCCATCCACACACAAGCAGCTTATGTGTTTTATATATTTATGTCTTTGTGCAGTTTGTTGATGGCTGGGAGCTGAATGGGGAGTACTTCCCGGGTCTAAAGGATCATCATCGTGTGCTCGAGGATCGCGTCTATGAGTTCTGCAACAACAACAAGCAGTGGTAGCTATTTCCTCTGACTACAAAATTGGACTGTGTATAGATAATATTCAATAATAACTCATTCCAGGCCACGATACAGCAACAAGAAATTCTTTCGCTCCAGCCAGAATGCTGCACTGCTCCAATATCGCATCCCCACACGGGGCTCCTTTGTGGCCAATGTCCGCTTCCACAAGATTACACAGCGTAGGTTTATATAACATTGATTACTACTAAGCTTAAGTATTAGTAAAAAAATTAAATATTACTTGTAATCAGTGTTTATAATTTTATTTCTTTTTTTTAGATTTAATCACTTAATAATCGAATACGATAATTTTTGATTAATCACACACTTTTTTAAGAATTTTATCTTTAATCTAATCACTAAAGTTGCTAATATTTCTTTTGTTGTCAGCCTGCAACATACTTGTTCAGGACAGCGCCGCCGTTTACAAGATGTCCAATTTTGGACATGCTCGCAACTGTACGCTTTCCGCACTCTTTCCTGCTGCCGTCTCCCTGGGTTCCATACGCATTGGTAGCAAGAGTGTGCGTGCCCAGGAGAAGGTCAATTATGATGTGAGTATTATGAAATTCACGCATATAGAGATTTGCTTTGACCAGGAGCACATTGCTCGTAGTGTCATCTGTTCGAGGATCGTTTGGAGATTGGCGGCTCGGCTGGATTGGATACCACTGGCATGGAAATGGCAAGTGCCGTGTGTGGCGCCACCAACGAACTGGGACCCGAGCAAGCAGTTTTCTGTGGCGTGACCAGTGTGCGTCTGATGTCCACCGGACGATATCAGAATCAGGCAACCGTCATCATACGCAAGGCCGATGAGCATGATTTCGACATTACCACGCTGATGTGCGCGCTTTAAGTGGCCAAAATGAAAAAAACACAAAACACAAAAAATACTACAACAACACTTAAATTATAACAAAAGAAAATCAAATATAACGATGGTAAATCAGGGACGAGGCCGGCACAAGGATTACAATTTCACGTTTGTAAATATATGTATGTGGTTTGGATATGTATATGTGTGTATGTACAAAGGTCAAAGAGAGAGCAATGGCAAACCCCCAACCCCATTTCAACCTTGGATTCTAATGTAGCGCTTAATCAAATCCAAGCACAAAGTATTCACATGCCAACAAACTAAATAGCAAAGCAAAAACAAAAAAAAAACAAAAAAAAATCGAAAAAAATGAAAAGAAAAACTAAATTTATGTAATTATATGTGTGTGTATATCAAAAAAAAAAAAAAAAAAAAAACAAATTCTGAATGTTAAAAACTACAAAGTTTTCCGCTCTCCGTTTCGTTTTCATGCTGATGGTTCTTTATTCGCGTCGATTATTGGACGTGTTTTTATGGCACAATTTATGGACGCAGTAGCTAATCGAAGTAATTAATAACGATATGCTATAAATAAGCCAACTATAATCATTGAGCGACACGGCCAACCCAGATAAGCGGTGCATGGTGACATTGTTCAAGGATTAACGGTGGACATCTCGATGGCAATTAAAACCAAAACCGCAGCATGCACAGTAAACCCAACAATGTGGTGACGCTGTAAGGCATCAATGTGGCTGCACCATCGTCCTCATTCTCAAGCTGCAACAAAAAATATTAAATAGCAGATATATCAAAGGGGGTACAATATAATCAAGCAATCATCGATACTCACACTCAACTCAAGTATGGCTTGGAGTTCGCGACAGCGTCTCTTGTCCTGATAGTTGCTGGTTGCGAGGCGGCAGATGGTGGTGCTCAGGCAGCTATCAGAGCAGCCGATGTCCATCTTGGGATCCGCATTGGTAAACTTGTAGCGCCAGAATTTGCGCAAAATGTCCGGCTGATTGGCCATTTTCACGAGCAGTTTGTCGATGCCGTCGGGACTTGTGTCGGTGGTGAATTCTTGCCGGAACTCGTACTCCTTGTACCAATTGGGCGACACAGTTGAATCCTTATTGGCCTCGTTTAGGTTGATTATCCAAGTCTGATGCTCCAGCACCTGCAACGTCTCCGGATGCATCTCGTATACACGATAGTTAGGGTTCTTGTAGGAGTAACTAGTCAGACTGCCGCCATTCCAGGAGACGGCCACGGCCAAATTTGTGTCCGTGTAATGCACATTCATCTCGTCCTTGTGCGTGTGTCCATTAAAGATGCCAGTAATCACTTTGCTGAAGCGAGCCACAATGCGATTATATTCTCGGGACCACTCCGTCCAGCAGTCGGAATCGCCCGATGGGATGTGGGTCAGCACATGGACATATTCGCCACTCTTTTCGGCAGCGAGCAGAGTGTCGTGGAACCACTGCAGCTGTTCCAGCACAATGGAGCCATCGTAGAAGAGCCACCAGTTGAACAGATAACAGTCCATGCTGTTCAAAGCAATGATCCGATGTCCGTCACGTGGTGAAAGTGTGTAATAACCACCGCGGCGTATGGTGGTTTCAGCTTCCTTGGGCAGCCACTTGGACCACAGGCTCCACACGTGCCCATAGAGCCAATCAACACTGAGCTCATCTGGTATATTTTCGTTGCCAAATCTGAGTAAAATATGTTAAAAAAGTATTTAAATTGAGAACTTAATTTATTATTTATGCATACTTAAAGAATCTAATTTTTAATATCTTTTTTTTAATTTTGAGGGATTTTTAAATTGAATAATATAATTATATAATACCAGCGTAATTACTGTTGAAAGAACTAGCTAAGATTATTAAATTTACTTACACATTCGCTGGATGTGGCTCGTGATTGCCCAGACAGGGATAGACTGGAATGTTTGGGAAGTGCTCAGTGAGAAGTGCATCGATCTCCGTCAGCATATCCATGTTTCCCTGCCTCGTGGTAGACCAGACATTATGTGGCGGCACATCGCCCGTGTGGTAAATCCAATCTAGCTTGTGCGTCTTACTTATATGCTCGAAGGCGTTAACGATCAGGTGCTTGGGTGTGTCGCAATCCCGATAGTCACTCCAATACCCTGCTCCTTCTGACTCGGCATTGGTGGGCAATGGATCGCGACAGCACATGCCCTCTTCACAGTCCGCCAAGCCGCCGGGCTTGTACTCCGGATCATAGTGGATGTCGGTAAGATGAAGAACGGTAAAATCCTTGTCGCTGCGCTCGGGCGAACCAGAGTTGGATTCGGTAGGCATATCCCCGACAATTTCCAAATTGAGGGTATACTCCGGTTGATCAACCTGACATATCTTGATGGGCAACATGCCACAAACGGTTTTCGACTCCGCAATCGTCTCGTTGAAGATGTAATCGAAAATGGGCCAGTTCAGATCGAATAGACCGGCGCAGACTTCCTGTGTCTGAATGTTGAAATAGTCACAAAAGGTAAGAACCGTCTTCTTGGCATTCTCATCCCGATTCGGTCCAGTGAGTTCGCCATCGGGTCCCGTAAGGGTGCGCGCGAATACATTGACTGTGGCACGGCACATGGTGCACGTAAAAAACTGATCAGCTGCACTCAGATCCGCCAGTGACTCGGTGAAAATAGCCTTCTTGCTGTGAGACGTGCGCAATTCAGCCCCCAATTGCTGCAATCTTGGTGATTCTACGCCCGTTTTCAGGTACTTCACAAATTCTTGGCCAATCTCATCCGCAACGCTGGCTGTTTATAGAAAAGATTATCTTGTCTTTAAAGAACCTGTGTATTTTTTTCTGTGCGATAAGCCGCTTTTAGGGAATTTAAGTCTGCCCTACCTGAAATGGCTGAGGTGAGTCGCTCCTCGGTGGTAAAGCTATCCGGCACTCCGGGCAAACTATTTGCCCGGACATTAGCCAGTAAGGAAGCTACGCCCAGCAGCAAAATGCACCACTTAAAGTTCATCGCTGAACGACGAATCAACTGAAACTAAAGATTACCACTGGCAACAGTCATATTTATAGAAAATAAATCTTATCGATCACAAGGCAATTACCAGCTCTAAATGATATCCCAGCAATAACATAATTGTACAAGAGCTCTGTATAGGAATTGATAAAAAAAAAGTGGTATCTGAAGCTAAATCAAGCAGTAGTAAAGCTAAATTATTTTTTAACCATGGCAGAACAACAATAAATCCACTTCACATTTTGAAGAGCACCACCCTATAAAAACTTGTGCGATATGAACGAAATTAAATTCATAAAAAAGAATTCTTACAATAAATTAGACCTGTAATATTTGACCCAAGTTGCATTTTATACAAACCGTCAAATCAGAATTGAAATCCGAATCGGAACTGATTGCAATCTAGTATCGAAATAGGAACTCGAAATTAATTTGGCATTTTTTTTAACCCAAACAGTAGATCTGTTATTTGTTCCGAATATAGCGTATCGGAACAAAACTATGTTCAGGGCTTAGGAGTTTAGGAATTTAGGTTGCCAATACCAGAATTTTTAAGCCTTAGTACCAGATTCGGAATCGTTCCGGTTTGACACACCGATTTTATGGCAATTGGGTTTTTTCCTAATTCTTAATAAAAATTAATATAACACCTGGCCTAATCAGCTTGCATTTGCTAGCCGGAAACCGGCAAGCGATAAGTGGTTAAAAATAACAGACTAATCCAATCGACAAATTAACAAGTTCGATTTTTCATTAATCGTGATCATAATATCAAAGAACATAAGTGGACTATACGATTTTATAAATTATTATTTTTATTTAACACATTAAACAAGACTTCAGAAGCTAATTCTCATGGAGAACACAACAGCCAGCAGCGAGGTGAAGCTCAAAACGCTAAGCGCAGCAGCTCCGTCGTCCTCCGGTTCATTGTCCAACTGTGGAGAGTCAAAGAGTCGATTAGCTTATTAGACATATAACTGAATCCATTAACTTACGGCTACAAAGAGTTTCTGCCTAAGCTCCTCGCAACGTTCCCGCTTATTATTCACTGAGATAGCTGCGTTGCAGAGAGAACTGGCCAAACAACCGCGATCGCAACCACCAGAAACCTGTGGTTCCGCAGTGGTGACCTTAAAGCGCCAGTACTGAATAAAATAGGAGGTGATGAAACGGCCAATAAAGGATTAATAAAGGAATACATTTGAGTGGGGGAAAATCAAGAAAGTTACCTTTCTATACAAATTCTTAAAATATACCAACAATAGCAGTATTAAGGATATTATTTACCTTGCGCATGAGATCTGGATTGTCTGCGAATTGGTCCAACAATTTGTCGATGCCCGCTGGACTCAAGTCTTCGGTGAACTCCTTGGTGAACTCATACTCCAGGAACCAATTGGGTTCCTCTGTGGGTTTCTTGTTAGCCTCGTTCAAGTGGAACATGTAGGTGCGATGGTTGGTCACGTCGAAGGTTTCGGAATTAACATCATATACCCTGTAATTGGGGTTTTTGTAGCTGAAGGTGGTCATGGCACCGCCATTCCAAGCAACTGAAGTCGCAAGACCCTCTTCGGAATAATGTACCACCAGCTCATCCTTGTGCGAGTGCCCGTTAAATATACCGGTAATTGTCTTATGGAAACGAGTAATGCAGCGATTGTACTCTCGAGCCCACACCGCCCAGCAGGTGCTATGACCCGAAGGGATGTGGTTGAGCACATGGACATGTTCACCATTTTTCTCGGCGGCGAGGAGCGTGTCATGGAACCACTCCAATTGTGGAATCTTATTGGACCCACTATAATAAAGCCAATAGTTATCCGTATAGCAATCGTTGCCGTTTAGGGCAATAACGCGGAAACCTTTCTGTGGCGACACTGTGTAGTACCCGCCCTTCAGTATTGTCTTCTCGGTGTCCTTGGGCAGCCACTTGGACCAGGTTTTGTACAAGTGCTCATACAGCCACTTGGTGCTTATCTCATTAGGCACTCCTTCGGGACTGAACCTGTTAAAAGTTAAAATTGACAAAATAACAAATAAATAAAAATAAAATTAAATAAATAGTTATGTGGTTTAAGGACTACTTACAGATTGAGCGGATGAGGTTCATGATTGCCAATGCATGGATACACGGGCACATTGAATACCTTATCAATCTGACCGCTAACCTTACTCAGAACCTCCGTATTTTTCTCTACAGACGTGGCCCAGACCATGTGATCAATGACATCACCCGTCTGATAGATATAGGTGCACTTCTCCGTTTTAATTGCATGATTCAGCGCCGACTCAAATGTGTGCCAGGGTAAATCGCAATCTCTATAGTCGCCCCAGTAACCCGCTTCATTAGGTGTGCCCTCCGTGCTACTCTTGTTGCGTTGGCAACACATGGGCTCATCACAGGTGGCAAGGCTTCCTGGCTCGTACAGTGGATCGTGATGGATGTCCGAGAATTGGCATATCTTGATATCGCTATCGCTCTGACGTGGTGTATCCCCCTTAGAGCTGGTTGGAGATTCGACTTTGTCATCGATTTTTAGGGACCAGTTGTAGTCGGGATTGGAACCCGTGTTGCAGAAATTAAAATTTAGAAAGAGCGAACAGAAGTTCTGAGAATCAATTTCCGAGTTGCGCATTATATATTCCACAGTTGGGAGCTCCATGTCTATCAGACCCTCGCACACCTCCTCCGTCTGCAAATTCAAGCGTCGACACACATCCATTGCAATATTCTTCATTATTGCACCACTGTTCTCGCCATGCAGCTCTCCATCCTCATCCCGAATGGTGCGTATTAAAACTCTCACAATAGAGCGACAGAGGGTGCAAACCACAAAGCTATCGCGCGTCTCCAATTCAGTGATATCCTTGGTGAATATGTCCTTTTTGGTATGGGCATTTGCCAGCTGGGTGGTGATTTGCTTAAACGCCGGAGTCTCGACTCCTGTTTTCAGAAATGTGTAGTACTCCTGCTCTAAACGATTAGCGACATCGTCGGCAATGTCGGAGAGCACCTTGTCCTCTAAGTTAAAGTCCACGGGAACACTTGGTGGCAATTGCACCGCGGATGCGGCAAAAACTCCGCACAACAATACGAGCACGCACTTCATGGCATTTGCTGATCCACTGAATTAGCTGCCCCACCGTGAGTGGAATTTATTGATTTTAAAAGGCTATAAACGGCAGCTTATCTTTAGCTACCCCTTCAATGAAATTGTGGTAATCTGATATGGCTGTATTTGTGGGTATAATTACAAGCGGCGATAAGAAACACAATAATATGTGCCTATTATCCGATTAACGAATTTTAATTTGTTTTGCTATATTCTTATTAAAAACTGTATTCCAATATTCCCAGCATATCAAAGAGAATGAAGAGAAAACTATTTGCCAGGACACTCGTCAATAAGGAAGACACATGAAGCAAAATGTTCAACTGGAAATTCATCGCTGGATGCCGAAACGTCTAAAACCGTAGATTCTCATTGACATTGTCCTATTTATTTTAAATAATAACAAAAGAGATTTATATGGTAAATACAAAATAAATAATCTTTAACCATAAATAAATGGTAATTAGGAATTTAGAAAACTGAATTGTCTTTTAGCCAGGAGAACAAAAACACCACCCGATTAGCAATATATATGTATATTTATACATATGTATATACATACATATATAGTCACTTATCGTTAAAAATGCATAGGAAAGATTTTTTGCGATATGATTACATTTGGAACCATGAAACAATGAGAAACATGTGACGTAAGTTCTATTTTATGGCTTAGTTTGGACAATTGTTAATCAACGCTAATATGATGCTAAGCCTAATCAGCTAGCATTTGCTTTTTATGGCTCGAACACTGGTAAGCGATAAGTGGTTAAGAGCAACAGATTAAATATATCGACATATTGTGAGTGTATTTTGGATTTTGCTCTGAACATTCACATATTAAAGAAGGAAAACAGACCGTACGATTATATAAGTTATTATTTTTATTTTACAGATTAAACAAGACTTCAGAAGCTAATTCTCATGGAGAACACAACAGCCAGCAGCGAGGTGAAGCTCAAAACGCTAAGCGCAGCAGCTCCGTCGTCCTCCGGTTCATTGTCCAACTGTGGAGAGTCAAAGATTCGATTAGCATATTGGACATATAACTGGATCCATCAACTTACGGATACATAGAGTCGCTCCATGAGCTCCTCGCAACGTTCCCGCTGATTGTTCACTGCGACAGCTGCGACGCAGAGCGTATCGGCCAGACAATGGCGATCACAGCCAGCTGTAATCTGTGGCTCAGCTGTGGTGACCTTAAAGCGCCAGTACTGTACAAAGAAACAAAATAAAGGTAGGGTCAATACGGGAGTAGTAAAGGTAAAGGTAAAGGTAAAGAACATTACCGTCCTCAACATATTTTTAAGATATATAAACATTTTCAATCAAATTGGAGAGGTTCAATATATAAGTAGTAGGGGTATTATTTACCTTGCGCATAAGATCGGGATTATCTGCGAATTTGTCCAACAATTTGTCGATGCCCGCGGGACTCAAGTCCTCGGTGAACTCCTTGGTGAACTCATATTCCAGGAACCAATTGGGCTCCTCCGTGGGTTTCTTGTTAGCCTCGTTCAAGTGGAACATATAGGTGCGATGGTTGGTCACGTCAAAGGTCTCGGAGTTTACATCATATACTTTGTAATTTGGGTTCTTGTTGCTGGCGGGGGTTACCGAACCGCCATTCCAAGCAACTGAAATGGCATGACCCTCGTCGGAATAATGCACTTTTAACTCATCCTTGTGCGAGTGTCCGTTAAATATACCGGTAATTGTCTTATGGAAACGAGTAATGCAGCGATTGTACTCTCGAGCCCATACCGCCCAACAGGTGCCATGACCCGAAGGGATGTGGTTGAGCACATGGACATGTTCACCATTTTTCTCGGCGGCGAGAAGCGTGTCATAGAACCACTCCAATTGTGGAATCTTATCGGTCCCACTATAATAAAGCCAGTAGTTATCCGTATAGCAATCATTGCCGTTTAGGGCAATAATGCGGAAACCCTTATGTGGCGACACTGTGTAATAGCCGCCCTTCAGTATTGTCTTCTCGGTGTCCTTGGGCAGCCACTTGGACCAGGTTTTGTACAAGTGCTCATACAGCCACTTGGTGCTTATCTCATTAGGCACTCCTTCGGGACTGAACCTGTTAAAAGTTAAAATTGACAAAATAACAAATAAATAAAAATAAAATTAAATAAATAGTTATGTGGTTTAAGGACTACTTACAGATTGAGCGGATGAGGTTCATGATTGCCAATGCATGGATACACGGGCACATTGAATACCTTATCAATCTGACCGCTAACCTTACTCAGAACCTCCGTATTTTTCTCTACAGACGTGGCCCAGACCATGTGATCAACGACATCACCCGTCTGATAGATATAGGTGCACTTCTCCGTTTTAACTGCATGATTCAGCGCCGACTCAAATGTGTGCCAGGGTAAATCGCAATCTCTATAGTCACCCCAGTAGCCCGCTTCATTGGGTGTGCCCTCCGTGCTGCTCTTGTTGCGTTGGCAACACATGGGCTCATCACAGGTGGCAAGGCTTCCTGGCTCGTACAGTGGATCGTGATGGATGTCCGAGAATTGGCATATCTTGATATCGCTATCGCTCTGACGTGGTGTATCACCCTTAGAGCTGGTTGGAGCTTCGACTTTGTCATCGATCTTTAGCGACCAGTTGTAGTCGGGATTGGAACCCGTGTTGCAGAAATTAAAATTCAGAAAGAGAGAACAGAAGTTCTGAGAATCAATTTCCGAGTTGCGCATTATATATTCCACAGTTGGGAGCTCAATGTCTATCAGACCCTCGCACACCTCCTCCGTCTGCAAATTCAAGCGTCGACACACATCCATTGCAATATTCTTCATTATTGCACCACTGTTCTCGCCATGCAGCTCTCCATCCTCATCCCGAATGGTGCGTATTAAAACTCTCACAATAGAGCGACAGAGGGTGCAAACCACAAAGCTATCGCGCGTCTCCAATTCAGTGATATCCTTGGTGAATATGTCCTTTTTGGTATGGGCATTTGCCAGCTGGGTGGTGATTTGCTTAAACGCCGGAGTCTCGACTCCTGTTTTCAGAAATGTGTAGTACTCCTGCTCTAAACGATTAGCGACATCGTCGGCAATGTCGGAGAGCACCTTGTCCTCTAAGTTAAAGTCCACGGGAACACTTGGGGGCAATTGCACCGCGGATGCGGCAAAAACTCCGCACAACAATACGAGCACGCACTTCATGGCATTTGCTGATCCACTGAATTGGCTGCCCCACCGTGAGTGGAATTTATTGATTTTAAAAGGCTATAAACGGCTTATCTTTATCTTTAGCTACTTATAAATAAAATTTTGGTAATCTGATGTGGCTGATGGAGATGGATAGCATAATGTTCCACACTCTTTGCTTTTATATTTATTATTTTGTGTTTTATGTATGTGTAGTTCTTCGAAATCTACTAAATAAAAGTATTTTAAAATGAAAAACAAACTAATCTAAAAACGAAAAAACACTTTTAAAATGCAGAAAAGGCGCTCATTTCAGAGAACAGAAAAATGTTGGCAGCGTGTTTGTTTATAATCGTTTGCATACATGAGAATTGTGTGTAATTGTTAGCGATGATAATTATGTATATATAATATAAAATATATATAAATATATATATTATATATAATATAATCACGGGAAAAAGATCTCATTGGTGCTTTAATCTGTTTGCCAGCTAAAGCAATACTGACGATAATAGAGAGTGATACCCAAAACCCATTACGTCCCTTGCCCATCAACTTGCATATATTAATGTACAAATAATTGTAACCTGCTCTTGACTTTATTGGAGTCGGATGCAATAGCTTAGAATTGCCAGACTAAGCAGGCGTTGGCAGTTATTTAGCAAAGGCAGTCGATTATTAGTATAGAATAATCAGTTGTTTTCGAGCAATCGTCGTGTGTGATTAAGTTAAGCGAAATAAATAATAAGCATTGAGCAGTTGAAATAACGTTTTCAGTCTATCATGTGAGATATCTCTATGATATACAAATAAATTTTTAAATTTAAAACAAACTTATACAATATTCAGAATGCGCACATTTTCGATCACTTTGTTACGCCTATCGGCTTATGAATACTGTATTAACTATCGATAGTCGTATCAAAACCAAACATTCAGTAATTTGGGAATCCACAATGCAAGTTAACACAAATTCAAGACGCATTTACATATTTCCCACATTAGTTGTATGAAGTTGGCATGATACGCATTTATAATTATCTAAAATTTTTTAATCTTGTTAGATCGTAAAATGCGCATTTCTATACCAAACAGAAACCAAAATAGCTATGACTTAATTTAATAAAACAAAAAATACCGCACTTCCTCTAGTGTATCTATGCGTTTGTTTGGCAACCCTAGCTTAATGCAGCTGGCATCATAATTCTAAACAGCTGAGTTATTAGCCATTAAAACACGAGAGGAAAAAGAGCAAAGAATATCTGGAGAAAATCAAGGATTGTTGGGAAAAATACATGAAAAATATAAATAAAATAATAGCAGTGCGTTGATATTCCATATATATAAATATTTGCTGCGTAAGTGTGTGTGTGCGCGTACATGAGAAGCGTGAGTAATAATTGTAAACGACGATAGCAGCAAACACAGGAGCCCAGCAGTGACGCCATTTTCTGTGCAAATCAGAAAAGAAAAAAAATCAAAATCAGAGCAGGTGGGGCAAAAAACAGACGCAACGGCAACGCCGCGTGACCAGATAGACAATCAACAGCAGAAGCAGTGAGAGAGAGAGAGAGGAAGAGAACGCAGACCGGATACGGGCAGACGGGAAAACAACAGATCAAAAAAAACTAGCCGCATATATTCAATGAGCAGTCTAATCAACTTTCTCAATCCGAAACTCAAGCCGTCTGTGGAATGCGATGCCGTCTGCGAGGATGGCTACACGGCTGCCAATCTCATTGCCGACGACGCCGAGCAGGTGGAGCGTGGCTTTATGTGCTTTGCCGTCTGCAAGCCACCCGTTGAGATTGTCTTTGACTTTCCCAAGGCCATCGATCTGAAAGTTATCAAACTGTGGCCCAGTTCCGGTGCACTGCGCTCAACAGGCTTTGAGGTCCACGGTAAATACGATGGCATCTGGGAGCGTGTCGCCTATGTGCGTGACCTACCCAAGGGTATGGATTCGGTCACTTTCTGCTATCAGAGCGATTACAATTCACGGAGCAGTGCCGCCGCCGCTCAACAGCACAGCGAGAAGGTCTTCTTCTTCAAGACGGCCCACAAAATCCTGGGCACCACGAACAGCGTGAAGATTGTAATACGGGCAACGGAACGTTGTCCGCCGGTACTGCGGAAAATACAAATGTGGGGTCTGCCCGCACGCAGCCTAGACAAAGCGGATCGAGAGCTGATGAAGACCATTTGGAGCGAGATAAGTGATCCGTATGGCGTGAGGGATCAGGCCCAGCAACAGCAGGCGGGACAACGTTCGCCCTCGCGTCACATTCCCGAGCTGCGTGTGCAGTCCTCACTGGAAATACCCGAGGAATTTCTCGACTCCATCACCTGGGAGCTAATGGTGCGTAGCCTGATTAGTCCTGATTCTTCTATCCTAGCTGATGGCAAGCAACGCTTCTTTATTTTAGACATTTCCAACGGTGCTGCCATCCGGCAAGGTTGTCGACCAGTCCACCATAGATAAGCACGCGGAGGAGGAGGCCAAGTGGGGTCGACTGCCATCCGATCCGTTCACGGGCCTCGAATATACCTCACAACGCAAAGCGATACTAAATCTGGCGATTAAGGCACGCATCGAAAAGTTTCTAATGGAGCACTCGGAGCACTTCAAGTCGGTGCCCCGTTGCCTGGGCAGCTCGCGCATGCGCCGCCGCCACGCCTCCCAATTCGCCAGTCACATGTGCCTGCCACTGGGCAGCAGTTTGGCAGCTGGTACATATTCCTCATTGAGCAGCGTTTACAAGCAGCATCTGCATCAACAGCGCAAGACCAAATCAACCGTAACAGCAACTGCGACATCGGCATTCTCAGGCAGCGGATCCCTCTCGCCCACTTCGCCGCCAGCAGCGAAACGTCTACGGCCCACTTACTCCACATCATCTACTGTTAGCGCCACAGTCACTGCCAGCAATGCTGCAATCGATCCGGCAACGGCACCGACACCCTCTTCGGGCAGCACGGCAACGTCTTCCATTGACCAGGCCATCCAAACGGCTCTGCAGAAGATTACTCGCTTCTCGCAAGTGGGCAGCGCCACCCCGCTGCAGCCGCCGAGTTGCATCAACTGTCGCAGCGGTCAGTTCGCCTACGAGATTCGCACCTGTCGACATCTCGTCTGTCGCGAGTGCCTCGTCATGTTGTCCGCGGAGCAGCAGTGCGTCTGTAAGGTCACGTTCCGGGGCGTCGACGTGGAGCGCTATCACAAGCTGCCGTAGTCGTCTGCGACGCAATATATACGATACATAGTCTCTTATTCTAGTGCTTCAATATATATATCTATAAATATATTTGTAATAATTAGGTTCGTTTGTAAGCGCTTTTTGTTTGCCAATCGGAGCAGATTTCTTTTTAATATTCGTGTGTCTTCTAATTCGGATTTTGATTATTCAGTTTTGTAAGCGCCCCCTCGTAGAATAATTTTTAATCATATCAGCGTCGATTTTAGCAAGTGCTGAGATTTTTATCTTTAATTATTTTGAATTCGAAGCCAAAATACATTTGGAATGGATGGTGGATGGCGTTTGGATGGTAGATGGATGCGCTCATTCCTCCAATTATCAGTATCAGGTCACACTTAGTCGGCATTGCGATTAAACTTAGTATATATGCTAGTATACGTATGTATTGTATAATTAATTATATAGCAGATAAAGCGCGCATAATTTTTGTAGACTTTATACAACTCACCTTACCCTACCCCCAATTGAAGAAGGACGAGATCAAGCGCAGAGTTTATATATTCAGAAATTAAATAAAGTTTAATAAAAAATAAAGATGTCTTTTTCAAAATGCGTTAATTTTACAGATCATAATTGAAGGTAAAGTTTTGAAATATTAGTAAAAAAAAATTTCATTTCTGATCAAGCCATCTGTTAACAGCTGTTAATAAAATCCATTGGATTCCGAAAATCAGAATATGACAACATTCTTATGTATGTATTTATTTTGTGTGTGTGTACGTATGTCGTGTGTGCGTCGCATTATTAAATAATTTTCTTGTCTGGCAACGCCTGGCAATTAATCAGCTTGAACGAAACATGGCTGAGAGTGCGAATGAAACGCCGCAGCTGAGGCGTCGCTTGGGATTAAGACTGCGCAAGGGAGTTAGCACAACACCTGGCCAACGACGGCAGCCATTGCAACAGACGCCAGTCGCAGTGGAAAGAGTGGAAACTCCACGTGCACTGGAAACTCCACTTAATGTAAGAAAAGCAAACTCGACAGGTTGCCGACGCCTTGGCTTATCACGCAAGCGAAAGGATCTAAGCAAGAAGAAGCTGGAATTTGCAGACACATCAATCGAGCTCGAATCTAAGAAAGCCGCTCAAAAGAAGCCGGAAGAAACACCAATCAACAATTGGAGACAACGCAAAATAATCGAGCTCGAGGCAGATATCGAAACATGGAGAAATGGTTTTAAGGAGGCTGTGAAGGACTTGCAGGACTTGCTTGAACCGCGAGCCACAAAGGAAACGCTGCTAAGACAACTGGGCATACCGTTAGAAATGCTACAATACTTGGACGAAGACTGAAACCTAATGAAATTAATATAAAGATATATAGTATACATAGATAATTAGCCGTAAAATGTATTTCAATACAGTAAAAAAAACAATATGATAACGACTCAATATTTATGTGGTCGCACTGGTTTCTCGGGATCGAAGAGCTTTGGGTCATGCAGGAATTCGAGATCTTTGTGGTATCCGGGCATTAGTAGACAGTGCTGGGCACGCAAAATTGCCTGTTCGACATGCTCCTGTTTCTGCTTGCATAATCCGGTTATGTGGCGGCCATAAATGCGACCAGTATACGGCGACTGAAACTGTGACAGTAACTTCACATTTTTGTAGTGCGGCACAATGTTGTGCTTGCACAAGATGCACTCCTGGCGATCCTTCTCGAAGGGATTCGCCATTTCAATCGGTTCGTCAGATTTTGCTCCAATTTCCTCCTCATTCACAGCGGCGGCCACATTTGCTGCATACAAACGTGGTCGCATCTGCCGAGCTGCCACACTTGCTGGAATCGAGTGATAAAAACTTGGCTACATTTTCGTTTATAGTTTAATTTATATTTCATTTACCATTTTGAGCAATAAGCCGTGTTAATTTAAACATTTTTAATAATTGCAGATTACTTTGTTACCAGGGCTGACACATTTGTGAGTGTATGAAAGTGTTGCGTCCCTTGTTATCAATGACGTCTCTGCAGCCCTAGCAAGCAAGTTTATGCCATGTAACATTTCATGACTTTTAATCGACGGATATATAGAAAAAACCGGTGGTATTTGTTTTTAATGGAAACTCTTTATTTTTAGCTGTTTACATTTTAATACCAGTATATTTCGGGCATTACATCTGAAGAATATGTATACTTTTTGGGCTGGGGTTGTATGATGTCATCTATAAGATTGGCATTTCTCCCGGTTGATGTTGTTATAATCGTTTCAGTTGAAGTCGTTTCTCCACTTTCATTAAAAATTGGCGTACTCGTCTCCATAAATTGCACTTCAGTTGTGGTCTCCTCTACACTTTCCTTTAAACTGGGAGTACTCGTCTCCATAAATTGCATTTCAGTTGTGGTCACCTCTCCACGTTCATTTAAACTGGGCGTACTCGTCTCCAAAAATTGTATTCCAACTGTGGTCGTCTCATTTGCCGCAGGTGTCAGCTCTGTTGTAGACACGGGCAATGGAGTTGTCGTCTCGGCCAATTCTGTTGTAGTTTCTGGCTCCAATGTCGTCGTTGACAATTGTGTTGAATATATTGGAAATAGGGTTCTCGTATCTCCAAATTCTGTGGTTGTTTCTAGCATTGTTGAAACTTCTAAGGAAGTTGGTGATTGGAATGTGGATGTTGGAAATCCTGTTGTAGAACCTCCCGCTTCAGTAGTAGTTTCTGCAGGAAGGCTACCGGTATGTCCATCTCTGGATGTTGTAGTTTTGTAAAAATTGATTACACAATCCATCGCCTCAGTTGTTGTTTCTGTGGCTGTTGTTGTGAAAGATTCTTCGCTTGTCAAACTTGTTTCTTCACTTTCAGTGCTTTCGATGAAATTTGAGTCGTAATTTGGGGTCGTAGTCTTGAAGCCAGGAGTTCTGGCAATGATCGACAGCAACAAAGTGGACATTTCAGGCAACTCCGTGGTACTTTCCCAAATTCTAGTTGTAGATTCCATCGTTGCTTCACTAGTCTCTTCCACATTTTGATTTGATTTCGATGTATTTTCCCATACTTCCAAATTACTGCTTGTTGTAGATTTTGTTGCAGGTATTTCGGTGGTTATCCTGTTTAATCCGCTAAATGGCACATATTTTTTCGCAATGTACGGCTTATGAATACTGACGTAATATTTTGCAAATTTATACCAATCTTCTGCACTTTCAATTTTATTCGGCAAGGACTTAGAGTTATCATTTTTATTGAATAATTCACCATTGATTATGGCATTCAAATATTGCGCTAACAACAAAAATAAGCAGACCCTCATTTCGATGCGTTTGAGCACAGATGACACAGTTGACTGATGACATGTAATTGAAATCTGCTGCTACCTACCTGAGCTACCCTCTCACGCATTTATTTTCTTGTTACCTGTTTTAATGATCGTTAAGGGTTGGTCTGCAAAAAAACCAAGAAAATCGCTGCTCATTTAAATATTGTTTTCGCGCCAGGGCTGCTTAGCATTCTCGCATTGAATGTAGTTGGCAACAATGCGCAATCGTTACTCTGGGCACACTTCTGCCGGCCAGCTGTGCGTCTGTTTCTGAAGAAGAAGAAGCAGAGTGGCGTGCGTTTTATTTCGCGTTTCGTCGCTGCAAAATATTATTAATTAATATAATATAAATATAATATAATTAATATTTGTAAATTAATTAAAAAGTTGATTAGGCATTAATAGCACTTGGTTTGTAGTCAAGGTGAGTCAAAGTTATGTTTAGTTGATCTAGTTTGAAGCAGCCGGTGTTAAAACATGCAAACGTTTAGGGTGTTTAGATTAGGGTGGACCGTATTTACAAAAATGTTGTTAATTAATAATGAAATACAAATATTTTTATATTCACTAAAAACAATTGATTTGTATCCAAGGTCAGTTATATTTGTGTCTAATTACATTAGGCTTATATTAAGGTGGACCGCGTTTTTGTACGATAAGAAACAAAAATGATCAATTTGTATAATTTGCAGAATGGATTCCGACTTGTATGATGAGTTTGGCAATTATATAGGACCGGATTTGGACAGCGAAGAGGACGATGACCAGAGCATTTATGGTCAGCCCGATGTGCCCGATGATCCAGATGTAAGTTTTTTGTAGTCGTTTGTATTATTTCAATGCTTAACATTTTACATCTCGTAGGAGGATGCGATGGATGAGGATGAGGCCGAGCCGCAGGACGATGAGGAGAAAGAGGTGACGGCCGTTGTGTTGCACGAGGATAAACGCTACTATCCATCGGCTGTGGAGGTTTATGGGCCCGATGTGGAGACAATTGTGCAGGAGGAGGATGCCCAGCCATTGGATAAGCCGCTCATTGAGCCGGTGAAGAAGCTCAAGTTCCAGATCAAGGAACAGGATCTGCCCGAAACCACCTACGACATGGAGTTCATGGCGGATCTTATGGACACGCCGCCACTGATACGCAATGTGGCACTTGTGGGCCATCTGCACCATGGCAAAACGACATTCGTGGATTGCCTGATACGGCAGACGCATCCTCAGTTTGAGAATATGGAAGAGCGATCGCTGCGCTACACGGACACGCTGTTCACGGAGCAGGAGCGCGGCTGCAGCATCAAGGCGACGCCGGTGACCCTCGTACTGCAGGACGTCAAGCAGAAGAGCTATTTGCTAAACATCTTCGATACGCCCGGCCATGTGAACTTCTCTGATGAGGCAACTGCGGCGATGCGCATGAGCGACGGCGTCGTTCTCTTCATCGATGCCTCCGAGGGTGTCATGCTCAACACGGAGCGACTGCTCAAGCACGCCGTCCAGGAGCGACTGGCCATCACTGTGTGCATCAACAAGGTGCGTTGAATTATCTATATGCGAGTTGCTTGCCATTATAAACTGGGCTCTCTGTCTTTCAGATCGATCGTCTCATTCTGGAGCTGAAGTTGCCGCCACAGGATGCTTACTTCAAGCTAAAACACATTGTGGAGGAAGTCAATAGTTTGTTGAGGTGAGTGCAGATATGCCCATATGCCGATTTTCGGACTATAATTTTGAATTGTGTTCCGATTCAAAATCACGTTTTCAACTTTAAATGTACGATTGATCTAGAGGCCAAACTATGATTAAAACGCCCTTGCTTTTGAAAATGCGTTGAGTTTTGATGAAGTTATGGAATTTTGAAGGTCGACCTATGCCCAAAGGCCGACTTCGGCCTTAGAAAACTTAAATGCGCATATATTCCATAATTTGTAAGCTAAAGTCACCAAATTTTTGAAGTATGTTACTGGTAACTCACCTGAGAGATCAGTAAAAAATTGGATTGCACGCCAATTGTTAGTGACATCCTTCAAAAATCTGGAAAAAATAAATTTAGGAACACGCCCACTACCGCCCCCAAAAACCGATAAATGCCCATATGTTCATTCATATCCCATTCATCTTCTAATGATCTTTCGAACTTGTAGACTAAAAGTAGAATATATTAATATTTATATTCATTATTGTTTATTAGGTTGTTTTAGATATTAAATGATAAATGAATATGAAGAAGGAATACTTTCTTAGAATGTGATTTGAGATTTGTATGTATTATTTATTAACTTTGATATATTCCTAAACATTCCAAGCACTTATGGCAGCGCAGAGGATAATCTGATGGTGTCGCCCGTGCTGGGTAACGTTTGCTTTGCCAGTTCGCTTTACGGGTTTTGCTTCACGCTGAAATCGTTTGCCAAGCTGTATGCGGACACCTACGAGGGCGTCAACTACATCGAGTTTGCCAAGCGACTCTGGGGCGATATGTACTTCCACAGCAAGTCGTAAGTAAATAAATACTATATAGATATACCACATAGTTAACATCTTCTTCGACACAGTCGCAAATTCACAAAGAAACCGCCGCATAGCTCGGCACAGCGCAGCTTTGTGGAGTTCATTTTGGAGCCAATGTACAAGCTGATTGCCCAGGTGGTAGGTGATGTCGACACCACGTTGTCCGACACCTTGTCGGAGCTGCATGTGCGCGTCTCCAAGGATGAGATGAAGTCCAATATACGGCCGCTTTTGCGTGTGGTCTGCAATCGTTTTATGGGCGATTGCAGCGGATTTGTCGACATGTGCGTGGAGCACATCAAGTCGCCGCTGGAGAATGCCAAACGTAAGGTCGATCACATTTATACGGGCCCGAAGGAGGGCGACATTTACCGCGACATGATCACGTGCAATCAGTATGGCACACTGATGGTGCACAGCTCCAAGATGTATCCCAACGATGATTGCACCTTCTTTCAGGTGCTCGCGCGCATTATGTCCGGCACGCTGCAGGCCGGGCAGGAGGTGCGTGTGCTGGGCGAGAATTATACGCTGCAGGATGAGGAAGATTCACGCATTCTACAAATAGGACGACTTTGGGTGTACGAGGCCCGCTACAAGGTAGAATTGAATCGTGTGCCCGCCGGCAATTGGGTGCTAATCGAGGGCATTGATCAGTGCATTGTGAAAACGTCCAGCATTGTGGACATCAATGTGCCTGAGGATCTCTATATCTTCCGGCCGCTCAAGTTTAATACACAAAGCATCATCAAGATTGCTGTGGAGCCGGTGAATCCATCCGAATTGCCCAAAATGTTGGACGGCTTGCGTAAGGTAAACAAATCCTATCCGTTGCTATCCACTCGCGTCGAGGAGTCTGGCGAACACGTTATCCTGGGCACGGGTGAACTCTACTTGGATTGCGTGATGCACGATCTGCGCAAGATGTACTCGGAAATTGATATCAAGGTGGCCGATCCTGTGGTGGCATTTTGTGAGACCGTGGTGGAGACGAGTTCACTGAAATGCTTTGCCGAGACGCCCAACAAGAAGAACAAGATTACCATGATATCCGAGCCGCTGGAGAAAGGTCTGGCCGAGGACATTGAGAACGAGACTGTCTGCATCAATTGGAACAAGAAGCGCATCGGAGAATTCTTTCAGATCAATTACGATTGGGATTTGCTGGCAGCACGTTCCATCTGGGCATTTGGACCGGACACAACCGGTCCCAACATTCTCGTGGATGATACGCTCCCCTCCGAGGTCGATAAGAATCTGCTGACTGCCGTTCGAGAGTCGATCGTTCAAGGCTTTCAGTGGGGCACCCGTGAGGGTCCGCTGTGCGAGGAGCCCATACGCAATGTCAAGTTTAAGATTCTGGATGCTGTCATTGCCAACGAGGCACTGCATCGTGGTGGTGGCCAGATCATTCCTACGGCACGTCGTGTTGCCTACTCGGCCTTCCTTATGGCCACGCCCCGTCTAATGGAGCCCTATCTGTTTGTCGAGGTTCAGGCACCCGCCGATTGTGTCTCGGCCGTCTATACGGTCCTGGCGCGCCGCAGGTGAGTAACACACACACACTGACTTGATCATCTTGACTCATGTTTTGTTTTGCTTGCAGAGGTCACGTTACGCAGGATGCACCCGTTTCGGGCTCGCCCATTTACACAATCAAAGCATTTATACCCGCCATCGATTCATTTGGCTTTGAAACCGATCTGCGCACCCACACTCAAGGTCAGGCCTTCTGTCTGTCCGTCTTCCATCACTGGCAAATCGTGCCTGGCGATCCGCTCGATAAGAGCATCATAATACGACCGCTGGAGCCACAGCAAGCTTCGCATTTGGCCCGTGAGTTCATGATCAAGACGCGTCGGCGCAAGGGTCTCTCCGAGGATGTTTCTATCAACAAATTCTTTGACGATCCCATGTTGTTGGAGCTGGCTCGACAGGATGTGCTGCTCAATTATCCACTTTAGTCTTAGTCTTGCAAGCGAATCAATAAAAGGCAAAATCTTTAGAGAAATTCGTCATATGTGAATCAATTGAAATACAGAGAAGCTTAAAAGGAATATCAAAGATTCGCATATAATGCATAAATCCCTGCTGATTATTCCTGACATCATGTACAAGGCAGATATCGTATGGCAATGAGTAGAGTTCCTGAATGGATAGGATAACCATCTACTGGATACCAGACCATGCTGGCATTACGGGAAAAGACTTCATAACTTTATCGCCAAGAAGGAACCCAACTTATCTTTCGCGGATGCTGTACCATTTAGTAGAACAGTAGCAGTCCATTTTGACCATTGCATTCGAAAGGAAACGCAACGTGAGATTGGGATTTGTTTTGCAAACCAAATTAAAACACATATTGGTCATACAGAAAATGAAATACTATGTTTACCGTTTATTAACTGTCATTAGTGGTTGTGCCTAAATACACACTATTGTTAGATGCTTTTTAAAAAAGACAGTCGAGCAGCAGACACGTAGAACTCTAGTAGTAGAACAATTAGTACTTCAACACGGAGCAGATTAGGCATCGCCATTTTGCAGTGCCTCCGATTCGTAGGCCTCCTGCTCGGCCTGCTCATCGTCGAACTCGACATCGTCGTCGGCGGTGGCTTCCTGGAATGAGCAAAAGGGTTAAATGAGTGGTTTGAAATAGTTATTGGAGGGATGGGGCTGCAGACGAGGCTGTGTCGCACCTGGTACTGTTGATATTCGGATATCAGATCGTTCATGTTGCTCTCGGCCTCGGTGAACTCCATTTCGTCCATGCCCTCGCCGGTGTACCAATGCAAGAAGGCCTTCCTGCGGAACATGGCCGTAAACTGTTCGGAGATGCGCTTGAATATCTCCTGTATGGCCGTTGTGTTGCCAATGAATGTGGCAGCCATCTTCAGGCCGCGTGGCGGAATGTCACAAACGGCCACCTTTACATTGTTGGGTATCCATTCGACAAAGTAGCTGCTGTTCTTGCTCTGCACGTTGAGCATTTGTGTGTCCACCTCCTTCATGGACATAGGTCCTGTTAATTATTAAGAGTGCACATATATAAATACTTGAACAGCAACAACCAAAAACAAAAACAAAAAGAAAACATCAGCGGCATTAGTTTTTATTTCCGCTTTCTCGCTTCTCACGTCAAAAGCCAAGTTGTTGGGCTTTGATGCGTCAAGTGAAATCCCCAAATCCCTGAATATGAAATACTAAACGCCTTCTAAGCCCTGCCAGCGCACTTGGCCACCTGGGCCAACACTGCGTCTGTGTCTTTGGGCGGGGACGACTCCACTAGCAGAAAACAGTCCCATGAGGCAACTAAAAAAGCTGTTTAAATTCCTGTTGGTTTTTTTTTTATTTTTATAAATATATATCTTATCTTGTTTTACTTTTATATATTTTTTTTTTTGCTGCTGCTTTTAGCTAACGCTCATTTTTGTGATTAATTATTTTGTAAGCGCGGACAAACGGACGCGCAGGGAGCCTGGGGGCGGGGAGGAGTGCAGGCAGTGCTGGCTGCTCGGCAGCCTTAAGTCACGTTCGGCATGATTAGTTAAGGCCCCACCGAAAGCTGTGTCAGGCAGCGGTCGCGGGACTGCGACGGGATCCGTGGGATTGCGACTCGGCAATTCCCCAATGGATCTTGAAAGTAAATTTCTAATTACGCGCGTTTTGCAAGTCATCAGTCAAAGGCAATACGTGAGGGAAGGCGCGGGTCCTGGGCCTGTACGGAGGGCGGGGGTCGAGGCGTTCGAGCGTTAGGCATACAAGGAATAACAAATGAAATATTATGCGGCATACTTTTGGGCGCCACAGCGAAGCAGTTTATTAATTTAAAAATTAGCGCGAAAAAATGCGACTTCCCCAGCCCTGGCAATTTCTCTCACTCTCCCTCTCATTCTCTCTCTCTCTCTCTCTTTCTCTCTTTGGCGCTGAAACACAAATTTGGGCTACGTGCGCGCTGACGGATTGCAGCCTTTTTAGTCGCCAGTCGACGTGCATTAATCATTTTTAGTGGCGCCCCCATAAGTAGGCTTTGCGTTTGCTAATAAAATTGTCGCTGTCGCAACGGCGAACTATACGTGCCTGCGGCTTAACCTATTGCGCTGCTACGGGGTGCCGAGGTGTGCCCGCCACCTGCCACCTGCCACGCCACGCCACGGTCATGACAAAGCGCTCCTGCCAAAACTGGGCTCGCAAGTCGTTGCCCAAAACCCACACAGCCACACACACAGACAGACAAATGGCAACAACATGGCCATATCCGCGCTTCATTTGTTTGGCTGTGTTTTTTTTTTTGCATGTTGTTAAAAAACTATTTTTCTTTTTTACCGTTCTTTTTTTTTTTTTGTTCAGGACAACCTTTCACGTGAAAAGTCAAAGAGCCCGTCGAGTCATGTCAACGCCACTTAACGAGTGAATACTCAAAAGCCTAATGACTTCCCATTTATCAGCGCCAAAAGAAAGAAAATTCCGGCTGGAAATGGCTGTCTTTGGCATGCCGAAGATTACATTCCTTAGCAGACCGGCGTCAATCTACTGACAACTCTCCAAACTCTCACTATAATCTCTGTTCTTATGGCAGCTATATGGTGGTATATATGGTGTATAATAATCCGATATTCCGTCTAGTTATTCAAAGAACTCATCTATCGATAGATTGTTGTTATCTGTTGATATATCTGTCTTCACTTTCGGACTTTCAGATATCCAGGTAAACATAAAGAAGACATGGTTATATAGACTCGGTTAATGATACTGATCAGGAATACATATATACTTGATAAGCTTCAAAATTGTAATACTTATCGAGGGGCATTCACAGTTCGAGATTAGCACTCACCACGGAAGATGCAGGCCACTGTTAGATAGCGTCCATGTCGGGGATCGCAGGCTGTCATCATGTTCTTGGCATCGAACATTTGCTGGGTCAGCTCGGCGACGGTCAGAGCTCGATATTGTTGCGAACCCTTCGCGGTGAGTGGTGCAAAGCCGGGCATGAAGAAGTGCAGACGTGGGAAGGGCACCATGTTGACAGCCAGCTTGCGCAGATCAGCATTGAGCTGGCCAGGGAAGCGCAGGCAGGTCGTCACTCCCGACATTGTCACCTAGAGTTGGATAACTTTATTAGTGGTTGCTCCATGAACTGAACTGTATTTGGTCTTTTTGCTGTGATTCCTGCATAGTTGAATAGTTGAGTCGTAGCTGCATCGTTTTTTGTTGTTTTTGTTTTTTTTCCATTTACTACTTACAGACACCAAATGATTGAGATCCTGGTAGGTGGGTGAGCCGAGGCGCAAGGTCTGATAGCAAATGTCATACAAGGCCTCATTGTCAATGCAGAACGTCTCATCAGTGTTCACGCACAGCTGATGCACGGACAGTGTCGCATTATATGGCTCAACGACCACCTCCGACACCTGGACACCCACACCCACACCCACAGCAACAACAACAACCACAACAAGAACAAAGACAACAGGGACATGGTCGCAAATGTGGTGTGCGTTGTTGGTGGTGTGGGTGGTGGGAAATGAATGCAAACACACAAGACCGAAACACGCATTAGTTGATTTGTTGCTAGAGTTGCACTTACGGAAACCAAATGATTCAAATCGCCATAGGTGGGCGACGATAGCTTCAGCGTGCGGAAGCAGATGTCATAAAGCGCCTCGTTGTCAATGCAGAATGTCTCATCGGTGTTCTCCACCAGCTGGTGTATGGAGAGCGTTGCATTGTACGGCTCCACAACGGTATCGGACACCTATTTAGAGCAGTTGAGAACGACAGCAGACAACGCAGCAAACGCATGCAAGAAAATAAAAAAAATAAAAATAATAGCGGAAACATACATATATTAATTGCAAAAAACAAATTAAACACAATTCGATGAGCCTAAATGAATTTAAAAATAATTATTAATACGAATAAATAAGTTAAATACTAAATAATTGAATAGTTATTAATACGCATAAATTGAAAATCTGTTTCATTTCAATTGATTGACTTTCTATTCGTAGATGCGAATGGTTTTTTTCACTTTTTTACCACACCAAAGTCAAAACAATTAGTAAAATAATTTATATTTTGTGTAATTATATCATTTATTTAAATAGATGTGCAATTGATCAAATTAAAATGTACTGCTAATAATGTTGTATTTAACAAGATAGTTGGTCTAGCGAGAATTGAAGATACCCTGCTTTCAAATACGTGTTATTATTAGTTTCTTTAATATGAGAATTCGTTTTGTTTTTTACTCGATCTTGATAAATCTTGCCTATATCATAAGATTTGTGCATCCTATTGCAATCGGAAATGCTATCGAAACGGGGACAGCTATCGATAAAATTAGATAAGCTCGAGCTACCTATTCTAAATTTGAAGTTTCTAGCTTTTATGTTCTCAAAGATAAGGTTCTGCTTACAGACAGACTCTGCTGCTGATCAAAAATGTATATAGCTTATGGGATGTATATACAATTAGGTTTGCTTCTGAATGCATATTTTTTATTTAAAATTTTTTTTAAACAATTTCATGGGATTAGGAATTTAAATATGGGCTTCAATATTTTAGTATTTAATATTTGAATTTGGTAAATTTAATTTGCATTCACAATAAAAAATCTATGTATATTTATATTTACATATATATATAAATAATAAATATATATTCATTTTAAGATAGTTAGTTGGCATTGTTGTGAAATGCAGCAAATAAAGTTGAACATGAAAATTTCATTTGCACTTCAAATGCAACCGCAGAGCTGCACAAAATAAGGTGCATTCACCAAAAGTTGTTGCATAAATGCAGTATCACATTGCACACAACAAACAACACATTTGCCAACTGAGTGTGTGTGCGTGTGTGTGTGTGTGTGCTTGTTTATTTGCAGCAAGTGGACATTTTGTGTAACACATTGGTTAGTGCTCTACTATTTGCCTATGGGCAAGATGCATTGTGTTGCAAGAAACGTCAAGTGCAAAACTCTGTTGCAGTTGCGCTTGGCAAACTGTTTGCACATAAATCCTTGCAATTATTTAATGGTGCAGCCAGGAACGGTGCCGATAACGAACGGTCACCTGGAAAACAGCTCACATACATGAATCTAATTACAATGAGTTATGCCCGGGCATAACTTACACGTTATTTGTTATAGTTGTATGGAACAATGTGTATTTGCTTTGGCAAAATATTTGCAAATGCATTTTGGGCGTACCGAAATCAGAATGGTTTTCCTGCCCAAATCTGGCTGATCAATGAGGCCAATTAAAAGGTTTAATAATATATCGTTTATGCCAATTTATTAAGCTGCTGATTAATAATTAAAGCTTCAAAAGCAACAAATGCTGCAAAATGGCTGTTAAAGTATCCGACTAAACGCATAAATTTCAAATGCGTATTAAGTGACAGCCGTGTGTCATGTCCTCGCCGCAACAAAATGGCTGCCAATGCCAAAACATTGCGGTAATTCGCCAGACCAGCCGCATAAATAACCCAACGCAACGCAACTCTTTAAGGGATTGGGTTGGGGTTGGGGATGCGACCCACAACAACTGGCCACAAGGGTTCAACTCTCAGATTGGCCATTGTTGCTCAAGTGTGACGGTAATAAATTTAACACTGCCAAAACGTAAGTTTTATTCGATCTGCATATCGAACTAGCATATATATACATATATATGATTTTATAAATATATATATACATATGTATATCTATACTTTTATATATTGGCATAAGCCGTTTGTCGAATGCTAATTTCACGCATCAATAAACTTTTTCAGCTCGCATTTCAAATTGAGTGCCACGTTAAATCGTCAGAGGCATATTTGAAATTGTGGCATCAGTGCAATATTTACAATGTAATTTTATTGCACTGCTCGACTTCGACATACCCTAGAAACATTTTGAGGAGTTGCTTGTGATTTACAAACGGCAGACTGATTATTGTTAGATAATATGTTTAGAATGACAATAAATAAACGAATCTCAAAATAATTTCAATAAAATAATTAATAATATATTATTTATATTCATGGAAAAAGCCAGAATTAGAATACTCAGCTGCCTCTTGACAGGACACTACAGACTAAGAGATCACACAGCTAACCTATATAATATAATATTAAAACATATCTTAAGCACACAAGACAAGGAAATCCTCAACGCAACAACAATTTTTGAATTTGTGCAAGAATCAGATTTGATAGGAGAAGGGCTACAATATATCTGAGGAGTCAATGAACTACGACAAAGTCTATTAATACCGAAAGAATTATAAATAAAGCCAAAAAACTCAATATTTAACTTTATGCAGGATATGTTCATTCATTGAAAAACATTATATATTTGATATCAGCTATTATTCTTCTCTTATGAAAAGGAACTGGGCAAATTGATTTTTTGGTGCTACTTTTTGTGCAACCGGTTAATTTCTTGGTGCCATTTTAATGCTGGGCAGATCATGAAATAAATAAATAATTGATAAGGAAAATAAACAATTAATGAATACTCTGCTGAGACATTTGCTGATTGGTTATAATGTGTCGCCAGTTATTGACAATCAATTTGCCACTAAATTAATTTAATTAAATGTCCAAGTGTAATTAAATGCCAGTGATGATGCCTCGAATGCAAATGAAGCCGTCTCACGTGCCGCAGGGGGGCGGGGCGGGGCGGGGCGTGCGTGTAAAATATGCAACTAGGTTAATTAAGCAATAATTGAAGCGTGTCACAGCGCATCCATTGAGTAACCAACCCATTTCTACAACCTGTGCTCTACTCATTTAAGCCACATACAGCACCAGCGCCAGGTGCCCCGCCTTTTAAAGCTGCCCACAAAATTGCATTGTCAATTAGCTGCAGAGGCGGTTGGCGCCCCTAATTTTTGCCGGCAAATTAATTAGAATTATTTGGCAGATCCGCACACCACTGATAATAAGTGACATCAATTGAAATTAGCATTCATTAAACAAAGCAAAAATTATAATGCATGAGAATGGATCACCGCATTCGGTTTATACTGTTAAAATAATGAATTGAATTTTTACAAAAAGCTCAAAAACGTCGTTAAAGTATATAGTAAAAATATAAATTGAAAATATCCAGTGAATCTTTGTAGATAGTTTTTGTAGAAATATATTTTCGCTTCTATCTAAATACAAATATGTTTGTGTCTAGTGGCGCTGTCAATTAGAGAATTCAATTTAAATCAATATTTTCAATTTATTTATATTTTATTTTTGCTGTTGTTAGTCACTATGGTTAAATGAAATATCTAAAAAAAATGCTGTTAAATTATAAATTTCATCATAGGATATAATTAGACTGTCGACACGAGTATTTCATTTTGTGGAATACTAATGTGTAGCAGGCACGCATAGATATTTGCCACATTTGTTGCCATGGTGTGGCTCGATTTTCGTTATTTTGACCAAAAAAAAAAATAAAATAAAAAAACTAGGATACGCATGCAGGTGTAAAGAGTTTTGGGGTTGCAGGTCGGCTTACAAACACCGGCATCCAAATATGTATGTGTATGTGTGAGCTAAGCTGATTTGCCTAAGCGGATTGCCCTGCCCAGCATCATGTATGTGGCTGGGTGTGTGTATCTGTGTATGCGTATGTGTATGTGTATCTTTTGTATTTCATATGCATGCTAATGATCTGCAGTTGCTAAGTGCGTACGATGTACTCACCTTGGGTGATGGCACCACCGAGAAGGAGTTCATGATGCGATCCGGATACTCTTCGCGTATTTTCGATATGAGCAGTGTGCCCAGACCAGAGCCAGTGCCGCCGCCCAGCGAGTGCGCCAGCTGGAAGCCCTGCAGGCAGTCGCAGCCCTCGGATTCCTTGCGCAGCACCTCCAAAACCGAGTCAATCAGTTCGGCGCCCTCTGTGTAGTGGCCCTTGGCCCAGTTGTTGCCTGTAAATATATCATATATCATAAAACATGAGAAATTTTTTAATTATATATTTATCAAATGAGCTCAGACTACAGAAACCCCCCCTTAAATACACACACACACGAAAGCGACAACAATAATCTGTTTTGTAGAGTGACATGTACAAAATTAATTTTCATCCTCATCCGCAGGGCATTTTATAATTGCAATTATCGTTAACAATGCGGACAACAACGTCTCGAGCAGCAGGTTTTGGCGTCAATTAACGCAACATCAACAACAATAAAGGCAACAACAGCACTCGATAAATTAGAATGATTCAATCAATGCAGTGTTCAACAAAGTCTTATCCAGAACTTGAATTTGCTCACTATTCATTTTTATTTGCCATTTTCATTAAGGTATGCAAAGCTGTAATTGCAGCTTAAATGAATTCAGTTTTTTGAAGAAAACAATTGAAAAATTTTTGGTGAGTGGCCTGAAAATCTATCTATGCAAATAAATTTTAATTACATGTTGATATATATCTATTCTAGGCTTTGCTGAATATACATGTTCATTTTATATACACCTTTACTATATGCCTCTTTAAGCTATGTCCAACTGTTATAAGGAAAAGTCGAGCCAAGTTGAAAACTGACCAAGCACAGCCACTGCTGAAGCCACTGTTGCTTTGCTCGGACATGGGGATTCGCATTTCATCAATGTCATCTTGTTGGTACTTATCAAAGCAATGACAACACCACTTGATGTGATGCTGCTGCTGCTGTGGCTGGGGCTGTTGCAACTGCATCTGAAACAACTGTTCCAAAGCAAACGCTCAATGGAGGCAGCGACCACAATGACAAGAAAAACAAACTGTGGATCAGCTGCGAGGCGCATTTTGTGAGGAAAAACAAAAGCACATAAGGAGTAAAGTGCTGGAAGTGCGTATCCAGAGATGTACAACTAGATTGGACAAAATGGGGTCGATTGAATTGTGCACAAGCTGCAATGTGTGTGTGCACGCCTGTGCGTGTGTGTGTTTTGTGTTTATGTGTGTGCGTGTGTGTGCAACATGCCACGACATGGCAACCTTAATGAGCAGCTAAAATGCATTAGCTAAATGCTGTCCTATGTACTTCAGCAGCAGCGGACAATGATTAACGGTGCAAGTGCCTTGAGGCAAGCAGAAGGACACTGTTAAATTGTTAATTTATAATCGAAGCCATTCACTTACCCGCTCCCGATTGCCCATACACAAAGTTATCGGGCCTGAAGAGTTGACCCATCGGTGATTGACGCACCGAGTCCATCGTGCCCGGCTCCAGATCAATGAGCACAGCACGTGGCACATACTTGCCGCTGCTTGCCTCATTGTAGTAGACATCGATCCGCTCGTGCTGCAGATCCGATTCGCCATGATAGTAGCCATTGGGATCGATGCCATGCTCAGCAGAAATGATTTCCCAGAACTAAAAAAGAAAAAAATGCAGGAAAATTTAATAAAGTAAATAATTTACATTTCAATTAATTTTCAGAATTTCAAAAAATTCTGATAGATCAACCTTATGCTAAACTTTTATCTTTTATCTCATTTAGTAAATACTATACCGATTTGTAATAAAAATCTTTTATAGGAATAAACAAATAAAAAAATATTGATACATTTTAAAATAAATAGAAATACATACAGAATACAAATAATATGCAATAAATATGAATAAAGTGTGGATAGATGTGTGCACACAAAGTACACATGTCCATTCTATGCAATGAATAAATTGCGCAGTGAAAATTGTATTTTTTTTTAAGTTTTTTTTTTTTTGTAGTTTACCATGCGGCATTAAAATATTATTTTTCAATCAATACATGTATTGGTTTCACATGTGTCAGCACTGTGTGTAGACGTGTGTGTGTGTGTGTTCGTGTGTGTGTGCGTGTATTTGTATTGCATTGCTTTGGCAATCAGTGCATATAAATATGAGTGTCCTTTTTACATGCCGCTTGCTCTTATGGCCAATATCAACGACATTTCCCAGCTCGAACGTAGTCGTCATCGTTCCGGCTGGTATCTATCCGGCTGCTGCGATTTATACGCGTGCATATGCTATATGCTATATACGAGCCACTCAAAAACGAGCGGGGAGCACTTTATATGCCGTGAGCAATTTCTGTTGCATACTTTTATGGGGGCACAGAGTGAGAGTCGTGTTATTTTTTGTTGTGTAACGATGAGGAATAATTGAATCCTTTTAGGTGTTTTCATAAATTTATTTATTTTTGCCGTTTTCTATGGGTCGAATGTTTCAGCGATTTTTCCGTTATACCTCTGAATTCCACTCATCGCTTTCAATTCCGCTCCACCCACCACATCTCTCTCTCTCTCTCTCTCTCTCTCTTTCTATACAAAGCGCTTTCACAGCGTATTTGGTTGCACGTATATTTTTCTTTCGCGTCGTTCGACTTTTTCTTCCATTTTCATTTTCATATTTATGTTTTTTTGTTTTTTCTGTTTTTGGTTTTATTGCCCAATACGCTTCGTAAAACATTTCACGTTTGTTGCGCATATGAATTTCAAATTTTTAAAAATGTTTCAATCGTTTCGCTCGCATTTGTATGCGCAGGTGTGTGTGTGTGTGCGTGTGTGTGTGTGTATCTGTGTATCTGCGTATCTGTGTATGTGAGGGCCAGAGGCTGGTGTGAACTGTAGTGGATAGGAAAATGCTTATTGTGAGAAAAATGCAATGTGCGCTGCCCGCAACTCACATCGATCGGAATGATTTTTAATGGACTTAAGCGCTAAGGGACATGAATTAATTTATTTTCCTCGGCATTTCATATATTATGTAAAACTGGCATTGTGCCGAGATTGTATTCTTGTGAAGGGCATAGTATAAGTTTTAATTTATGCTTTAGCCCTGAGTGTACAGAAAAACTTTTACAAGTTAAACGAAGTCAACTTCCAAGCGTTTTAAATATTGATTTAACAACCAGTCTCAGAAGCTATAATGACTATGTTGTTAAAGGCTTTAACAGACAGCCTTTTTTTGAGGCATTCTCATTAACTATTCACAACCACAAAATATTTTGCACATTTATAACACTTTGCAAAATCATTACTTGATTGTCGCATCTCATTTGGATAATGGCGGCAACAGGACCTTTTTAAGTGCCTGTCGAGTGCATGAGTTTTATCTTTCAATTATTCATGGATGCCGACGTTTACAAGACGATGGATTACCCACCTTTGGCCACTTTAACACACATATGCATTTTTATGCCATCAAGGACCATTATGTCCTTTCCATAAATACTCAGTGCAATAAGAAGGCGGTAGGTTCGTTTTAAAAACAGACAATCGATGAATCTTTTAGAATATTACAACTAATATAAATACTGAGATTTAAGCGGTAACTGCATGACACCATAACCTTTAATAATTAATAATGTAGATCTTAAAAGATATTCAAGTATAAACTAACAATAATTCAATGATCTGTGTTGGATATTTGAAATCAATTGCTATTTTTTTGTATTATAACTTCAAAGCAGTTTTTGTGGCAAAGTTATAAAAATATGTGAAATATTCGCTTAATATAAAATTTATGTGGAGCATTAGAGGCTCGTGCAACAGAAATTATTGCAGCTAGCGACTAAGAGATACTCTATCAAAATTTTTAAGATCAGAATAAAAAAACCCAACAATTGCTACGAATTTTAGAACTATTTTCTTGTAAGGACACTTTTTGTCTTTTATTTGTTCAAAGGTAACCGTTAGAGCCATTTAGCCGGGCGCTTCAAATTGGCCATGGCATATATGTTGCACGCTTTTGTTGTTGCTGTTGTTGCCATTATGTTAATCCTGGCGCAGCATAAATGTTTGCGTTATTGCTGTTTGTTGGCAAAGTTTTGTTTCTCCATTGGCTTTTAGACATGCAACAATGATAACAAGTTGCATACCCAAAAATGCGAGTAGGAAAAAAAATAAAAGAAAGAAAAGTTTGGTAACTTGAGTTTGTCCTTGGATAAAGTTGGACCATATGTGAGTAGTGGGAGTTAGGTGAGGTGGTAAGATTGAACGCGTGGGACACGCTTAGAAGCCCATGTCTTTGCATATATAACAAACTGGAAATATGACACTCAATTGTACGCATCGGTAGACACTTTTGGCTTGACAATAACTTTGATTTGCATACGTTCGTTCTGGATTGTGCTTGTTTGTTTGCTTCTTGGCATTTGGTTGTGTGTGCCTGAGTGTGTGTATGTGGGTGTGTGTGTGTGCGCGCTTCGAGCCACCCGCATGGGGGACAACTAGTTGACTGACTTTGCCCCGGCATTCGTCCTGTGCCTGTTGTTGTCCCGGCACTTGTTGCCTTTGGGGAAATTTAAATATGTTTTCGTATATTTTACGAAGCCAATTGCAGATAAGCGTTTTTCTTTTCGACTGCTTTTGAGCTGTTTGCCTGCCCTTGGCCAAAGGGATGTCACTTTGTTATTGAGTACCCTTTCGCTAAGGGTAGACACAATTCTATCATTTCGTATGAAACGTCTACTTTTTGTGTTAAAAACTTATTGTTTATAGATTTTTATTTTTAAAAGTGTTAAGCAGAGTATTTACTCGTCTGTAACCAAAAAGAAGCACTTCGCTTGAAAGCTTATTATATATTTATATATTTTGTGAAAACTTTTACTCAGTTGCTGAAAATGACGTTCGCATATTCTTGGAGAGCTGTCTAACTGCCCGTTTAGCGTCTGTTGATATCGACTCACTTGCTTCTGACGCGCCTGTCTCAGCATTTTGAGGTGGGTCCACTGAAGTTGCCCCAAAACTCCCATTAACTTAAATAGCTCAAAAGAAAAGAACAAAAAAAAAACAAAAAACAGCTATGCAGCCTTCATTTGCATATAACTCTTGGTGGTTGCGGTCAAATTGCTTAATTACAAAATTGCTCACAAATTAAAAAACTAAAAAGAACTTTCATGAGAAAAAAGACAAAAAACGTGATAAAATTAAAAGTAAACAAAAGGCAACGTGCGTTGACCACAACGGCGCCATTTTGCCAGCCATTTTGTGGCTCCATTTTTTTTTTTGTAATGAGCGAACATTTCCTTGCCCCCAAAAGAAATTCAATTCTAAATTAAAATTCTCAAAGTGTTCAAACAAAAACCGAAACACCGCTACGCGAGCAGTCAAGCCAAAGTCAAGTGGCCAAATTGGCGAAAGTCGGGCAAAAAACCGAGCATAAATTAATTGCGGCCAGCAAAGAAAAGTGGGCTGCAGTTTGTGCTCTGTTTCGCTTAGACAAAAGGCCATTTTCAGATTGTGTTAGCAAAGGATGCGAGCTGCGCAAAGCAACGGAAGTGCATGTCGCACCGGATGTGACTGAGAGACCCCTGGGCTGGAGCTGGGGCTGGAATAGTTAGGGCAGGGGGTCCAGACAGTTTGCCTAGCAAACTGAGTTTGAATATTGAATTTGACTATTTAGCTTGCGGCGCACATAAATAATGCTTAAATGCAACAACTATATATAATAATAAATATATCTGATAAATCTGTTGTGAAAAATACTAATAAGGCACTGGCAAAATTCGAAAAAAAATGTTGATAAATAAATATCTGATAAATCTGCTAAACATAAACATAATTATTTTTTTTTCATAATTTATGGTTGTTGTAATAATTGAAACTATTTTACATTTTTTTATAGTTTATCTACTGATTACTGAATGTGTAATTTAATTTAAATTTAATTAAAATTATAATTATGTTTTTGCTGTTGTAATTAATGTTACGCTTCTTAAATTTTTTGTATATATGTTTTTTGAAATATATTTCAATATTGTCGATTTTCGCATTAATGTGCATGGAATATGTAAATTAATTTAAATTCTTTCAAAATAAATACTTTTTTGTGGTATTTTCATATATGGCATAAAAAAATGAAGTTATGCTACGGTTGAATAATTAAAAAAATTTACTAATTAAAATTCCGTTCCAAGTCACATCATGAACAATGAATAAACCGCTTTCTAAATTAAAACCATCGACAAAGCTTTAATGCAAAAATTGGAATAAAGAAAATGTCGTTTTAACATTTTGGATTTAATTGCATGAATTAAACTCGACATTTTTAATGAGCTGACAAAGGATAAGTTAGCCATTAAATGGGAAATTGTGTATGGTTAATTGTATACAATATACAATTTACACGAAAAATAAGCACACGCCTTGGTGAAAAAGCATGTTTGAAAGAGCCCCACGTAGGCAACAAATTGAATTCTAATTGAATTTTCGGGCGCTGGCATTAAACTAATTATAAAATAATAAACAGGATTGAAACACTTTTGGCGACCATTTGCCAATTTACAAATGCACAGCAAAGCCGACCGATTTGTGTGTGTTGTGCGTTTAAAATGCAAAGCTCGAGCGATGCGAACTAAGTCAATTTATTTTAATTTGAGCGGCCAGCAACAAAAATATGTATTTATACAAGCAACACATGCGTGTTAGCAAGTGTGTGTGTGTGTGTGACTGTGTGTATTAGTGTGTGTGTGTGTGTATGTTATCCATTAGCGTAATGAGCTTTGCTCCCGGGCAACGCCCAGCTCAGTCATAAGCCGCAATAAAATAAAAATTGCTCAACACACTCAAAGCTTAACGGCCGCCCATCGATAGATGACATTCTGCAGCCGTTGGCCATAAACCATTTTGATGCGACACACACACAAAAAGGAAAATTAAAATGAAAGGGAAAGAAAACCAAAGGGTTTGAAAAGCCATCTGCAGCTCGAACTGCTCAAAAATGCAATTTATGTGCGCATCGCCACAAATAACGAATTGTGCCCCAAACTACACTAACGACCAACGGGACGCGTGTCACGACCAGCCATGTAAGTATTTTTCGCAATAATACTAAAAGGATTTGGCCAAATGCTGGCCGACATACGTATGAAGTTTTATAAAAAAAAGAAATGAAACAACAGTTAGGGACATTTATCTTATTCACACCGAAGATTACATACCCTTGTAAGCGGGAGTCATCTTGCCGAAATCTAAATTGAGAATAATGAAGAGATCCTCTTGTTCTTAATTTAGATGTCGGTAAGGTGATTCCTGTAAATTACAAGAAAATGTGTCCTGGAATTAGGGAAACAAAATACCTGTTTTTGAAACAAATTTCTGTTAAAAAATAAATATACCTTCTAAACAATGAGGTGAATTATCCATGGCCAAATTAAAACTTATCCCTTGATCAATTGTTTCTTTACAAGCCACGAATATGTTCAAAGTTTCATGAAGAAAGCTTTATAAATGCAATTAACACTCGGTTATTTATATATATATATATATATATATGTATATATGATTTTTTTTTTTTGATAGCAGATTTTTGCCTCAATGTATTTCAAATTTAAAATAAAATTAGAATTCCCTTATAAAAGGTATAACAAGTAAAATGTCAAAGCATACCTTTTGGGGCTAAGCTCAATATAACTCGGCATATTTTGACGCTACTCGCTGGCCATGTGTGCTATGTGTGTGTGTGTATGTGTTTGTGTGTGTGTAATTGCCACACAACTACAACAATGCAGAAAAACGCGCTCAATTTGGTAGTACGTGTGAATACCGAGGCTGCCTCGTTTCACCAGAAAAATGCAATTTTTGCCAATCGCATATCCCGTAAATTACACTTTATACCATATTTACATATATATTTATGTGTGTGTGTGTGTGTGTGTTTGTTCCATCGAGTGTAAGTATGTTTTTGTGTGCTGCATGTGGATGCGGCATTTGCAATTGCATTTCTCATCAGTGCATCAATTTAAATGTGGCCACTAATTGTCATTATCAGCGCGTTGCATTTGCTTTTGTTGTTGCTTGGCTTCTGTTTTTTGTTTTTGTTTTATGTGCGCTGTTTATTTGATTGTTGTTTTTTTTATATTTCTCACTAAAATATATTTTAAATGCCAAATGATTTTTTTTTTTTGCAGCTGACATTCCAAAACTTAAAATATGCCAGAACATGCATATACTCATAATTAAAACTTAAAATACATCTCTTTTCGAATTGATGCAGATTGCTTTTGTTGCATATTAGTTTAATCAATTAAGTTAACAATAAAACGATAAAGGGGAATAATAATATGTCAAGGATATTGGAAAGATATATAATTACAAATTGTTAGCTCTATCGGATATTGGTACTCGGTATTTTAATTACTCTTATATTCAATTTATGTTATTTTACATAATTAACAATATGTATATATGGCCTATTCATGCATCTAAAACTATCAAATAAACAATTAAATTATTCATGAAAATGTTTCCAACGCTGAATATTAAAACAGATGCTTTGAGGCTTTACCAAAATAAAAACAAACGCAAAAATTTTAATTTGTCAATTGGTTTTTAAAACAGCCCCAACCTTAAAACACAATATTTAATAATATTTAAAAAATATTTCTAAAAAGCTGTAATGCATTATTTTTTTTTAATTCCTACTGATATTCACAAATAGTTTTGAAATTTGGTCGAGTTTTCTACCTTAGAAGCTAAGTACCCTTCAGTTCTCCTATGTAATGATGTATTTATATGATGTATGTATGATTGGTCTAGTATTTATATTTAACCACGGAGTGCACAGCTTGGCTCATATGCGCCAGCTCCATTTCAAGTGAAATGGGACATCACTTGGCGTTTAACCAGATGCCATACTCAGTAAATACAGTTAGGTATGTATGTAAAGTGTGTGCGTGCGAATGTGTGTAGTTGGTGTGTGTGTGCACACCCTCTTTCTGCCCTGTCGCTGTTTATTTATTTAGTTATTGCCAAAACGTACTTCAATATATGATCTTCATATCGCTTGCTACATAAATATTATTATTATTATTATTATTACACACTTCGCCTCGAGTCTTCACAGTCCAGGCCATGTAAATAGGTATGCGCACATACATAATGGGTGTTTAGCAAATGATAAAGTGCAAGTTGTGTCACAGACCCCAAAACATATTGCTCGAAGAGTGTTGCCATTAGCAAATATTATAGCAGACTGCAATTGGCCAACTCCGATGCAGTTCAACACTTCTTCTCAGATACATAGATACAAAGCTGGCACAAAAAACTGAAAACTCTCTTCAATGCAAATAGTCATCAGCAGTATTTCTAAATAATCAGATCAGCTGTGCACAAATAGATGATATAAATAGGAGGACACATACAAATGGCCTGGTTAACCGCAATATTTATGTTTATGTTTACCTCCAGGGTCGGGTCGTCGTATACCAGACCAGGCAACAGCTATACATTAGTTAAATCAATAGCTGGCCAAAATATTTACATATCTAAATCGACAATTATTGAAATCTCAATTGGAATTGTTTGTCAATCGCGTATACCTGCTTATCTGTGTGTGTGTGTGTGTGTGTTCGACCTGTGTGTTTGTGTGTTTTGAGGTTGGGGCTATTATAAAAACCAATTGACAAAAGTAAATTTTGCTTTTGTTATTATTTTGTTAAAGCCGAAAGCAATTGCTTTAAAATTCAGCGTTGGAAACATTTTCATGAATAATTTAATTGTTTATTTGATGGATTTAGATGCATGAATAGGCCATATATTGTTAATTATGTAAAATAACATAAATTGAATATAACAGTAATTAAAATACCGATTAAAGTTTAATTTGCAAAAATATGAAACGTTAACGTTTACTTGAATGTGTATTAGCCTGGCTAACTAAAGCTAGTTAAGCCGAGCTAGGGGCATATGCAAATCACATCTTCTGGCCATAAGAGGTGGAATTTGCATTTAACATTTTGGCTTATTAAATCGATTAGTGTGTGCTCAGGTAGTGTTTTTTGTCTTTATTAATTGTATAAATCATTTTTCAATTTAATTTCGTTATCAAGTTTTAATGCAATTTAATGACTAAAAATGTTTTTTCTTTTATTAAGAAATTTATGTAGTTACATACTCTGGTACTATATGAGTTTTCTCATGCAAATGGTAATTATATATTTTAAAAATTTAAATTACAGAACTTATTTAATTGAAAAGCATCAGCAGATATTTTCACCATTTTTTTTATTCATGGACACATATCACAGTTTTTCTGCCTAATGCCATTTTCATGATATCAGCGCGGTTTTGTATGTGCCATGTAAATAAGCATGCTCTTGTGGCATGTGAAAAGTTTTTTCTCATATATATATATATATGTATATGGAAATATGTATTTATATGAATAGGTATGTACAGCTGACATTTGCATTTTTTCAACCCCAATGTTTATGGAGAGAGAGTAAATAACTGCTGGCTATTAACGTAAATTTGCTTGCATAATTTCAGTTATTTCTTTTATTTTTCCTATATATAATGACTGAAAATGTCATTAAATCAACAGCAAGTTCAACAGATAAGGAACCCAATATCGCATATCAGTCATATTATTGAAGAGGAATTTGCCAAATGTTTCCGCCGCTTTTTCTGATAACATTTATATATTAGTCCAATATTGATGCATTTCAACTGAAAACGATTTGTTTTGTGAAAAGAGGTATATTTACATGTTATGGATTACTATAAAAAGTCGATATAGCATAAAGTGGCTTCAAATGAGACTTGTTATAAATTCAGCGAATAGAAATTCCATTGCACAGATTAATAACCAATAAAATCATATATATCAAGTTGATTTGCTGAGGCTAACTAAAACTGGCATACAGGGTATCTGCTAGTTGAGCATTAGCTCGGAACTTTATTGAATACGACAGCCGTTTGAATGAAAAATGACCAAAAAAGTTATATACACAATCATGTACATGTGGAAAAAGCAATTAATGCTGTTTGCTGTGCAGATCCGCATCGAATGGCAAAAATCCAAAATTAAACAGCTTTTATGCAAATATGCACGAAATCCGATATTATATGTAGTAAAGGTGATGGCTTATGAGCTATGACACTTGTGAAGATATCCATTTATTTATATATTTGTAGAACCAGAACTTGACAATATAAATTGACTTTAAGTCTGAATATAGCAAAAATAATAAATACCATTTGTGTAGTAGTATAGTTTTTAGTTTGTGCAACAATTGAAATTCGAATTGACAAACATACCACATTTAATATTGTGTGTGATCAATTATATTCATTTGCCATTTGCCTATTTGCGGTTTTAGCATTTCTTTGGGCTAAATCGCGCGTACACCTGCAATAAATTATAAAACCGACGACCAATTTAAAAGGTTTTTAGCATATGCACCAAAACAACAACAACAACAACAACGACAACAATAACAACAACAACCAGAGTGTCACATATGCTTATTCACCTGTGCCACACATCGATATTTATGTTGACCGCAGTTTGTTTTTAATGGGGTTTGCCGAATTTTCTATGCAATTTTATTCGCAGTTTGTTTATTTTACAAATTCCATTTTGGAAGCATTTCGGTTTGCATAATTTGTCAACAAAATGCAAGCTGAAAAACAAATCTTGATTCATTTTATTTTCTCGCAATTCGTATGATTTGTTTTTGTTAATTATGTTTCACTATGCAATAATAAATTTTGCCATACGACTATCGCATGTAGTTAATATCTGTCAGCATTATCTGGCTGCTGCTGCTGCTGCTGCAAACCGGGCTCAAAGCAATTCTCTGATGCCTGCATGCTTATCGGCGCTCTGCCGCAACAGGGCTAATATAATATATACATATATATATATTATGACCAATACAATTGTATGCATAATTCACACACACAGCACAGGCTGTAACTACAATTATGCAGTGCGAATTAAACCTGAAAGCTTTAAATGCATTTTGCGATTTATTTTATTTATTTATTTTTTAATTTTTTTTTTAACATTTCTTTTTTTTTATATTTGCCTGCAATCAGCCATTTTATTGTTTTATTTATTTCGCAAATACCAGATTACAAAAGCGCAACATATTTCAGGTGGCGTCCATCTGCCCCGTGTCCCCTGTCTGTCTGTCTGCCCAAGTGGCTAGAGGTATGGCAAAGGACCATAATTACAATTTGTGGCGTGCAATTTCAATAATACAAAATTACCAAAGTAATTGAAAATTCACAAAAAAAAACGAGCGGAGAAAAAAATGAGGTATAACAACCGCAACAACAAAGGCATAAGCTACATGGATTGCTGCTGCTGTTGCATGTATGTGTATGCAACAATGTTAATGAAACATATGCCGACACGTCGGCTCGAATGCCAAGCGGCGGCTCTCGAGAGCGTGCAACAACCGGCCGCATGCATTAAGGACCAACATGAGAAATTAATGAGAAAAAGAGTGGAATGCTTTTTAAAAGTGTTAAATAAATAACAAAAAGCTGCCCAGCCCAGTTCAGAGTCGACGCCATGCCACACATACATATGTATGTATATGTGTATATTACACCAATTGGTCAGGCGCTGCAAGCGGCTTACCAATGCCCACAAGTGTGGCACGTTGTGGGTGGCATTTGCTCTTGGAGCTTGTTCGATGCCTTGGAGTGATGTCTGCTATTTTTAGTTATTTTATTTTTTCTTTGTATTCCTGTTACCTTGTTTTACTCCGTTAAGCTTCTCTAATGTGTTTCTAATTTCTATGCAACACATTTCGCACGCCAATTTGCAAATTCGGATTTTATATGGGCGACAGTGCAGCGATGCACAAAGAAATGCATAAATAAGTAATTTTTATAAAATGTTCACAGCAGTTGCGAGCAAAATGCGCAAAATATTTGTAAAAATTCTCGTTTGTTTATTCATAATCAGTTTGTGCAACGAAGCGCTATTGCCACCCTTGCAACCTGCCGCCGCGGGTTATGCGTTCGCCCATTATTTTTTGCATTGCATACCGTTAGGCGTCTCTCTATGTCTATGTGTGTGTGTGTGCAGGGAAGCTTTTGTGTAAACTTCATTTGGTATGCATAAACGCATTTTTATGTAAATTGAAAAATATTTTGAAAAAAATTGTTATATATTTATTTTAACTTTATTCGCTGTTCTTTTAATTTATTTATTAATATTTCTCCCTTATCTTTTTTTTTTGCAATTCCAGGGTTATTGTTTTGAACGTGCATGTGTAGGGCATACATCATACATCACATACATGTAAATATTATGAAATGTACATACGTGCACAGTTATGTATCAGAGTTTATTTCTCACTTGATTGACTGCGAATTAAACAGAGAATATCAACTAAATAAATGCTAATTTCCTGAACTTACCAACTTAGAATTTCAAACTACACTTTTTTCATTTTATTCGAATCAATATAGATTTTGTGTATATTTACAATATGATAGTTAAACGGCTAAAAAAAACAATTTGTTCTATTTTTTAGAAATGAACTAGATAGTTTTTCTGGTTTTAGAAGTATTATAAAGCTTTAATAGAAAATTTTGCTAAAAAGTAGAAATGCAAACCCTTATTTAAGAAATTCTGAAATGCAGAAAATAGTAGAGTTTGAATGTTATACATGAGTAAACTTAGCAATTCAGCAGTTAAACTTTTTATAAAAATAGTTAATAGTTAAGTATTTATTTAGGATATGATAGATAGTAGTTCAGATAAAGATTATTCATACATCGTCGCTATAGTAAGACTAGTCTGTTGATTTGGTTTCCCCTGAGGTGGTTGTTGGTTTTTGAAAACCGATATTGTTGCATGCTTTCGCAGCTTATCTACTTTATATGCAACTAGAATGCGTTGGATGCCAACTTAGTTATCAATCGCTTGATGTTATATCCAGCATCAAACAAACACCAGCAGATAGCAGACATGCCAAGGACCGCATCAAAATTGCATTTGCATATTGCCAGGCACATTAGCAGCGAGAAACTGTCAGAACGCCACATTCCCAGCCAGTTAGCCAGAAACATGAACCAAATGCCCCAGCACAGGTAACGAACACGAACCCACCTATACACCCCATATACAGCCCTACATTCTGCATTATGCCTGGTGGCATGTATAGAGTATAACCATGCTGAAATTATAGCCACGATAGTTGCCAACGTTATCGATAATTCAATTTTGTGCATTATTTTGGCGCTGCGATGATGCCCTGCCATTATAAGCTAAATAAATGTAACCTAAGGCGGGCACATGAATAACACACACACACACACACTCACACACACACAAACACACACACTTGCTTGTTGTGGAAGGAGGTCACGTTGGATCCTTTGGTTTCCTTTGGTTGGCTTTACAAGCTCTTTAATTTTATTGTCTGTTGCTTGCGTTTTGGCATTTTGCGTTCTTGTTGTTTGAAATACGACGTTGTTGCACTTGTCTATAAATTTTCCGCACTCTTTTCCACGTTTTTTCCATAGCCATTTTCATGGCTCTCTTTTTTTTCGGGTTTGAGCATGAATTAAGGGCGAAGACGGCACACGCTGTAAATAGATTTTCCCTGTTATTGTTCACAAAATGATTTAGGGAAAATTAGGTTTATGTAAATAATGAAAAAAGCCATCGCTGCAGGCCATACCAAATATCCTGGCAACATGCATGGCCCGTCTGCTCAAAAAATATTAATACACACACTAACAGTTATTCATGGGTGTGTATGTGATCAATTTCAGCAGGCAGCAGACTTTGGGCCATATTGTAAAATTAAAGCACATAAAGAAACGGCTCATGTGTGAAAATATAAAAGATTTGTGTCAGAAATTGGTGCACTTGAAAAATTAAGATTTAAATTAACATTATGTTCTCTTAAATTTCTCTTATTCCGGGAAAAACTATTAAAATTATAATTAATGCTTAAAGGTCAAAAGGCAGATGAAAATGTAGCGAACCGCTTGGATTTTAAGTTTTCTTAGGTTTTATGGTTCTGAAAAAGTAAAAATAAAGAATTTTCTGTAGCTTAAACTCCGCATGGGGTTTGACCTATAAGACCAGGTACCATGACCAAAAGAACGACCATGCAAAGAAGAAAGTTATTAACAATTTGGAGAGTGTTTCCCAAGGGAAATGTGATAAACGTTCCATTCATAATAATTTGTTTGCTGAGCTCCCGCTTAGTGCTGAGAAAAAGTGTTAGAAATGTTGGCCAACTTGGCTCAAGTAGATTACATGGGAATTGGGTTCTCTTTTCATCGCACCGAAAGCCGCATAAAGAAAAAACATAGTTCACTTTTTACAAAATAACCCAGTCAAGAGCCAACGTTTTAATTTGTTTGTGAAATTAAGCGAATTTTATAAATTTTCCAACTCATTTGTGAGCTGCTTTATTCTGTAATCTATGCAATTGATTTATGATTCGAGGAATTAATGACAAATTTAAAAGCAAAGTTGAATTAATTGTGTTTGTTAGTTTTACTGTTGTTTTGAACATAAAAACATATGTATACAACTGATTTCGCTGCTATACATAAATTTGCCTATTTAGTGAGCGCACTTTTTGCCACGCAGACAGTTTTGCATATTTATTATTTATTTATTTTGGCGCACAAGCCATAACTCACACTGACAGCCAATTAATCAGAAATGGACGTTCAATTAAATTATAAAACCATATCGCAGTGAAAATTAACCAGTTTTCAACCTAAATGTGAGCCAATGGCAAAATATGCTGCATTATTATTATAATCAAATTGAATGCAACAACAATCTATGTCAAATTTTTTTCTTTTGATATACGAGCAGTGCTCTATAGTCAGATAGCATGTTGAATTATGATGTTGCAGGCAAAATCTATTTATTTAAATAATCTTCAAAAAATATGCTGGCAAAAACAAAGGACGCATACCGCTAATGAAATGTAAGTAAAATGGGGGAATGCGAACGAATGCGAACATAAAACCTGATGGGATAGGCCATGGCTTTGTCATTGCAAAGTGCGGCCTAATTAACTTGCAACACGCAAAAAAAAAACTTTAAAAATATGTTTACATAAAATTGAAGTGGAAAAGCGTGTTAAGAGGCGGCAGCAAAAAAATAAAAAATAAAAAAAATAAATAAATACCCAACCAAACGAAACGAAACGAAATATGCAGATGGGGTAATGTGTGTGTGGAGAGAGAAAATTGCGCTGGGAAACGAAGAAAGCACAGCAAGAAAAACACAACAGCAAAAACAACAACAAAAAAAGATAAAAACTGTGTCAAACGTCAACGACTGCGCCGATGTTGTTCTTGTTGTTGTTGTTGGGGCTGCTTCTGGATTCTCATGGTGGGTTAAATTGTGCGAGTTAACATTAACGCGCTAAATTAGCTTAGAACGAGCAACGACGAGCTGCGTTTTGGGTTGGGCCTCTACAATTTTTTTTTATATATATATATGTATATATTTTGTATGCCTTTAATTGTACGCTAGCATGCGGGCTCCAGTGTCAGAGCTGCCAGCTTCTGTCTGGCATGTAGCAACCCACTTCAAAATATGTGTGCGAAATAAGCCTCTGGCATAAGTCACAAACCAAGTAATGTCTATTTCTGGCGATGTTTCGCCAAGCGATACGAATTGTCAACTATTTATGACTGGTACTTATGTATGTTCACAGTTTTGTAAACAAGCACACTGATTACACACGCACACACATGCAACTAAGTAGGTGCTTGGGGAGTCGTTGCTGGCTAAAAGCAACTGGCTGCTGATAAGAAAACTTGTAGTCATGCCATAAAATAATACAAAAATCAGACACAAGTCCCCAATGTGTCATAGTCTATTGGTTAGTTGTTGCACATACAATATGCAACATTTCTACAAACAGAATTACACACACACACGCACACATACATACACAGTTCGAGAATTGCTTTAATAATGCATGTTTAGATACACACATAAGAAGAGGTGTGTGCTAGATTTTTAACTATACTCAATTATCTAGCTGTTGTTTTATGCCGCTGCTGTAGTTGGCATTCAACTGTAGCCAGAAATGGTAAAAAGCTAACAAAAAAAAAAACAAATAAAACAAACCATAAAAAAAAACACGTAAGAACACAGCGGGTAAGTTTAGTCAAGTGTAGAGGGCAAATGAAATAAGGCAAAAAAGAAAGCTTACTGAGCATTAAATACATTAACTGTTTGAGATGTGAAATAGAGCCGCCCCAAAGAGACCTTCAAGAGAGTTTTAAAATTCACTATGAGCCTTTAGTATCTCGTTACTGAAATGATCGGGTTCAAGATTAACAACAATTTTGAATTTAACATTTAATCTTGATATCTCGATATGTCTTTACTTGGTGGCAGCTATGTGAATGGAAATAATGCCACCAATTATAAGCGTGTGTCAAATAATTCAACTTGGAATGTGGCCAGGTTTATTTAAGCTTTAAAAGTGAATGATCTCCTGAAGAAACTTTGGCCAGCTGCTCCCTGCTGATATCATTACCGTGATAAGATAAATTAGCGAGAATTTAAACTTCTAGAATTGTAGTTGCGTCAGTTTATTATGTTGCTGCTGTCGCTTTTGCAGTTCTATAGTTTCTCATGTCTGCCTCACACGCCTCTCTTTCGCTCGGCCTCCCCTTTCCCTTCTGCAGTACAGCAAATGAGAGCAGCAGACGACAAATAAAAAAAAAGAGCACAACACAGAGAAGTAGACAAGGAGGAAGGGAGGGAGCGTTCGAGATTGAGCGTGGAAAGCAGAGAGACAGACAGAGAGAGAGAGAACGCGTTTATTCCATTCGGTTTTATAATTAAACATGTGAGGTTAGGAATGGAATACTGTGAAAAATGTGAAAATATATTACTAGTGGGCGTTCAATGCATGTGTGTGTTTTGCCGAGACTAATTTAATATTAATTATACGCACCTTTGAACCAATCTGATTGCCACATTGGCCGGCCTGCAGGTGCACAATTTCCCTCATATTGAAATTCGCTCTGTGACTTGTCAAAGGTCAGGAAGATGTTTATTTTATATGTGTTGCTTATGGTCAACTGACAACTAAGATGCCAAACACAAATGCACACACACAATCAACCAACGCACGCACACAGACAGTTGAGAGTAAGCCAAAAACGAGGCAAAAACAAAACAAATCAATGAATGAATCACTTTAGGTACGGTACTTTTGTATACTATAAGCGATCGTCGCGCTCGCGTCAAGAATCCAACGTGCACTGAAAACGGCCACAGATACAGCCGATTGAGCGACCCAAGCAGAATGGGTCTACCAAAAGCAACAGGCGATGGGTCGATGGGCGGGGGGCAGCGTCAGCATTTCACGTGAGAGGCAAAATCAGAGAGAGCGCTCGAGAGCGAGGAAGCAAGAGAACGGGAATAGTTTTAAAATTGAAGCGGCAGCTGATAATACGACGTTCACGCGGCAGACGACAGAAAAATTGTGACAAGCGGCAAAAACGACTATAGCAACAGCAACAACAACAACAACATAAAAATGTATGTACATTGTATGTACCATATACAGACAAAATAAACCCGCCTGGAATTGTAGCGCAGCGCCGGCGGCAGGTTTGAGATATTTTCATTGCTATTGCGGTTCTGTTATTACTTGTTTCGGTCTTCTGCTTTCCGTCTTTAGTTGCAGCAGCAACGCCGCTCGCACACACGTTCTTCATGCTTGGCTACGTAGTGCGAGAGAGGGGGAGAGCGAGAGCAGAGAGAAAGAGATTAATTGAAATTGTGCTCTTTGACACGTTTCGAGCGTTCGACAGTGAGAGAGAGAGATTTGTAAGGAAGAGCGCAAATTGAGCTGTCAATGAGAAAGAGAGTGTATAGTCGGTGGGCCTCAGTTATTTTGATTTATTTTACAATGCAACCAGGCCCTGTTAACTGCCAACATGGGAAACGATTGCCCATTAGAAGCTTCTACGCTAGAGAGGGAATACAAGAAATGTGTATGCCACAAAAAGGCGGTTCTCTGCAACTTTCTAATGATGAATGAACATGCACACATTCCGTACTCAGTACGGCGAACTAGTAAGCGTGTGTAGATTTTGGTACCAGCATAATTTTGTACAAACAGTGGCCAATTGCCTCTTGATCGATTTTCCAGTAGATACCGACTTCCAATGGGATCAACATTTTGAGTCATTTATTTTTTCATTTTATTTCATATTCAATGGGAAAAACATAATAGTATAAAAATCAGACACAGTCAATTAGTTAGTATTTGCACATATTAGATATTTAGTATAATTTATAAATTCTCTACATTTGACATTCCCTGCGATAAACATTTTATTTCTTACATTTGCGTATAATTTTAGAAATCATTCATTTAAATATTAGCAGTAATTGTAGTAATGCAGAGTCAAAGATCAGCAATATATTTCCTGGTGAAGTCATTATAGTAGTTAGCATTCGGGAACAGTTTCCTACTTTTGATGAGTCTGTTCGACCAGCGATAATGAGCCATTTCTTGTTGTCCCCAACCCGATGTGAGAACAAGATATTTGCTCAGCAGTCTGCTTTGATCAACTCTAGTGTTGATGAGCGGATTTAAGAGAGTTAAAATTAAGGGTTACATTTTGAGCTGTTTTGCGTGCCGATTTCTGTTGGATACTCTATATATTTTTTTAGAGGTAAGTTAATTACTTGATTGAATTAACTGACCTTTCGAGTTTTCTATTACAAATTAGGTTTTTGTATATTGAATAAAATGTCCAGAGATGCAAAAAAAACCTTTAATTAATAATTATTTGAATGGAGAAAAAATAAATATAAGGGATAAAATTAATTGTTATTAAGTTAAAAATATTTTCTTAATATACTTTTCTCTTTAAAACTTCCCCATTAAAGTCAAATTTTTTTGTTGTTTTCTGGACTGTTTTCTTTATGAAATCCCTAACGTAGGAATAGCCACACGTCCACGTCCAGGTCCTGGTGTCGCAGAGTTTAAAGTTATATTCAAAGATGATGTGATGTATAAGGCGACGACAAGTCGGCGAATTTCAAAAACCATCTTTTTTGGTTTCTATATTTTACTGTTTTGGGTTGGGGTTGTTTTTGGGGGGGTTGGGTTAAATTAACCCTTTTCCCTTGGAGAATTCAGCAGGACTTGTTAAAAAATCGCCGCACGTTTTGTTGCCAGTACATTTGCAGTTATGTGCTCATTGCACACACACACACACACACACACACACATACACACGCACAGGCACACGCACAGACACATACTGATACAACTCAAAGGATGTGCGTGCGCCTCTTGCCAAATTGTCGATTTTATTATTTGTGTTTATATGATTTTTCAGCTGTTCTGCATTTTAAAGTGGCTGCCAGTGAATGCCGAGGAAGACAGAGACTGAGGCAGACGGAGAGGGATAGAGGGAGATGGCTAGATAGGAAAAGCCGCATAGCCAGCATTGTCTGGGTGGTGGGTGAGGTGGGCGTGGTCCATAACATGCGCTGCGCGTTCTCAGCCTCATTTCTTATTATAATGTGAAAAATATCCTTTTACAAATTCAAAACGTTGAAATGTGCGATTTCTTTTGTTGCCTCTTTTAACTGCTGGCAGTTGTGTGTGCGTGTGTCTGTTTATATGTATGATATGTGCGTATGTGTGTGTGTGTTTGCTATGAGATCCGTGTGTGCTGATGTCGGGACAGTTGCGAGAGAGAAGCACGTCCAGAGTTGCTGTGCTCCTTGCACATATTTATCATTGTGTATTGAAATATTTTGCGTATCATTTCGCTGTAATTTTCGACATGCTGCTTTAGGTTACTTTTTCCCTTCTCTTCCTTCAAGTCCTTTCGTTTCCTTTTCTTCACAATTGATCTGCCAACTCATTGTTGTCAATTGCAGCTGCATCATTTTCGAGGCACGTTCAGGAATCTGCATGTTTTTTTTCCAGATTAAATGTGCAACTGTAAACATTTTCTTAGGATTTTTCCGTTAACCTGCTTTCGGGTTTTCCATTAATACTGTTGTTGAATTTGTCATATACCGTATGGCCGTACAAACATTTGTACATTTTTTAGATAGTTTCTTTAAATATTTCAGAGTTAAGAACTGATCAATAACTGATCAGCATAACTGGTTAGTTTTCGTAAGCCATACGCAGATCATGTTTAATTCACATTATCGAGTCCACTTAAATGTATCTGTCAAATTTCCATTTTGCAACTACATTAAACCTTCAAAGATTGACATATGCCACGCCCAACTCCGACGCCCCCAGCCGATTAACTACTACTATAAGTTTGACTTATGTTCCGACCCAAAATCACGTTTTCAACTTTAAATGTACGATTGATCTAGAGGACAATCTATGATTAAAAAGCCATTGCTTTTGAAAATGCGTTGAGTTTTGGCGAAGTTATGGCATTTTGAAGGTTCGACCTATGCCCATATGCCGATTTTCGATTTTCGGACTATAATTTTGACTTATGTTCCGACCCAAAATCACGTTTTCAGCTATAAATGTACGATTGATCTAGAGGCCAAACTATGAATAAAACGTCCTTGCTTTTGAAAATGCGTTAAGTTTTGACGAAGTTATGGCATTTTGAAAGTTCGACCTATGCCCATATGCCTATTTTCGGACTATAATTTTGACTTATGTTCCGACCCAAAATTACGTTTTCAACTATAAATGTACGATTGATCTAAACACCAATCTATGAATAAAACGCCCTTGCTTTTGAAAATACGTTGAGTTTTGACGAAGTTATGGCATTTTGAAGGTTCGACCTATGCCCATATGCCGATTTTCGGACTATAATTTTGACTTATGTTCCGACCCAAAATCACGTTTTCAACTTTAAATGTACGATTGATCTAGAGGCCAATCTATGATAAAAAGGCCCTTGCTTTTGAAAATGCGTTGAGTTTTGACGAAGTTATGGCATTTTAAAAGTTCGACATATGCCCATATGCCGATTTTCGGACTATAATTTTGACTTATGTTCCGACCCAAAATCACGTTTTCAACTATAAATGTACGATTGATCTAGAGGCCAAACTATGAATAAAACGCCCTTGCTTTTGAAAATGCGTTGAGTTTTGACAAAGTTATGGAATTTTGAAGGTCGACCTATGCCCATATGCCGACTTCGGACTTAGAAAACCTAAATACGCATATAATATATAATTTGTAAGCTAGAGGCACAAAATTTTGAAATTGTTTCAAACATGCCAATTCCCATCTCCCAAAATCTTAAAAAGCTCATATCTTCCGTAGTTTAAGAGCTACAGTTGCCAAACTTCGAAGAAGTGTTACTATCTTATATCTACCTCAATCTGAAAGGCAACCTTGGACAGTATTTCTTGGTATAATAGTATTTCGCTGTCGGTTACGTCCGACTGCAACGTTCTCTCTTGTTCATATTATTTGTATAAAAAAAATATAAATATATCATTTTGTTTTGTTCCCCAGCTTATGAACATTTCAAAATAGTGGACAAAATTAAATTGCATATCAAATCAAACAAATTTTATTTTTGCGCAACACTTCAAAACCAGTTACAAATTGTATTTCAGCAGCTGATTTTGCGCTAAAAAAAAAAGAATTTTTTTACCAGCAGATTTCACAATGGCAACGGAAACTGAATGAGTTTTGTAGTTGATTCTATTAGTTTAGTTTTTGAAATTAAACGTATTTAGCACTTTGATGCATTTGCATCTGTGTGCAACAAATTTAATTTATTCATTGTTTTATTTATATGCCAGCCATGCATGAATTGATTAAGAGACAGAATTTTAGGGTTATGCATATACATATATATTTATACATATATATATTATATTATAATATATTTTATTTTATATTTAGTCGAAGATTTAATACTCTAAAACAATTTTTTTGTGGATTTTTGTTTGCTTAAATCTTTGCATGTTCTTTAATATTGTTTTTTTGGGTTTTTGTTTGCTTCTTGTAGTTTAAAGAGTGCAATTTAATTGCATTTCGTTGTTTTTGTTGCCTTGCTTCGAGTTTTTCATGGTGAAGATATCAAAAATACTTTTCAACACAAATTTGACAATTTCACAGCAGCAAAAATAAACAAAAAAAAAAAGAAGGAAACCAAATGAAAATCGAGTGCGAAATGAAATTCAAGCTATGCTGTAAGATTGAGAGACGAAGAAAAGAGAGGGGGAGAGTGAGAGAGAGTGTATGTAGCTACAATATTTTGCTTTTAAGCTCAGGCTTCAGGCTATTCTATATAGTCTTTGTGCATACAGAAGGACCTCCGCTCCCGCTCCCGCCTCTGCCACACGCCCCATTAACTGGCAGCAACCAAGCAGCTGGGCAACTAGTCAACTGGGCAACTGGGCAACTGGGCAACTGGGCAGCGCAAACTTGGATTGTCAACGGAAGCCGTCGTGTCAATGTTGGTTAGTTGGCTACCATCGAAATTGCAGATTTAACAACAAAGTAACCAAAATGCAATTGTTTTGCAATTGGCATTTTGACCACATTCTGACACTCTGGCAATATGGCCAGCGAGTGTCAACAGCGGCGACTGTAAATTGCCAAAAACTATATCCATATATGTATTCGTACAATAGCCGGGAAACAACAACAACAACAACAACAACTACAGCAAAAGTACACACTCACACACACACACACACACATATACATAAACGTATGTGTATGCGTAATTTATTTAGCATTTCAAATGTTTTCAGTGCCCAGCTATGCTGCACAAAAAGCATTAAGCGAAATGTATTCAGGGGCAAGAGATGTGGGAGAGTTTGATAGAGAGAGAGAAAGAGGGGGTGGGTGTGTGAGTGTTGGTATGTTGGGGGGGGGTGCACTCTGTCGATATGCTGAAATGTCCTTAATTGAAAATGAATTCGGTTTTTAGAAAATTTTTTTGGTGCTCTATTGTTGCTGTTGCTGTTGTTGCTTTTTCGACTACTAATTCGGAATGTTTTGTGTTTTATCTGCATTTGACGCTGATGCTGGGGAGACCAACGAAATGTTATCGCAATTGCGGGCAGGCAGCAGGCGACGGGTCTGCCATTTTGAGTGGTTGGGGGTGGCTGCCACATACATTTGCATATTTGCAGCAAGCCTGCCAGCGTAGACGGGCCATCGGCTGTTATGCTGCACCACAGCTGCGTATCTGTTGCTGTTGTTGTTGTTGCTGTTGTTGTTGTTGTTGCTGTTTACTTAGTTTCGCCGAATCTGGACAACGTTGAGTGAGAGCGGGTACATTGGACTGTGCACACACTTGCCAACAGCAATAGTCGTTTAGTGTGCGTGTGTGTGTGTGTTTCGTATGCGAATAGACAAATAAAAATACACACACATATTTGAATTCGACAACGAACGAGATTGCCCTTGGACTCGCCTACTGCTCCTCCTGGGTGTTCGGATCTGGTTCTGCATTTGATGAACGTGGCACAGCTGAATGCCATAGCATTCTGTATCTGTATCTGTTTCTGTATCCATAGCTGTATCTGTATCTGTTCCTGCGTCTGTATCTGTATCTGTATCGGAGCATGCATTTATTTTTGATGAAACAGTTAGATGGACCCGGCTGGTGGCCAGCTTGAAGCTGGCTCCCAATTTGCCGTCATGCATGCAAATTGCACTAATGAGCGACACAAATTTTGGCATGGACAAATGAATGACCAACCTTATGTGTACATACATATATAGCTTATATACACAAAATGCATATATTCAAGCATGGCGAGAGGGAGACGGAGAGGGGAAGGAAGGTATAGATATGGCACCCCATATTTATGATGCTCTAAGCGGGAAAACACTTGAATGAGGTCAAAACCAAATAAGGAAAAGAAGAAAAGGCTTATTCTATAGCTAAAAAACCACTCCCCAATTGTTAGCCTGAAGAAGTTTTTCACGCACGGTCGCTTCTTTCATGGAGCTCTTACTGTGACAGTATTTTTTATATATATTTATTTTTTGTTTTTTGCAGTTGCTGTTCACATTTTTGCTCATTAGAGTAAATGCACTTAATTAGAGCATGAAAACCGTTTTTGGTAATAGTAAAACACAACAATAAGAACAAAGAGGAAAAAACCACTCCGGCAGCAATGCCAGCTAAGATGATTACGCCATTGTTAATAACAAACATGGCCAAAAAGAAGCTGCCACACATAGAAAAAACTCACAGAGCTTACTGTAAATTAGTGCAAATAAATAGAAAGATAAGCGAAATGCGACAAATTGGTAAAAATAGTTAAGAAAAAATATGCTAACAATGTTGCTCATTCCGTTTGGGCCACTAATTTCTGCTTTCTATTTGCATTTCTGGCCATTTCTGGTTCTTTAGCATCATTAGTCGTAAGTGTGGCCCGGCAGATAAAGCAACGCGTTTGACTACAGCCATTAAACTTGATTAACATTGATTGCACCCCATGACAAAGGGCTTATACGCCTTGCCACATAACACAATACATTGTTGCAAGCAATAATCACAGCAGGATACCTTTCAAGTTTACCTTTGCGGCATGTTAATAACTATGAGTAATTTTCTTTCAAGTCGGTTTTTTATAGTAAGTGAAATAAGAAAATGACTTCGGTGTAGCTTTGCTATAAGGTTGAAGTTTTCCTCATCCTTTTTTTTTATTAATCAACTCCACTTGAGCTTTTAACCTAAAGTGAATTTTATATGACTGAGCGGACGAGGTAAATTTTGACCGGCACACGATTTCCGAAGGGATTCCAAAAATATATTACAGTACATAAAAAAATAAAATGATATATAAATGGAAAACAATGAAAAATTTATAAAGATAACCCTTCCCAATTTTAAGTATTCAGATGCAGAAAAGTATTTAATTATCTTGAAAATAACTTGGGCGTGGAATACTTCTAATGGGAATGGGACGAATTGAGGATGAAGCTATAATTGCACAAAGTGATCGCTGGAATGTTCATCACTCTGACCATTCTATTATTATTATTTTTTGCTTTTCTCGTTGCAGCTGCAAGTGGCAATTGTGTTTGACTGCAACTGCTGCTGACGCTGCTGCTACTTTTGGGGGTTTGAGGGCTCCGGGCGATGGGATGCTCTTGACAAGGGGATGAGCAGTTGTTCAGTTGTTCGCCCTTTGTCGTTTAATTAACTAAAAAATTACAACGTTTCGCCAGTTTCGACCGTGTCATAACAATAACGCTTGAATGATTTAAGCCGTAGGCCAATTGTAGTCCAATCTGATAATTATTATTTTTTTTTTCTTGCATTTGCTTTGCTGTTATGCAAAGGGGGGTTGTGCATTTCAGAGCGCCTCTTGGTTATGCAATATTCATTAAAGCGAAATGCTCCAAACAAGAGAGAGAGAGAGAGAGATAGAGAGGGAGTCACTCTATTGTTCTCGCTCTCGCCACCTCTTCTTTGTTAGTTACTGTTGATTGCTTAAATATTCTCTTTTAGTTAAATCGCAGAGTGCCATTTTCTACTCGCACACGCAACTTGTTGTAATCCGTCGCATATCTCCATTAAATATTCACAATGTAAATATATAAATACTTAAGTAAGACGCTTAACCCACACACATACTCACACACGCACACACACATACACACACACATACACACACTAAGTCACACACTCTCCTACTTAAGAGGTGCTCCGCCATTGCTTGTGTCTTAGTGTGGAAATTCCAGCGCTTAAGTTATTTACTCATCATGCGCTTTGCAGAGATTCGCAACCCCTCGGCTCTATTTCACCCTCCACCCTTCCTCCCCCACATTACTGGCATGGGGTGTGTGTGTGTGCCTACTTAGCATTACTGCGTGTACCCGGGCTTTGTATTAATTTAATTGAACAACTTGAGAAGCCGCTTTGAGCCACGCGAACTATGAACTGGTTATGTGCTCCGTGCTCCATGCTCCATGCTGCATGCTCCATGGTCTGTGCTCTGCGCTATTCTCTTGAATGCTTGCTGCCTGTCTGAGCACTGCGTACTTCCTAGAATTAGTCCTTGTATAAGTAGCTTTAAATAATAAAAGAATTACCAAAATGTAATTCAAATACAACACATGCTTTTGCATTAGGATGGTTTCAAGCAATTCCACGCAAGCAATAAATATAATTATATATATATTTATTTAATTTAAACATAATGATTAATTGTAAAATGATCCAACTTATTTTACATGAGTTGGAGAAACCCTGGAAAATCTTTTGAGACTAAAATAGTTATATGCTTTCAAATTATATCTTTTAACAATTAGTAGTAAACTGGTCTTTTGTTGGAATTGACAATTTAAGGAGCAAAACTACTTTTACTCCAGAATAAATACAATTTTAAAAAATCAATAACAATTAATCCACAAATAAAATGTTAACAGTATTACGAAATAACCTATTATTTTATTATCAGATGCTTACCCAGTTATGTAATAAATTATAAATTATATTTACTGCTGTAACTCAAAAGTATAAAATCAGGAAAGTAATTTTCCAATTTTCAATATTATTTTTAGCTAAAAAATTGAAAAAAGTCGATTCAAGTTTAAATCAATAACTTTGTTAAATTCTACTTCATACAGTCTAAAATTAATTAGACTTTCCAACAGAGTCGACTTATTTTTTTTTGTAATTCTAAATATTTAAATTAATATGCATTCGAGCAAATGGCGTTTCGTAATTAAGTGTCTCTCAACACACACTCACACACACACACACACACACACACACATATTTAAACAAAGACACACCTCCAAAGAACATTTATAAAACACATAAAAACAGTTTCGATGGTTTAGTTGCTGAGCTCGACTAGAAGATACTCTGTTTCCAGTTAATAAATTTATATTTAACTATCTAAAAATACTTTATGGTTTCTGAGCACAATTATTACAAATACATATTTAAAATTGTGGCTTTTATTGCTACCATAAATCTCGATACTCTCGATACTTAAATTTTTCCAATAACTTAAAACAAGTTTGGAACTTCCATTTAAAATTTGAAGTCTTTAGCTCTGATAATCAGATTATATATGCCTTAAGGGTATCGGAGATTCTTTGTTCTGTCTGCATTATAGTTTTGCACAATTTCATTATATCCTTTGTGCTCCTTTGTGGAAAAGGAGAGATGATTGCGTTGCTGCAACTTCTCATTTGTGTCATTATTTTGTTGGTCGTTTTCAGTTTGTTTTTGTTTTTTAACTACTTGGCCGACTGCCGCGGCAATTTTTGTTTTGTTTTTGTTTTTGAGTTTTTGTTTTTTTTTTAGCAAAACGCAAATTTTTCGGTGCATAAATTAAAATGCAAATCCTCTGCATGGAAAATCGCCCTGTAATTAACATACATTAGCACGAGGAAATGCAAAAGTTTTCTTCTTCGTTTTTTTTTTATTTCTGCTGTTTTTTTTTTTGTTGTTCGCCAGAGCTGAAAAGTTGCAGTGGCTTTTCCCTTAGTGCCACATACATATACGTACGTATGTATGTATAGTGTTGAGTCAGGCATACATATATTTTCGTTAATTTCTGGACAATGACAGTTAGGTAATGTGGCAAGGGTGCACGGGGCGTATGCGCAATGTGCGCTAATATAAAAATACAGCGGCGCAGTGCAGAGTTCAGAGTGGAGCGACCGAAAAGCCGCACCACCGAGTCAAATGACTCCTTATGCATATGCACCATCAGGAAAGCTAACTAAGCTGTGTTGTTGTTAATGTTGTGGTTGTTGTTGTTGTTGTTGTTGCTGTTCTTGTTGTTGTTGTTGTGTTGTGTGTGTTCGTTGTGCTGTAAGTATGTAAAATGAGTAAATGCTGGGCTGCCAAGCTGACAGGGCGTCGTTGGCTGCCCTTTTCACAGAGCACTTGCAAGCGCAGACACAGAAACACACACACACACATACACACACACAAACATACACACACACACACATCAAAATGGAAGGTTGTTGCTTGCATAATGAGTAAATTACACAATGAGCTCGGCTAGCAGCTGGCTTTTGGATCACTTGACTTTGGTTGTGTTTGTTGGCTTTTTCGTTTGGCTATTTCTTGTGAGTGGATGTATTTTTTTTTCTCTCTGTTTTTAATTTTCAGTTGGTTTTTTTTTTTGTTTTTGTATATTTTTTGGGCTTGAAATTTTTCCACATGGAAAATTATTTGATTTATTTCCACTTGGACAAACTGGCACTGCAATAAATCTTCGTTCAATATGGCAGAGTTACACAGTATGTGCCGCAGCAGTAATAGTGAGTAGAGGGGAGGGGGAGGGGGGGGGGGGTTGCACATATGCCCAAGGACATTGCGGCATTCTCCTGTGCGTACAAGCGAATGTATGTGTGTTTGTGTGTGTGTGTGTGTGTGTGCGTACACAGTTGAAAACTAAAATTTTATTTAGTGTTTAGTGCTCCTTTTTGGACAGTTGCAAGAGCAAACTAACAACAACAACAACACAGCAACAACAACAAGAACAAGAGGAAGAACAAGAACAATAACTCGAGCTCGTACTGTGAAAGAAATTGTGAAGAATTTCTGGGGCCAGAAAAACGACAAAGACACTGACCGCAGCAATGCTTTCAATTTCCAGCTAAACTTCTGCAAAATGCACCAACAATAACAACAACAACAACAACACCAACAATAACAACAACAATAATAACAACAACAACAACAACAGCAAGTGCCTTAGGTCACTCTGATGAGCACAAGTTATGCTTTTGAGGCTGCGGTTTGGACTGCGGCTCTGGCGTCGCCAATAGCTGCTCTCAACTGCTGACAGGTCTATAAAATGAAACTTTATTACACGTCTCACACACACACACACACACACACACACACACACACATGAATACACACATATACACTTTAGAACATTTGCAGCGTAATTGAATTGTTTCAGGCCTTTTTAGCCAAGCAACACACATGCTACCATCGCCAGGGGTTTGGGGGGAGCGAATTGCAAAACTCTCAAGTGACCGGCGTCCAATTTTGGCAAGTTATCTTAATTTTCCTTCTTTTCGAATGAAAATTTGCCTATGCCTCATTTGACAGCCTGTCTACGGGTTTTCCCTTTCAGCGGATATTACAATATTGTCATGAAGTAAGTTCTTCATATCTGGAAAATAGACATCAAACTTTTAAAGCACATAGGTCCAAAGAAGTGTTCATTAATAACAAACTTATTTGCTTACCAAGTTATTCTAACTAAATGATTGCTGGTCTTTAGCTCTTTAGTCTTTGTCAACAAATTAAATTTATAGTTAATTTTAGATGACTGAGAAGGGTATGCAAACTTCGGTTTAATATAACCAATCCGTTTCGCTTATTTTTTTGCTTGTGTGGCTCACTCTGGCCAGGCCTGGGTAATTTAATGAAATTTTATTATTATGGACAGGCCCATTAAAGTTTATTAGATGGTAAAGAGTGCGTTGCAGTCGAGAGTTCGCACTCCGATCTCCGCTAGCTGTTTGTATTGTGTTTGTGCCGGGCTAACCACTGAAACTTGGTGCATACGTTGAGGCGCTGCGTCGGGTTGGGCAGCGGGTGGTGGCGGGGGATTGGTGGGGATTGGCGCAGCATTAAAAGAATAGCAGAGAATCATTTGACCATGCGCTCAAAGGAATTTCCTGTGCAGTTTGCGGCAAGGAGTTTGCTTTTGCTTGCCTATTGAGGTGAGGTGGAGAGCATAAGGAACTCAGTTGTGGGTTTCACGCCAGGCAGTTTATAGCAGGCGTTCAAGCATTAAAATAAATACAAATTAAAATATTTGGGCACATGTGCTGGGCAAATTTCTAGACTAAATTGTTTTGGGTTTAATTGCTTGGAAATGGTTTTTGGTGTTTTCTAGGGCGCCCGGAATTTCAGATACGCCAGACACAATTAAAACTTATAAAGTGTGCACAACAATAACTTCAGGTGTACTATATTTGCACATACTAAAGATTTTACGGAATGAACTTAACCGACTCAATATATATAATAATATTAACTAAGGCTAGAACTTTATTTATATAGAACAAAAACATAGTTTCGATTTAAAGGGCATCAACTAATAAATTGCTTTTACAATAATTTACATAAAAATACTTTTATTTTTAACCCTATTAACTAATGCTAGCACTTTAATTATATAGAACAAAAACATAGTTTCGATTTGATATATAAAAAATAATCTAATAAATTAATTTTATAATAAATTACATAAAAATACTTTGCCTTAGCACTTTTTCTGGACTGCTTTTAAAAATAAATAATGCAAGCCTTAGTTTAAATTGTTGAATTTGTAAATCAACTTAAGTTAATCGATATCAAAATAATATGTATTGTGGATAGAGATTCGACAGTTTCGACAACAGTTATGTTTACACATATAAAAAGTTAGAAAAAAGAAAATTTAAGGACTTCACTTAAATGTTAACGTTCCAAAGATAAACAATCATGCATCATTCATGTGATAAGTGCCCGGGGCAAAGCAGCTGTTGTTTGGTTTGCCAGCCAACCAATGGGCGATGTTTAAATTATTGTTTTAATTTCATGCTTAAATTAACATTTAATAATTCGATGCTTGAGCTTAGCAGGTAGCGGCAGTCAGGGATTGAGTTGGGCTTTTGTTTACCTTTCAGGCTAATTTCTGATTTATAGTCCGGCCTGTAACAGTCCCAGTCCCGTGTCTGTTGTTTTGTTATCAAATTTTCAGAATCGCAAGACAAAAGTTGAACAGCGTCTGATATGAAATATAAATATATATATATATTTTATATATATATATATATTGTGTTGGAGTGGTGGGAGCGTGGCAACCGCAAGAAGATTTTGTGGGCATGTCCACAGTGAATGATTACAAGTCGCTCAACCACACAACAGAAGGAGCAACTACAACAACAGAAACATCGGCAACATCGGCAACATAAATTAAAAAATATTCAGGGCTGCAACCCCCGCACCTGAATGCGCCCCAAAAGTTATCAACGGCTCGTCCTCGTTGCTTGTGGCAGCTCCTTTGGCACGGCTCTGAAGTTGAGTTGAGTTGAGTCGAGTCGAGTTGAGTTTCATTTTGCCCTTCGTTGCGCTTGACTGAAGCGCAAATACCGGAAATTGTTGTCAAGATAATTATTGTTATTTGTTTTTCCAACAGAGGCACAAATAAGGCAAAACCAACCGGCAACAGCAAAAACCAAAAGCTGGAGCCCTGCCTGGCGCCTGTGGCTTGTTGTCCTTGTTGTGCTCCTGCTCGGGGACTGCTCATCAATCCGCCAAAACATCAAAACTTACCCAACAGCATTTGGGGGTAGAACCATTAGAGAGTAACACTCTATGATGCCTGTATCCTTGACCAGGTAACGTGTAATTTGTGGTCGGACTGCGGCGGCTGATAGTGTCAGCTTTGATATTGACGCAGCCCACTCCTCCCCACCCCCTTCCCCATCCTCATCCGCTCATCCTGGCTGGAGGCGAGAGGTTTTGTGGCTGCGGTTGCCATCAAACTCGACGTAAGCTCATGCAACTCTTTGAGAATCAACTGACTAAAACTGGAGCACCCGATTGATCCCGATATTACAAGCAGCCCACAACAAGTAACAATTATTTGAGTCTGAGTCAAGTGCAACTCAGCCTGTTGCAAGTTTCATAACTAAGGTACAAATATTTAGTCTTTTGCAAACTTGAGCAACATGATGCACTGCCTCACTGGAGAGCTGGCGCACTTTTGTTGCCAGAAGGAAGTTTTGAAGTGTTCAGGCAGCAGCTGCTACTGCTGTTGCAAGACTCCTCTTACCACTTGGGTCGCACACTGGCGCTGAAGTTTCGCTTACATGTTGCACTTGACAACTTGTTATTGTTTTCATCAATTACAAAGCCCATATACCAAGGATGTGCAGGTGGTGCTATCTGTACTCCGACTCCTTGTCCCTTTTGGGGAATACAATCCTGTGTGTGTGTGTGTTTCTGTATGTGTGTGCACTTGACATTTGAACTGTAGCTGTCAAAGGTAGATCAACAGGGTTGTAAAATGAGCACGGACATTCTGGGAGTCAGGCAGCCGATACATAAATAGGAATGCCAGGTAAGTTTTTACGGCTTTTAATTAACCCTTTGTCTACGGCAGCAATACATATGTTTACAGTTACATCTACGGCTACAGATATAGCGACGTGTGGCCCTGACACGAACATCAAGATTGCCAAAAGAGCCCGTAGCGTAAAATGTAGCCGTAAAATGTAACTTTTGGACAGGGTGGCAGAGTGGCACGGTGGCAGGGTGGCAGAGTGTGGCACGTTAACCACTGAAATAAAACTTTAGTAATTAGCAAAAGGAGTTAACTGATTTCACAGGAGGCCAGTGGCATTAACTGCAAATGAAGCAGCAACATAGTGCAAAAATGCCTTTGCAACAGAGGCAACAACAACAGCAATAAGGACACAAAACCTAATGAGGCGGCAAGAGAGGACGTAGCAGTACAGGAGGACTTCAAACACACACATACACACACACACTTACAGTCCCAAATAACAGCAGGAAACATTTAGCGCATTGCGGAGGATCGTCGCCTAGATGAAAATATAACGGAATTAAATTAATTACAATCATTATCGCCTCGCACCTGCAACTGCCACGGCCACTTGGTTGGCTGGTATGGGTTGCGACAGTTGCATTAAGAGGCAACAGTTTGCGTCACTGCTAAGCAGATAATTTTTGCTTCATTAGCGCAACACACACACAACAAACACACACAAAACACACACATACAAATAAAGCAGCTGCTGACTGCCAAAATGCGATAAAGTTAATTTGCTGACTGTCTTTGCGCCAGTTTTATTTACTGCTCCTGATCCTGCTCAATGCAGCAGTTTTGTTATTTCTTTAATTAAGAAGAAAGTTAATTCAATTCATGTGGTTAACTAAAGATAAGTTCAGCTAAGCTGGAAATAAGCAGAGAGGCAGCTAAAAGTACCATATTTTGGCATTATAGCATGGGAAAACTATTGTGGGAACAGGAAAGATCTCGTCGGAAATCCAACTGAGTAGACTCGAAAACGACTTAAACAAGTAATGTCTATGGAATAGAATAGACTGGGAATGCTAAGCGGTCTTCTAACAAGATGCTGCCCCTCCCTAATCTTAATATAATCAGTAGCGGGATCTGCCAACTTTGTTACATCATAACGGATTAGGTCACATATGCCTTAAGCTGAGAAGATATAGAAACCCCAACTCCAACAAAAGTTGTTGACGTGCCTGCAAAAATTTTATTTGATTTTTTTTTTATTAAACCCAATTTTTTTTTTAAATTTGGATTCAATAAGTACAATAAATTAAAGTTTTCGCAATTATTATAATTATTTTTATTATCTCACATAATCTTAACTATTTTTGTCTTATCATTTTGTTGCTTGGCTATATCGGTTTAACGGAAGCGATATATTTTCTTAACTTACCAACTGTAGCTTTTACAAATTGTACAATTCTTCAATATAACCCCAGTACAATCATTATTTATCACTCGAAAAATCGCTATATTGCAAACTCAGAGACTAATATCCAATTCAATACAAATCATTTTTGTCTTTTGTCAGACGGTTGGAAGTGGTCTTAAATGCTGATTCGGATACCAAATTGCATTGAATTTTATTTTTGGTGGTGAGGGAAACCTGTAAAAATGCTGAATATTCTTTTGTTGGGTTATCTTTTGCAGCAATATTTGCATATATTCGACTGATGTCATTGAGAATTTATTTGGTCATGTGTGGCTTTGGTTCTTGGCATGCTAAAAATTATTATTTTTGGTTTAATTAAAGCTGCAGTTGTCATTGAAAAATGCTTGGCAGCCTGGCAGCCAGGCTGGCAGGACTGGCAGGACTGGTCAGCCAAAATCTATGGCATTCAGTGAATGAATTGGAAATTGGCAAAGCAAAGGCATGAAGACAGAAACAAAAGCCGAAAGTTAAACAAACATTTGCCTGTGGCAGTGACAGCTTTTCGGTAGAGTTGTAAATAAATATTTATGACCAGGAGCAGTGGCAAACAGCAACAGCAACAGAAATGGGATTGCATTTAAAAGACAATTGTTATTTACTGATAATAAATATTAGATGGCAAGGTAATGGGTTTCTGTACACGAAATCGTATGCAACACTAATTACGACCAACATTATGCATAAGATATGTGCGCCATATAAATCAAGTGTGAGTTGAACCAAAAATTTACTTATTAATATATATATGTACAATATATATATTTATATATGTATGTCTGTTGTTGTGTATTTTCTGTATGTGTATTTGCTATTAATTAAGTTGAAAATGGAAACACGCAAAAACACTTTTGGCAGCACGAGTGCAGCCTATTTTTAGGCCCAAATGCCTGCATGACAGCCCAAAGAATGCCAGCAAAATGCAATTAAAATGGCGCAGCCCAAACGAAATAAGTTAAAAGGACACAGCCCCACGACACCCACTCCTCTTCCGAGCCAAGTACCCAAAACAGGTGCTCAACATTAACAACTTGTTTGCGATGGCCAAAATGTGTTAAATGTGTGCCACGCCTTCGAAAAGGGAAAACAAAAAAAAAATATATATGAGTGAGAAAGAAATATATAAACCAGCTAACAAAACTTGCAAGAGTCATTACTATTGCCGCCTGTTTTAAGTTTGGTTTATAGTTTTCTATTTTTCTGCCCTCACTCGTTTTGGCCATTTGGTTAATTTGTAAAGCGCATGCAAAGCGTGCAACGTGCAACGTGCAGCGTGCAGCGAACGCGGCGTATGCGCAATGTACAAATGTGAAAAGTGTGTATGTGAAAAGCTGAATGTACATTGTGTGTACTCTATTTTATTTTCCTTGTTTTCGACATTTTTGCACGCACTTGACGAGGTTCTGTGTGTGTGTGTGTGTGTGAGTGTGTAAATACAGCTATTTTAATTACAGTGTAATTAGCGACACGGAATGGGCGAGCACCTGAGATGTGGGCGATGGATCGTAACGAGGCCAGGATGGGAAGAGGCATTAACCGAAAGGCGTGCAACGCAAATTACGCGACAATGAATTTAAATCAAACACTGTCTGCCGAAATGGCGACATTGCAACATTATGTGGGCACAGACACAACACACACACACATCCACACACACACACCAAGCACAAATCGGCAGCCAAGTGGAAAAACAGAACGCATAACGCAAATGAAAGCCAGAGGCCGCCCTTAAGAAGAATGAGCAAAAGAAATGTATGTCATAACCGAAATTGAATACCCTACTTTTAGCAGAAAATACTATGGCAGTGAAGCGGACTATGATATCGTTGAAAGACTGACAGATTTATCCAATATGCATATATTATTTGATTGTCATTTACAATCAGCTGAGGCTACAATATTATATATAAGTTATTCGGCTAACTATGTTTGTCCTACTTGATAAATTAATTATTTGTAATATCCAATTAAATTCGATTCCCTGTCTTTGACTTCTATTTTGAAGTTATTGTTTTGTTTTTATAATTTTAAAACAATTTAAGAAAAGTTTCTATTTAAATATGTAAAATACCAAAATCTGAAAAATTAATTTCTTAAAAAAATACAACTGTCAATTGTTTGTTATTGTTTTACTTCCATTATACCATAAGAAATTATACGTTATTGTTATGCTTAAGAGCTTTAGGAACTGCAATCTATAAAATCAGAATCTTATTTAGTACAGAGAAACAACTTCCTTACTTATCCAACAGATCAGATACCCCCATAAATCAAACAAAACATATGTGTAAAGACAGTCAAGATAACATTGGGCAGATGTATTCTAAGCAAACTTTTTGCCCATTTATTTTATTAAGTGATCTCTGACTGTATTTAATTGATGTCCAAGCTGTTATGCTCCGGTCAATAGAGTATTTCAATAAGGGAAAGGTGACATCAACAAGCAAGTCGAGGACATTAAGGCAGCATGACGCGCTGCTGCTCATCCGGCAAACAAAGCCTGCACTGAAGCGTGCTCATAGATAGAAAGAGACAGACATATATATATATATATATATATATATAGAGAGAGAGAGAGAGGGAGATGGGTCGAGAGAGTGGAGGGGCAAGCTGCTGGCAATGTCGCTGTTCTGTTCTGTCGCTGCCCTTGTCCCAATCTTTTGAATTTGGAGTACTTTGGCATGTCATTCGCATTTTAAAGCAGCTAAGCTTCAGCTTCAGCGATAAGCAGCGAAATTAGATTGAATGAAGAAGGTGCAGCTCCGCTTGGTCCGCTCTGGAGACTAACAAGCATTTTGGCTTGTTGTTGTCACAATCGTCTACGCAGCAACTCAACCCCAACCCCAACCCCAACCCCAACTCAGAATCACCGCCCCTTCGACGAGTAAATACACAAACCAGCTAAGGGGAAAGGTTGGTTGGGAGCAACCCTCGATGTCGTCTTTGCTTCACTTATTTCAATTATTTCGCTTTGTTGCTGCGCTTTAAATATTTATCAATCACAGAAGTTTGTTAACTTTTGGCAGTAGCAAACAGCGAATGAAACGCTGCGCCTCATTCATTTCCGGTTGCCAGTGTTTGTTGCCAATTTTTATTTTTTTTTTTTCATTTCGGTTTTTTGCTTAAACCAAAAATTGCAGTTTGTATTTTCAATTTGCATTCAAGACTGAGCGCTTGATCCTTGCTACTGGGAAGCTGCTTGCCACTCGTGCCCCTGTTTCTCGGCCTATGCGTGGCCAGCGTTGGGGTATGGGAAACTTTCGAGCTGTGCCCAAAAATGCCTTAGTTTACTGTTTCTTCCCGGGCTCGTTTCCCTTTTATGTTGTTATGCTTTTCTTTTATTTTTTTTTATTTTTTGGATTTTCTGTGTTGGCTTCCTTTGTTTCCGGCAGCTTAGTTGTCAGCAGTGTGGTCTGTATGGATGCCATCATGATGGCGTAGCACTGAAAAACTTAATTTGCCACTCATTAATAAATTCATGCCGTCGGCATCGCAGTCGTTGGTTGCTCCCTGTGCGTCTGGTTTATTAGCCATATGAAATATGATGTTGCCCCTGTCTGGGCGCTATGCAACCCCAATTTACAACGTCTTTTTTACAGCAAGCGGCACGGCATATTTTTTGAGTTTATATATTTATAAAGCATATCTTATGACGTGGCAGGCGGTAATGAAGTTACAGGTGTGCGTGTGTGTCTGTGTGTGTGTGTCTGGGAGCAAATATGAGAGTTCGTTGGGGGATGCTACAGATGGGATGTGATGGTTAATACAATTTAGGGGTAAGTGAGTCAGAAATAGGGCAATGCCCAGTTGACAAGTGGTTGGATGTTTTTTGGAGATGCAGTCAAGAATTTTAATACTGTAGCTTAGCTGAAGCACCTTGTCTGCATAATATTTGTAATTATTGTTTTTGATTCACACGAAGCACGAATAAATAACAAAAATACGCTGCTTTCACTGGTGCTTCAACCGATAATATTCTGGAATATCGGGTGGGCGTACTTCACTCTAGTTTGAACTTAAGCGCTTCCTGTTTGATCGGAAGCGCCTCTGGGGAAATTGAAAAAGGCACTTCGTTGCCGACAGGAAAAAAAAAAAAAAACCAAAATGAAGGTGAGACCAGAGCATTAAGCACAATGTGAGCAGGCTGAACAGTCGAGCAGTCACTCAGTCAGATAGACTGTCAGGTAGGCAGGCAGTCAGACGAGACAGGACAGGACAGGCTACAGGACAGCTAAGCCATGCAGCTGGGCCTCGACTGTTTATCAAATGAAAAGCCAGCGGCCTCTTTGGCAAGCAACAGGATGGAGTCTTGTACCAAATTGCTAAGGTATTATATGGATTTTGTGTATGTGCGTTGTGTGTGTGTGGTGTGTACGGTGTGTTTGGGTGTGAGTACTTTATTCTGCCAGCAGACATTTGCGTCTTAAAGAAAACATGCTGCCTGGTCTGGCTCTTGTCTTATGTTTTGGCAGGGAAGTATTAAGTTTGCCTAAGCAGGAAGCTACTAAGGAAGCGCAGGTGATTTGCCAAATAAGCTGCTACTCAACCCACCAAACCTTAACCCACATTCCACGCCCCCTTCCGAATCCACCACTCACACCAAGCATTCTTCTTGGCAAATTATGGCATAAATGGCCAAGAAACTCATGTGGTTTTTGGCGGCCATAATAGCTAAGGCTACAGCAACGATAATCATATCAAGCGCAAATGTAGCCACATAAAATATAAATCTATGCCATTATGTCTTTATCAACTTGGAGTCTGGACTTGTGCGAACTATTTGCCACACATGTTACCCAAACACGAGCCTCGGCATTCAGTTATTAAAAAAGATTTGTCCCTTTTTCCAAGCACTGCGCTGACTCAGCATTTGGGCCAGGCCTGACTTAATGGCTGAAATGACAACTGTTTTTGGTTGTTGTTGTTGTTGTTGCTGTGGCAATCGCCGCATTATGTTTGACACTTGACGGAGCTTAGGCGTAATTGCTGTGACAGCAAAGCGTAAAATGTGGACTTCATGATCAGCAAGTATGAAATTAATGGCTTACTTTTGGCCAAACACGCTTTTGCAATGTGCAATTAGAGACAGCAGCTTAAAAAGGATATTGTGTCTCCAAATGTCATATGGATAAATACGTAGACACCATTAAAAACACTTTGCAGCAACAGAAATAGCAATTGCATATTCTAGTTAGTTGCATAATGGAAAAGGCAGCCTCTTCTTTTCAGAAAACAGCATATTTATATTCCATTTAAGTTTTTTCATTATGTGCAACAGCCGCTGAGAATTCTGGTGTTGCGGCAGCCTAAGGATTTTGAGTGGGCCATAAGAACTCATCCGGATGGCAGGTAAAAGGACCACGGGAGTCGCGGCAAAAACAATTTTCAATTTTCTTTTTCATTTCCGTTGTTAATTTCAAGAATAACACAAATTTATATTCGCATTTTTTTTCTTTGTTTTCGCCAATTCTCCAGGCGAATTGTTGCTGTTGCCGCTGTATTGTTGCACAAAGATGATGGCCATATTATAATTATTATGTTGCCTTTGGTTACCTTAGTTGGCCATAGTTGCATTTACTTGCATTTCGTTACGTTGTTTATGCAAATGCACATCAAATTAACCCTCAGTTTGAACCAGCCAAGGCTTTAGCCTTTCATGCGTTTTATTACATGTGACGCATTTGCTTGCCTTGGGGTGTAATTGGCTCTGTGGCATGGCTCGGTGGCATGGCTGGCTGGCTGACTGGCTGGCTGGCTGACTGGCTGGCTGGCTGGCTGACTGGCTAGCTAGCTTGCTGGGAGTATGCAGCTCCAACTGGCAGCAATTGGCATGCAAATGTACGACATCGATTAAAATTTTATTACACGCCATGTTGGCTACAGGCCATGCCACGACACGCCCGGGCATCGAATCGCATTGCCTGGCATGGTGTGGCATGGCGTGGCATGCTATGGGAATGGCATGGTAAGGCAATAAATCAGGTCGAGTTTACAGGTAAACCCAACGAAAATTGTCAGTCGCGTGGAACAGTCGACCAGATAACAGTATACATATATATAGGGTGCAGCAGAGAAAACAGCACGATCTAAGCATATCAAATGTGGGATTTTAAATGCCAAAGACACGACAACAACAACATCAGCAGCTCCAGCAGCAGCAGCAACAACGATTGAGTTGCAACGCTTTTTCTTTCAGCTCCTTTTTGTCCTGTGTGAGTCCTTGTTGCTTCGCCAGACACAGACGCTCACACATTGACACACACACACACGCACACACACACACTTGACGCTGACACTCTTAAGGTAATTGAATTGAGTGAAATGTTGTCGCTGTTGCCGTTGTTTCTGCTGCTGGCGTCGCGTCGATGAGACGGAAATTTAGAAGATGTTACCAGCGACAACAAATATTTAAAAGCAGCTTCTTTTGGTTGCCAGGATGCCAGGTTGCCAGGCTGCAAGGATGCTAGGGATGCTGGCTTGGCTGTCTAGAGCTTTGCCAATGGCTGGGCAACATCATTATGACCAACAGATTTTTTTACAATGTTCTATTTAATTTTATCAATGTGCAATATGGCAGGTGATGGAATTTCTATCTCTTTCTCTTTCTTCTTATATCTCTCTCTTTCTGTGTGTCTGTTGAGTATATAAAATTGAATGCAGCTAAAGCTGAATAAGCTGCAGGATAACAGCTCTTACAAAATCAACAAATTGCTATTTCAAAGGTAATTTCAAAAGCAGAAAATCTTTGGACATTTCTGTTTTTTGTCATCGCACAAAGAGCTAAACAAATAAGCAGAAGACACAAGTAACCGTTGGGCAAATTAAATGGATAATTTTAACTCGAATTGTACAACAAGTGACCGACCTGCTTAGCAGCAGTGGTTGTGGCTGTTGCGGTGGTGCTGTGGTGCCAGTGGAAAATGCTCTGCTTATAAATAAAACATTGCTACAACCACATGTGAGCCAAAACATGAAACATTTGCTGCTTGCCGCATGAAATAGCATGCATAAGCAAAAAAATAAAAAATAAAAGAATAACTCAAAACAAAAAATGGGAACTTTTTCTTCAATAGCTACCGACTTTGTGTTACTCTGTTTTCAGGTTAAAAAAAGATTATAATTATTAAACTATTAATAATTATGATATGTTGGACGAGAATATTATTAAATCTATATTTTGAAAAACATTAACTGACTCAGTTGTGCACCCATTGATATAAATACCACATTTCCAATGAAAGAACACACTTTTACTTAGACTTTAACTAACCCAATATACTCTGTCACTCCTTGAGAGCAGCGTATAGAAATACACACGCACATACGGAACAACAAAAACACAAACAAAGTGGTCGAAAGTTGATGGCGATGGTTTGATATGAGGGGGTCTACGACATGGTATTAGTAGTGTCCCAAGTATGGAATTGAGGACCTGCGTGGCTGCCTGTATGTAGTTGAGCATGTACACCAATTATACGGCTTGTTATATTTCTTGTACATGCACACACACACACACACACACACAGTCACTCACAGATAACGAGAGGAGCATGTCGCAAATTTGATAACCTGAGGCGAAAAATTTTCAATTTCTGTTAATCTGAAACGAGTATACAACTTCTTTGCCCCGGGCGAGGCAAGACCAAAAGCTGCCAATGCCATTGTTAGGCATGAGTCGGGTAGTATTGTTGCTATATAAACATGTGTATATATGTATATGTATTTGTATATGTACTGAGCATATCGAACACTGTCTCACACATGCACAACGACCGAAAATGACAAAACAATTTATGCGGCAAGCATGGCGAAAATCGAATTTAATTAGAAAATTGCTGCGGCCAGGCGGGGGTAAACTGGAGCCAGATTGGATATGCACGTATCTAATACATGTACATACATATGTATATGCTTGTACATACACATACACATACACATGTATGTATATTGTTCATTTGCAAACAAACACGAGAAATAACTTCAATTTATTTTGACATCAACGAGAAATATAAATATATGAAATGAAATGAAATTAGAGAAGCGCATCAAAAGCATACGCCGAAAAATATAATTTTAATGGATTTATTGGCCCGGAGGAAAATGTCAAAAATGCAACGGCATATATACGAAAACTTTTCCGTCCCCACAACAAATGGTCAACAACTATTGAGCAACTATTTCGGTTCGGTTGTCACGTGCGTGGGCTGCTTTCAAAGATTTGCTCCCTTACCAAACCCGTAAAAAAACCCAAAACAATTTTGCTACGTGCCCATGTGGAGCTATCTGCCAGTTTCATTCTTCTCTCTCTCTGTATGTGTGTGTGTGTGTGTATATGTGTGGCATACGTGATTTGGGCATGCACATATATATAAATATATATGTATGTGTGGTCATCGCTTCGCTCAAATGCACGTAAATAAAAGACCACAAATTGAAAGGAAATAATGCTCAGCGATTAGCGGAAAAGTAATCATAAGAAACGCTGTCCGAATAATGCTGCAGAATTCACAATTTTACAGTTACATGGCCGTGGATTTTGGACGAAGAAGCAGCAAACTCGCAATTGGTTGCAAGTGCAACCGCAAAAATATTAAGCTTGCCGGACCAACTGTGCTTTATTTACATAAACAATGGATATTTATAAAAATCTTGTGTGATTAGCTGGAATTATCGTTACAAAAAAAATTCACAATAAAAAAATTATTTTTTTAAAAAAATAGATCAAAAATTTAACCAAAATCTTAATTCAAATGCAATTGAAATACAATTTTCTTAAATTGATTGCTTAGGAAATCTCAGGTCATATTATAACAATTGCTGAAACGGTTATAAAAATAGTCAAAGTTTAATTCAGAAATATAATGATTCTATCAGATTTAGAAAGATATTAAAGAATAGCAATTATTACAAAAATATTCAATCACAATTAAACTTATTGTAAAATACGATTGTTTGGTTGTGTTTACTTCAAGGTCATTGTAGAAGTTGCTTTGGTCACAGGATATCCCGAAATAGTACTTTGAGTCAAGCTTAAATCACGCCAATTCACAAACATGCCTCACAATACTTTTAAATAACAAATGTTGCAGCTTATCGCAAAGGAAACAGCAAAATGCCACAAATATGTGTGACCTGTGTGTGGCTGGGTGTGGCTGAGTGTGGCTGAGTGTGCCTTGGCGTGTGTTACAATAGTTGGTTGTGTGTGCGATGTCCGCTAATATTGCTAAGCTCTCACGGCAGCGGAAATTGCTTCGTGCCTTTCACTCCAAATGCTGCAATAAACATCGAAAGCCGTCCGAATGCCAAACCTGGACATGACCAGGGTCCGTCCAGCGGTGACCCAGCGGTGCGAATCGTTGTCCATGGAGCAGCCCGCATGCTGTGCCACTCTGACTCCGCCGGGCTATGATACTGGCTATGGATACTGTGGAGCAGCATACGGCGGAAGCGCACAATAAATTGCTTATTTATGGCTCAGCTTTTGGCTAAAAGAAACATGCTGTTTTTATTGTTTTTAATCAACTCGAAAAGATTTGGCAAAGCTTATAAAATAGACGCAGTCCACGGCGATGGATGAACATCCGGTTGTTGATGTAGTCGTTGTAGTTGTTGCTATTGTTGTTGCTGCTTTTGTTTTTTTTTTTTTCGCTTTCCCCAATGCTTTTGCCAAACATCTCCGTAACTCGTATTTCGCATTCCGTATTTCGCATTTCGACAGGAAATAATTTTTTACTTGCCAACTGGCTGATCGGGGCAACTTATACTATTAATGTTGCAAGCTAAGTAGTGGTTGCAATATAAGAATATTAAATTTATGACAATCTTAAAGGAATAAACTGTTATTGTTGTTGTTGTTGTTGCATCGTGTATGTGGCAGGAACAGGACAATACAACAACTAAAATGTATGACCAAGTGCTGCACAGTTGGGTTGAGTCCTCTTGTGTTTGGTGCCAACTTTGATGCTTTGTTTTCTATGCAAATGGGCGCTGCAAAGTGCACAGCACCAAAAAAAAGAAGAAAGGGGATCAGCCCCAGAAAAAGGGAGCTCAAGTGAAACTAGTCTTGTATATTGTGCGAGTATGCATTTTATTCATTTAGATATTTGTTGGGGTACGTACAAGTATATTTATCTGCTTTCCCTGGCACAAAGTTGCTCTAAACAAAAGGCACTTAACACAAGCACAGGATAACAAATAAAGGGCTGCAAAAACAATCAAGAGAGGAAAAATAGGAAAAAAAAAACTTGCTGCAGCTGGAGGCGTGGCCAGTTGATTCAGCTAATCGGCTTTTTGTTGTGCGTTTGCCATTTAACAAGGCTTTTGTTTTTCGGCGCTTGGCTCGTAAGTAGTTTTCACAATGAGCCAAACGGAATGAATGAATGAATGAATGAATACAAGGACCCAAAACAGGAGAAACTCAAATGATTAATTAAAGTGCCGCAAGGCGTCGTCTGCTCGTCTGCTGGCAATGCAAATGATAATGAAAATGAAGTAATTTCACTACAACATCTCTGGTTGCAAAAAGAACCAACCGGGTGTCCAGTAACTGAAAAGGATTCAGCTTCAGCTCCAGCTCCAGCTTCTGTTGTTGTGTTTATTTGGCTTTGTGTTTTCGGCTGATGTTATAGCTACTGGCAATTTACGAAATAATTTAACGCTTAATAAAAGCGCAAATCTAATAAACCTTTGAGCTTTTTGTGGCTGCCGAGCAACTTGCTGCCAACTGCTGCCAACTGCCAGCAACATCAGCCCAAAAGTATGCAGTGCATGTAATTGCATTTTGTTGTTTGTTCATTGTTGTTGTTGTTTGTTGTGTGTTGTTGTTGTTGCAGTTGTGTGTTGTTGTGTGTTGTTGCTTTGCGTTTCCGTCTGGCCAGACTTGTTGTTCAACATGTATTTTGGTTAATTTAACTTTACTGAATTATGCACAGTGCTTGGTTGGGGCTAGTTTTCTGGCTGCTGCTGTTTCAGTTTCCACATTCATTTTGTGGCTTCGGCTATTTGCAAATTTAATTTTTGACCAGCAAACAACAACAATTTTCATTCATTGGATGTGCCTAATTTAGTGCTAATTTTGTGCACATTATGTACAATTAGACCATTGATGATGTATCTTCGCCAAAAATTATCCAATTTCCGAATCACTCTCAACATTTTGAAACCCTATTTGTGTATATATTAATTCTGCATTATTATTATTTAAAATTCAGTTAATTTTTTGCCGTTGTTACTTTTTGCGGAAATGGATTTTTTTTACGCATTTGTTAGTTCATTGAGTTTTGATTAAAATTCTAATAATTACAAACCACAAATTGTTTTAATTAGCAAACTCTCATTATTTGTTGAAGGTCCATAAAATTGCTGGTAATGTGGTCATAAAATAAAAGCATTCGCATAAATTTGATATCTTTTGCATGTTGGTCATTAATTCCCCGCCAGTCAAATAGACCATAAAGGCGCACCCTTCTCATTAGCGGCCTTTAACGCATTAACAATTAGAGTAAACGTGAAATCCCAATCATGTCCAGAACATTTTCCCTGTCTCCGTTTCTGCGCTGGTGCAGCTGGTGCGATGTGTGTGCAACTGCCACAAGTTGCGCTGAATTGAACACACAGCAGCAGCAGCAGTAGCACAAGGCGGAAGCACAAAAATGCAGCTGTTAAAGAATTTTGTGGCATGCAGCATAGCATGTAGGCACCGAAATCCAAATGTTCTACAGATTTTGCAAACTAGAATAAACATGTGATTATTAATGAATGAGTTGCAAGTTGCAAATTTCGGTTTTCCCAATTAAACTCATTTGTTAAGGTAGAGGAAAAATCAGGCTGAAAATTATGCATTTTGCTTTAGAAATTCAGTTGAGTTTTAAAAACGCTCAAGTATTTTGAAAATTTTAACCAATAATCACATTCGGTTTTTTCAGAAATATATTTTCATGGATTTCGACAAAAATCATGATTATTAATTTATAAAAATTAAATTGTTGATAATCAACTGTAGGTAACTTTATAAATAAACAAAAAAAAAAATAAAAAAATGCAACTAAAATGCTACTCTCATAATAAATATGATTTAACTAATTCTCGCATAAGTTGTCTGTGGCATTGGACCCGTTTGGAGGTAAGTGTACTAAAATCACAATTCGAAATCATGGCTGCCCACATTGTGTCCACTTTTGGGCAGTGGCAACAATGCGCATATCCTGCGCTTGCTGCCATTGCCGCTGCAGCTGCACGTTTTTGTCTAATGGCATCCGGCGCACTCACACACTACATACACACTCATACACACACACACTCACACACACTCACACACACTCACACACATACGCACTTCACGCACGACTGCTTAGCGCCGCGAATCTTTGTTTTCAGCAACAACTGCGCGCATTTCCGTTTTCCATTTTTTTCCCTTTCATCTTTTTTGTTTTTATTATTTTTGTTTTTTTTTTTGTTTTTTTTTTTGGGTGCAGTTGTTGCAGCTCGACTTGTTGTGTGCCGTTGACGGGCTTTCAGATTTTTCAAACTTTTGCACATTGGCATCCGAGTTTTTACTTCGCCCCGGCTATTGTCCAAAGCAGCCAGCAGGTCATAATAGACATGTGCATTTGGACACGGCAGTTGGGGTTGGCAGCTGCAGCTGGAGCTGGTGCTGGAGCTGGAGTTGAAGCCGGGAATGAAGTTGAGGCCAAAGTCTCCGCACTCGGCGCTGACAATAAGAGCATTTTAAGCTTTTCCCATTTGTGCCGCCTGCAAGGCTGGCGGGGCTTTGTTTCCCAAACTGGAAGTGCTGCTCTGTCCATCAGTGTTACAATTAAACACAGTTGACCATAGGGCATGGACGGGATTCCTTTTGATCTTGCCTGTTTCTGTTGCACGAGTGGACTTTTATTGTTGTTGTTGTTGTCATTGCTGTTGCTCTTGCTGTTGCTTTTGCTGTTGCTTTGTTGCAACTTTGGTTTTTGAACTTTGCCGGTTGGCTGCCATTTTGCAACTGTCGAGGCATGTATGGCTGACAAACGGACAGAAGGACGAAAGACGGAAGACATACTCAAGTGGTCATCCAAAGTACTGAACATTTGTGCATTCGTATTTATGACTGCCTTATAGTTTTTGCTCAAGGATAAATACTATGTTTTAAATTAAATGGTTTTTGTGAGTTCGGTTTTTGTTTTCATTTTAATTAAATGGGAAAACTCTGTTTCTTAGAATGAATTTCTTCAATAAAGATACGCTTTTCCTTTATCGACCATTTCAAATATATTTTTCAAATGATTAATATTTTATTTTACAACACATATTTTATTTTTATTATTTTATTCAGAATCGCATCAGGATTAAACACCTCGTTGCCAACTTGGGCATTTGTTGCTCGATTTGTGTAAAGAACCATTGTTTAAATTCATAGGCAGCAATAGATGATACCTTCAGGAGTAGTTAGTAGTACTTTGTAGACTTGAGAGTCTTTTACAAATTACTTTAAATTTATGCATTAAAAAATGTCCGACGAGCTGTCGCATTTAATCAATTTTATTGCCATGCAGCATTCATAAAAGCAGACCGATTCCCGTCTCTGACTTTTTTCTTCGTTTATATTATGATTTTTTTCGACTTTCATTTTTTTTTTGTTTTTTGCTCTTTTTTATTACATTTGGTGCTTTTGTTGTTTAAAAATGCAAATTTATACATAGCTTTGAGTCTTGCCCAGGGGAGCAGCCAGACTGACGTTTGCTTGATTTATGCGCCAGTTGATGACGCTTCAATGGAGCACCAAAGGGGCACATAATCAATTAGCAAATGCCCGGTTCCATGTTGGCGGCGACACAAGGTTGCGGCCTGGTGTGGCCTTCTTCCTAAGTGTACGCATTGCTAAAGTTGTGCCAAGAGGAAGACGAGCCACTCGCAGACACATTAACTATAAATTCATGTTAAGTTACCGCCAAACTGTGTTGGAGTCTAAGACAAGTGAGTGGGTGGCACGGTTAGGTGGCACGTGCAGTTGCATAAGTTTATAAACGCAACAAGGGAGGGGGTGGAAAAAATAGGGAAAAGTAGAAATGGTATCAGCTAGATGCCGGATGAGCCAGATGAGGGGGCGTCGAGTGCTTAACGGCCAAGATAAACGGCACACGGGGCACAAATAATGTCTGGAGATGAAATTAAGCCGCAAAAGTAAATCACAGCACGCGATGCGCACGAAATGTAAATAAGCTAAAACCAGGAGGAGCAGTCCCGGTTAGAGTTCGAGTGGAAGGGGTAGTTGGAGCATTTTCTGGATGATCACATACAACGATGCTGATGATGAGGTACTCTCAATAATTTATAGAAACTGCAGCCACCCAAAAATCCCAGCCCATCTCACAGAGGGAATCAGCGTACACCTTTTGCGGCCGCTTCACAAATATTTATGAGCACCACCAGACAGACAACAGTTGAGTCTGTCGAGGTTTGTCGAGGGGTGTTTTGGTGTTTGGTGTTGTGTAGGTAGGTAGCAGAAACTTTAGTGATTATTACTAACGTGGTTACGTGACTGTTTTGGAAACTGCCGAAAATGCGGCACGCCATCCGTCTGCCACACCCCGGCCCGCGCCAATGGGGCAATTGCCACCGTCGTTCTACATTATTAACAAGTTTGTGCACTGGCTGTGATTTCTGATTTCTGTTGCGGCATCATAAAAATAAATCCACTGGCCGCTAGGCCGCCCATTTTTGGAATTGAAGTCAAATATTTATGAAGTTGGCCGGGGCCAAAGGAATTTAATACGAAATTGCTGTAAAGTACCATCAACGCTATCAGCGCGGCATTTAACACTAATTCATAATAAGATGTCGTTGACAGTTAACCCATGCACGTGGCCAAAAGGCCAAACCGGCAGCAGGGCGCAAAATCAGGCTGACAGCCTGACAGGCTGACAATGGAATCTTCTCCTCGCTCGACACTTGTTGTCCCGACTGTTGTTTAACCTGATGAAGGCTGCGGCTAGGATGCTCAAACTTTTCACTTGTGTTTTTTTTTTTATCTTCATTTCATTCTTTATATATTTTTTAACCTAACGCGCACACACAACGAGTCTGCGACTTTTTTTTATGGCATTTTTTATTCTTTTTTTGAATTTCGTATTTTGTGTTTGCGGTTCTTCTGGTTTTGTCCTTTTGGGTTCGGCGTGAACGCTCCACTTACGCTCTGTGTGGACGCGTGTTTTATGTTGTCTGTCTATGTGGTGCTTCATTTTGGCTAGCTGCTTGCCCCCAATCTCTTGTGTTCTATTTTTTTTTTATTCTCTTCTTTTTTTACCAGGCGGAAAGCTGTCATAAGCAGATAAGCTGCCGCAATAAGCCTTAGCTAGGATATATTTGCACTGATTTACGAGATTCGTTTTTGCATATGGTAATCGCAGAGGATACCTTTTATAACAGAGTTTGAGAAACAGTCAACGGGTCAACTCAAGCCAGATCGTTCAATGAACTTCAACTAGCAGAGAAAATTGTTCGCAAAAAAAAAATAAATAACAGAGGAAATTTAGTAATTCAAGTGAGTAGTGTAAAGTATTCTTGAAATAATTAGCAATTAGTAATAAGTTTTTTGATCGGTGGATTCTTCAAACTATCTGCTTTATCATTTAATTTTAATTACAATATTGCCAATTCAAATTTTTTAATTTACAAGATAAGATAAGATTAGACAGCTTGAGTAATTTCAATCACATGTTGACTTTGAACTGAAAATTAGTTCAATCATCTTAAATTGTTATACTTATTTCGAGATACTTTTATTTGATATTATTTAAGATTTTCCGAGTTCAGTTTATGGATACACTTTAAGGAAGGCTTCATGGTTTTTAACAACTTAATAAGAGATTGCTGGAAATAGATACTTGTTGCAGCTTGTTTAGAGTGGTTGATAGTTTTTAAAGTACTTCATTTAGTTAATGTTAGTGTCAAGAACTAAAATTTATATACTATTAAAGCACTGTTGTCAAATCTCTCCGGAGAGTTGTGTATTCTGTATTCGTGTGTATCGATTTCAAGTGACATTGGCGCCACAATAAAGCTGCCAGATTTGCTTCGATGATGCTTGCCAATTAATTTGAATTAAAAATTCAATTTTCTTACCAAAGCATATTCGAACGCTTTTTTGTTTGAGCCATATGCGTCAAAGTGCTGGCTCGAATTGGATGATTGGATTGGCCAACCTCCCATTCAAATCAAATATCGAACTGCAAAAATTGGCTATGCGGCTAATCAAAATTGTGCAAATTGTATTGAAAGCCAACCAGGCAAGGGGAAATGTGTTAAATTTGGCTTCAACGTGAAATACTGTTTTCTTTTTGTTTTTTTTTTTGTTTTTCTATTTCCCAACCCGCTGTGTTAAACAAATGAACGAGTGGCTGCCGTACACAATATTGGCTAAAAATGTTTGGCTTCAAGAAACGCACACTGGGGTTACTATGGTAGAAAAATGACTAACGCTATTATTATTGTTGTTGTTGTTGGCCCTTTTTGCCAAGTGGATGCCCAGAAAATGTGCAGAGCATCTGTGTATTTATGTGTGTGTGTGTGTGTGTGTGTGTGTGTGTGTGTGCCTCTGTTTGTGCGCAAGTGAGTGCAGTGTCGAGTTTTGTTGGTTTTTAATTAACTTTTGGCTGCAGGATACAACATATTGTGAAAATTAATGCTCACACACTTCCACACACACACACACACACACACACACACACACATCATCACACGGCGAGGCAAACACAAACAGTTGCGTGCGTTTGCGTGTGAAATTTGTGTTCAACACCTCAACCAACATCGAGGTGCAAATCTAGTCAAAAGTATGAAGGATTGCATAAGAACTCGTCAGTTTTTGTTGGGATTGAAAACGCATTGAGTTGTCATCCTGCTTGCTTCCACTCCTGACATATACATATTTTTTCTTACATTCAAATTCAATTAGATTAAAACAGGATATGAAACTCTAGAATTTGTCTCTAAGCGTAATTGTCAATTAATTTTGATTAACTATTAATGTGAAAAGTGTTTTGGCAAATTCCATATAAACAATAAAATAATCATTTGAAAATTAAGCTTTTTGTTCATAATTATTGTTATTTATTAAGCTATATCGACTACAATATTCATTTTATGCTGTTGCACTTTTGTCAAGAGTATTAATTTATTGGCATCTATTCGCATATTTCTTTTATTTTATTTTTTTTTTAATTTTTCTGCTCGCACAATATTCATATTTATTTTAGAGAGAAAGAGAGCGAAAAAGATACAGAAACAATGAGAGTGAGATAGAGATAGAAGAAAGCGGGAAATTGAATGGATTTCCATTAATCTTAAACTTCTCTAGTCGCAAGCGATGGCAATCAAAACTTTTTAATTATTTTTGCTAGCCAAATGTGCTGCATTCGTTTTTTGTTGTTGTTTTTTTTTTTTGTTGTTATTTTTGTTTTATATTCAGCTTCATTTTGGAGTTGTTGTTGCTGGAGTGCTGTTAACTTGTATGCTGTATGTTTTAATACACTGCAATTACGCGGAACAGCGAGCAACCGCCAACAACAATAGCGAGCAAAGTGCAATAGCAACAGCAATAATTTAAAAAATATAAAATAAAAATAAATAAAAAACAGTAGCTACAAAACAACAGCAACATGGACACCAGAAAATGATGCAACAAACATGCGTTCCAATGCGCCAAAGGGGCAAGCAAATGATGAACGGCGGCCCGTGCATGTGGGGCATGTGGTATGATCAATGGCTGGGCATTAATGTGGGTTCACGGGGCGTGGCTCGTTGCGCTTGCAAGAGAGGCAGCAGCCAAATAAAATACATGCAAAGTGATGCTAAAAAACAAAAAAAAAACCAACGACGATGGGCTACAAATTGTACTCTGATTTCCTGCGGTCTTTTCGCTGAAATGGTTTAGTTTGGCGAATTGTTTGTTTGTCGTTGACCGATCCACCCCTCGTCAGCAACAGTGCAACATAGCAACATAGCAACATATGTGTGTTTATTGTGTTCCCATGTTTGACTTGTTTTGCCAATTTTTGCAATTTTGCATTCTCGTATTTGTTGTGCGAAAAAAATTGTATATTGTACTTATTTTTATTATTCTTGTTTCAATTGTGTTGCTTCTAGTTTTGTTGTTGTTGCTTGCACTGCTCGCTACACTTTGGTACACTTTGTTGTTGTTGTTTTACCAACAAAAGTTAATTAATTGAGTTTTGCAAAGTTTTGGCTATAACATAAATTCAAACAGTGCACAGCTGCCACAGCCGCATTGTTATTCTATGCTCAACTCTCTCTCTGCAACATTTGAGGTATGCTGCTTTAAGCATATGATTTGCTACTAATTAGTGCGTTTTAAACTTATTAAATTAATTAATTAGCAGTATAAGGGTTTCGTAAAGGTATATTCTTGTGATTATAATGACAATTTTGAGACAACAACATATTCTTCTCGTTGGTTTTGGTCACCTTGTGATGGTTTTCAGTTGTGATTTATTTGGAGCGTGCGAACACAATTCAGTCTTTTGGATGAACACTAAAAGACCAGAAGTCCAAATAATTAAGATTACATTCAGCGAACTTATAATTAATTATTTTTAACATCAAATTCTCAATATTCATATATAGATAAGTCTTGTTAATTATCGCTGATTATATGTAGATAACAATTTTAAAGATACAGAAGCATATCTGTGAATAAAATAAAATAGACTTAAGACGATTTCTAGTCAAGTCATTTAATGTTTAAATATTTAATTCACATTCATATTCATATTGAATAAATATTATCCTCACTTCATTCGTAAACATTCCTCTAAACCTCATACTTACCCGAAGATTGAATAGCATGCATTTCTTATTATATATTTATAATTTGATTTTAACACTAGGAGAGGGGCACTAATTAGAACAGCTATTTCAAAGGATATTTCGCTGTGTTGTTGCATCAACTCAAACCTTTGGCAGTAAATTTATTTGCAACGCGCCCCCCCCCCCCCCCCCTCCATTCAGCTTATGAATTGCACTTTCTCTGCTTCAGTTTATGTAGTTAAATTAAACTAAACTGCAACAGCAACTGCAGTCATTAAGGGGCACTTGATTGCCGCTGCTGGCGAATAGATTTGGCGCGGTAAAAGCTTAGGGGGCCGCTTGCCGCAAGTTATGGGCAACGCGGAAAAGTGAACGAGGCGTTCACCTATTAGCTCTGAGGCAACATACACAACTTATTCAAGGTGTGCAAAACAAATTTATGTTAATCACATAATCATTGCGCCACCTGCGGTAGATGTAGACCCATCACTCATACGCCTCGTAAGCGTCACATATGTCTGTGTGTGTGTGTGTGTTTGTGTTTGAGTGTGTGTTGCAACTGTCGCGCTTGCAACTTATCAAGTGAAATCTTTATTTATCGCTTTCAATAAGTTGGCGCATAGCGGCTGACGTTGCCGCACAGATTGAGCTCGGCTCTGAGCCATGCAAAACCCATTAAGGGCATTACGCGGCTGCCATTTTTCTCGAGTAGCGAGCGCAGCACCCCTTACTAGACTGCACCCTTCCCCCTCCACCCCATCTTTAACGACCACCCTGTTGTTATTTCTTTTTATTTTGCTGTTGTTACTTCGCTTTTTTGCGGCAAATTAAAAACGATAAATTCGCACTGCATGTGAAGAGTGCAGAATCAGTCCCAGCTTCAGCTCCAGCTCCAGCTCCAGCTCCAACTCCAACTACAGTTGCAGCTCCGTTAGGGCCATAGACGAATCGACATGCATCAGGCGGCAGCTTGAGCCCCGTGCGGCACAGAAATGCTGACATGCTCGTATGCAACGGTGGCGAGCAAAGACTCAGTGCGTTCCAGCCAAACAAATAGCCAAATAAAAGCGTCACTTCACCAGCGGAAATTGCATGCACTTGTTATTGTTGTTGCTGCTGCTTGTTTTTGTTTTTGTTTTTGTTTTCGTTTTGTTGCTACTAGTTGTAATTGTTGTTGGCGTTGCTGCTCCGCTTACTCTGGGGATTGGGGACATGTGAAAAGCGCGCGACAAATTTTTAAGTCATGACTGCCCAATAACAATAAAACAAACGACGCGCGCACGCCGCACAAAATATTCTTGAGCCCCCTTTTGACCAGAGACCAGAGACCAGCACCAATCCAATCCCTCTCCCTCTCCCTCTCCACATCCCCATTCCGTTGACTACCAACAAAAGCAACTATTGAAAAATAGCTAGCCAGCAACTGGCCGGACAAGCATTGGCCCGGTGGTGGCCATGGCCAGTGGTCAGCGGTCACCGCATACAAGAAATAAATTCGCGACGCTTTTCGACGACAAGTGCCACATAAATTCTAAATGCATTTGCCGAGCTGCCTCTGCTGCCTCTGCTGCCACCGTTGCTATTCTGCCCCCTAACCGCACCGAACATCCTTCAGGAGGCGGCACATGCTTTTAGGGCATGACATAATACATACATACATATATGCTTTGCATATGTATTAGTGTGTATCTATATCGCATTTGGCTTACGGCCCCGTTGGCCCTCAATGCAGCTTTGTGGCATTTCAATTTCAAAAATGTTGTCGTAAAACAATTGCGATATATTTCTTGTGGAATTCAAATGAAATAATCTGCGGTTGGCATAGAATAAATCAATGGAGTTGTTATTAAAATTACACTATAACCATATAATTGAAAAGTTTTTGTGGCACAAGACTTATGACTTATCTTTGGGTTGAACAGAGTTGTGAAGATGGAAGATTTACAATGGAGTGTTTTGTACAAGAATTACAACAATGGGGTTAAGAATCGCACTCAACTCTATTTATGCAGAAAGCATAGATTTAAAGATTTATTACATTAGTTTGCCTAGTAAAAAACTGATAGATATTGAAAAGAAATAAAAAAAAAACATTTTTACATTTATCATTAATCATTTTGCGATTGTTGTGTGAAGGCAAAGGAATTTTTACCCCTAGCTTTAAGACTCTATTTTTAATCAAGTTGACAACATAGTTATTAGTTTGCTTTTTTTTTTAATACCAACCCAACTTAATCAAATCAAATAATTACAATTTATAATCATTGTTGCATTTAAAGTTACTATTAGCTATTTTTTCTCTCATATTGTTAACTATTTATATAAGAATTGTTGTTGGCTTTACGAGAATGCGAAAGGTTTTCAAGCAACTCATTCCAGCAACATGTGCTGATAATTTCTATATTTGTTTTAGCCAACGAGCAAATATTGAAATATAAAAACATGGCTCATGGCACGGATTTAGGAAAAACCCAAATCAAACACACTAACAAACAACAAGAACAACAAAAGCAAAAAAACGAAGCCAAATGCGTTGCCAACATTGCAATAACAACACAAAGCTGAACAACAACAACAGCAACAGCAACAACAACTATAGGCCAAAAACATGGGGGCAAACAAGGCAATTACAAAGTGCCAAAATGGCACAAGCCATAACAGCGACGATTTGTGCCCCTCGTTCCCGCTCAGCATACCACTTACCCCTCGCCATGACACCAGCAAAAACAAATAGCCAAAGCTATTCCAATGTATTTATCCATGGTCAGTCCACATATGCATACTTTACCCATTGAACCCATGGACCCCAGAACTGCTGCTGCTCCTGCTGCTGCTGCGGCTTTGCAACTGGCAAACTGTCATCAATTTGGCGAGTGTGCGTCTCCCCCCCTCTCTCTCTCTGTGTGTGTGTGTGTGTGTGGCGTTTTGCCAATGGCCATATTGTCAATATGTATTGAAACTCACTCAAGCTATTAATGCTGAAAGCTTTTACGGCCACTTCAGGCAGCAGGCAGCAAGGAAGGGGCAGCATGCGAGGCAGTCTCTGTATCCGCAAGCGGCACCAGCTGGTGTCAAACTCAAAAGTGGTTTGCTTTATATATTTTTGTTATTTTATTTGTTTAATTTTTTTTTCTTTTTTTTTTTTTTTGATAAAGATGCAACTAGAAAAAACATTAGACAAAATATAAACATGAACTTTGGATTTGATATATGAGCAAGCCATTTATTTTATGAGGTGAAAAATAACGAGAATTTTAAAGATTTTAAACTTTAAAGTCAGCTGCCAGTTGCAAAGTTGTAAGACGCACGAATTTGTAGATAAGACGTGGAACGACAGGCGCTGTCCACACACAGGACAAACAGCTGGACAAACTGTGCGGAAAAACTACGTTTAGCTGTGGGACAGACATGCAAAGAGAAAGTCCACAGAGAAAGCGGGACGGAGTGAGAGAAAGAGAGAGAGGGAGAGAGAGAAACTCAGACAGAGACTGGGCAATCGTTGGACAGGTCGACAATTGCAAACTTAACGTGTCAATGGCAATTTGGTGGCAGCGAGCGAGAGAGATTGATAGAGAGAGAGAGAGAGAGAGGAGGGAAGGTTGCGCTATTGAAGCGTCCTCCAGCTGAATGCATAGAGTCGTTCAGTCTTGGGCGAAAGGCAAAAGGCCGCAGCGATAAAGGCACGAAAAGAAAGCAAATTGTTGGGGCAAGGCAAACGTCTGGGAAAAGTTCTTCAGAAAAGTTTCACTTTAAGTTGAACAATTGACTTTTTTTTTCTTCCGTTGATCCTTATGATTGTTGTTGTAGCTGTTGCTGCCGTTTTGCCTCTGTTGGCTAACGCCCACTGCCACTGCCACGCCCATGCCCCCAAACACTTGACTTGCGGCCAAAGGCAAGCGGTTCCAACTTACATCTATCTAAGTACAATTGAAACGTGGCTGCGTTTCTTGATATTGAAAGGTTTGCAGTCAAGTTATTGTTATTGTTATTGTTATGAGCCCTTTTGCTGTTGTTGTTGTTATTGTTGTTGTTGTTGTTGTTGTGGCAAATCGACGTCTTCAACACCAGAAAGAGAAGCGATTGTTGCCTCAAAGTTTGCTTTACTTTTGTGTCACGCTCTGTTGCTTTCGACGCGGCGTTGTCCTTACAGTTGTCCTTTACTCGGGGTTAGACGGGGTGGAAAGCGAAAGGAAAATTGAAAATGCTCATAATTTGACTGTAAAAGATTTCAATCGTGAATCGTGAAAGTTTACGCCGACGTTCCGAGTTTATTTCTACTGATTTTACAATTGATTTTAATACATACACAGCGAAAGAATGAAATTGAGATTGTAGAATGGAAAAGCGAACGAAATTTGGGGAATGTAAATATGGCAAAAAGTTGTAAATATCTTGTCGATTCAATCGTGCAACTAATTGAAAAGTTGCTAATGAAATTGTTGAGAAAATAAGAATTAATTTTTCATTTGTTCATTTGGCTGAAGGCGTGGTTCGCCACCAAAAACAATTGTGCGGCATTCCACGAATCGGTAAATCTGAAACTTTTCTCAAAAAAAATACAGCAAATATTTTCATTACAAGGAAGAAAAAGCATGTTAAATGCCAAAAATAATATAAGAACACGTCGAAACACGTTTGAAAAATTAAAGTCGATGAGAAAGAGATATATACATACATATATTAGAAAATACAGCTAACGAAGTAAAATTGGCTGCATTTCATAATGTATATTGGGTAAATTGACTTTAAATTTATGAATTTCTTAATCAATAGTATCTACATAATTTACTATTTAAGTACTATTTACTATTTACTACTCAAAACACTATTCAGCAATTTTGTGATAGAGTCACTTTTTCTTTATGTATGAAATCTGTGCTCATTTTGTATTATATTAAAGGTATTCAATTTCCAAATATGGGTTCCATAACAAAATTAATAGTTGGTTATATAGCAAATAGAGCGATATGAAAAGATTATTGAATGAGTGTTTAAAATATTTATGTTTTGCTGCGTGTATTCTTTAAATAGTCGTCTAGCAGACTGAAGACCAAATCAACAAATTGTTTCCCAAATACGCTCAGGTATTTCGCACAGAAATAGAAGCCATGCATATAAAACCGAAACTCGAATAAAGCCGTCCAACAAACCCTCAACAACCAAGCCAAAGCCAAGTCGCCCACATTTGGCCGGGTTGGTCCTCAACTCGGCACAAAACGACAAAATGAAGAGGCCGCGAGATGCGCGACAGCGTCGCAATCTGGCGGGAGTCGTGACATTGGCGCTTAACTCCTGGCAAACTGGTCTGATTAGCCAGAGTTGTGGCTCGGAATTGAAGTGGCTGTCAATGAGCGAGGGCTGGCAGCAGCTGATGAGGTCGCGTTTCAAACAATAACAAGCCAGATTTAGGGGATTTATGATGTCCACAAGCGTGGAGTCACGTGTGGGGAGAGGGAAGGAAGAGTGTGTGTCGGGATGTTGGGTGGGTGTTGCTTTCTGCCACTGTCTGTTAGGCCTTTTGAATTGTTAGCGTTTTAGAACTCGACAGTTCTCTCGATTTGTTTTCGCATTGTTTGTCTTTTCCTTTTGCATACAACAGACAATCAAATGTTCGTCGTCATACGTCATACGCCACGGTGCCCAGCTCGTTAGCTGGTTAGCCGGTTTGATTGTTGTTATACTGGTTATTGTGGTTGTTGTTGTTGTTGTTGTAGTACTAGTCTGGCCCGCCCGCTTGTAACAATATTTATTCATGTTAATTAAATTGTGTGAATATCACAATTTTCCTTATGACTGCGCACATTTATTGTCTTTCAATTTGCGGCTATGCTTTGTCTATTCCTGTTCATAAGAACCCGTCTCCCTCTCTCTCTTTCTTGCTCGCTGTTGGTAGCTCTCCAGCTAGCTGAAATCAGTGTATACCCTCTGTAGACTCTAAAGTTAATTGACTTTTCCGCTTATGGTTTGAGTTTATGCTTGAAATGTTTTCTGCATATTATGGGGAAGGGAGTTAAAATGTGATATATTAATCCTCTGTCTACAAACAGGATGTGGTTAAAGTCGAGTTAATGGGGCCTGTACGAAGGTGGTGGTGGCCTGTGGTTTACCTAATCCTCGAGTTGCTGTGCACAGACTCTTTGTAGCAACCGCTGTGTAATTTGCCTTGGCACAAGCAAAAATAACCAATAATTTCTATTCAATTTCCATGCGCTTTGGCCCAAAATTACACGCAGGCAACGGGCACATTCAGATCCGGATCAGTCCGGAAGACAGCGCCAGGCTGGCCAAGACACCAAGCTGGCACATCCAGAAGCCGCCACATTGCCGCAACTGACAAAATAATTTGAAAGCAATTTCCAAGCGCCAAATGTCCCCAGTCAGTGGCTGCATTTGCAAAAATTGTCGAATTCGCACTTTGACACCGGACAGAGAGGGGAATGGGGACGGCTTAGGGGAACAGGGGCAGAGACACCTAATACAATTTTCGGCACACTGCAATAATATTTCAATATGTAATTTGGCAAATTCAACCACGACCAAAACATGAGTCTGGAGCTAAGCTGATGTCGCTGTATGACTATAGTTACAGCTATGGTTGTTGTTCTTGTTGTAGTTGTTGTTGTAGTTGTTGCTGTAGTTGTAGTTGTAGTTGTAGCTGTGATAATTTCCCCCAAGAATGCAGCATTAACACGAGACACAGTTGGCCGATGGCCAGCCGTGCAGTTGAGTGCTCAGAGAGTTGACGAGGGTTGGTGCGAATTGAGGAGTGGGAAATTGGAAAGGATGGTTGGCAGTTGCGTGTTTGGTTGGCAGTGTGTTTGTCATATTTGCATACGCAAGTAAAAAGGCTTCTTGCTGCAGGCAAATTGATCCCAGGTCTCTGGCTTACGAAGGACACGGGCTGAGCTACACGCTCATTGTGCGTGGAGTAGGTTGGGTTGCAATGGGATGCGGGACAGTGTTGCAGATAATAAACGTTGCTGCAGTTTGTGCAAAACAAAAAACCCATGGAAAATAGAAACAGAGAAAGAAAAAACACTAAAAGCAAGTTAAAGAAGGAACGACGCCGACAACACAAAAAGCCAACTCTCAAAGGACCTGTGACAGGATAATGCATGCTTGCATTTTAGATGACAATAATGCATTTTTGTTTTAAGGGTAATTTTGCAAAATGCTTTTTCCGCTGCTGCTCCTCGAATACACACTTTCTCTCTCTCTCTAGCTCACTGTTTCGCTTTGTGGATCTCTCTCCCTCTTTTGGTTTTGTATCTCGATTTTGCCGCTGCAGACTTTGGGGAATTTCATTATAAAATAAGTATACAAGAACTTTTTCTATTTTAACAAAAACACACAAAATATTTGCAGCCAAATAAAAAATGGCAGACGAGTCTTAAGTTGGCCAACAATCTACTTGGATTTGGCGTGCCACTGGCAATGACAAAGGCAAAGTATCCTTAAATGTCGCATATTTAATGTTCATCTCAAAGAAAACACTCGAATTCGCACAACTATTTAAAATATGAATTAAATTCACAGGGTGACATGTTGACAGGGGTTTTTGAAGGGGGTGAAAAGTACTTAAAACTTGGCAGTTAATTAAACTCGCGTTTAACTGGCTTCAGCTGAAAAACTTGAGACGTTGCCGTTGTGAAGGAAACAAACATATTTTTTATGCGTCTTACATTTTTTATGGCCCAATAATTTTTCAATTAGAGCAACAACCATTTTGTCTTGTGCTGCCAGCAATAAATGAAATGTTGCAATGGCCCTCCAAAGAGAACTCCTCTCCACTGTGCCCCAAATGAACAAACATTAAGTACACGACCGGGTTGGTGGCACCAGGACGCTGCAAGTATTTGTAAATTATGTTAATGACAGTACATTGACTTTATTATGACCATAGCCAAGGCTTCAGATGCTCAACGGAAGGGCTGGGTCGACAATTAGCTAAGATGATGGAAATTCAGCAGATTACTTACTGACTCAAGGGCTGAGCTGAGCTGGGGGAAAAAGGATTGCACTAGTGTGGAATGTTTCTCAAAATGTTCAATTACTTTTATAGGGCACCTTTAAATGAAGATGTTTACCATAAATAAGTTTTAATGAATAATTAATTTTCAATAATTATTTTAGATAAGCTTCGAATTCCGCATTCAATATTTTATTCAAAAAATACGTTTTAAATTAATTTTATTTTATTTTATGATGAACCACACTTTTGGCAACTGCGTATGACTCTCACATAACTCATCAAGGAGTTATTTAAGGACACTGGAACTGACTGTATTGTCTACTCTCAAGTTTCTTTATGGACTTTGTGAACCTGCCAACCTCTAAAACCTCTGCGAGCTTGGCTCGACTATTAACGTAAATTTATTATTAAGAGCATTTCGGAGCACTCATTTCATATAATTCAATTTGCGAATACCTGGAACATGAAGCATATGAAATTTAAGGACTTGCTTTTGTGTTTGAAAATTAGTTGCTCTAATAGCTTTCTAGTATCTGGATCCAGTTTAAAGAGATTCAGTTTGCTTTAACTATGGCCATGCGGGCTAATCGATTGGCCTTCGTTTCACTGGCTGCCACTCGGGGATTAAGTGGAAAGGTCTATAAAAATACATAAAGAGCGGCCTGTTGTGCGTTTCCGGCGGCACAGTTGACACTCAACAGCTGGCTGAGCGACGTCTGCATTGTGTCTGGGACTAATCCTCGACAGGCACGTTCTGATGCTGGGCGGAAAGCGATGCTTTAAAAATTACGGCTACACACAGAACACACACCCGACTCGCATGGCGCGATTCTGTTTGTTTTTCATTTCCTTGAACAGCTACCATACGGTCGATGTCCTGTATATCAAAGTGGCTATAGCCACTGGAACTGAACGGATCAGCAGCGGCAGCAGCCGGCGGCAGTTTGTGAATAAACAAAACGAACTTGGAAAACCTTTGCCGACAGTTTTTTTTTTTTTTTTATTATTTTTATGCATTGTTGTGGGGGCACTTTTTTTGGTGCACGGGCTGGCGACTAATTTGCAAGACAATTAGAAGGTCTCTGGCCAGGACGAGCAGACGAGACCGTTAATGAAAGAGCGCGATAAGAAATTTTAACCGAATGTCAGACATGGCCAAATGGACGGACGGACGGACGAACGGACGACTAACTGCCTTGCAGATGGCAGCGTCTGCGCTGAAAAGTAAAGTAAATGTTTGCATAGAAAATCTGAAAAACTGAAATTTGCATAATTTGTCAAAGTTGGGGGGTCGCGGGCACATTGGCTTGCTGTCGGCATAGATAAGCCCCAAATATTATTCATGGCTTTTTGACTGGCGAACTTCTTGTGTTGGCCGTGGGCAGAGCGATAAAGTCACATGTGCCTGCCAAACAAACCTGACGATAGTGTCCAAGAGCTGTCAAAGTGGACGCCGGTTCGGCATCGGTATCGGTATCGCCTCGCCAAGGACAAGGGCGAGCAGGTGTCAGTTGCGTTCAACAGGATAAAAAGGATGTGCCGGCTGGCCATGTTGTTCTTGTCGCTGGTGCATTGTATCGTATTTTTTTTTTGTAGCCGAGAGAGAACAATTTGTATCGTTGGCCTCGTCGGCAAGCTGCGATACAACAGGCAACAGGAACAACAACAACTTTCGCTCTCGGTGAGCGCCACATCGTGCTTTATCCTGTATCGTGTTTATGTTTACGGCCTGTTGTTGTGTCCCCCTAAAAACAAATGGTAAACAAAGCACAGTGGCGTCCTTACCACTGGGGTTCAACTTGTTAACTATTTCTCAATCAATTTTTGCCAATAGTTGAGTGCCGCCATTTTGTCTAGCTTGGGAAATTATTCACTCGCATGTATTGTGAAATGTGAAGCCACCTCCCTTTTGGTATATAAGCAAGCATCTCTTGTCTTTACATAGCTCTGCTTTCAGACTCCGCCTCTGTGCTGTATATATATATATATATTCGAGCAGGGCTCGAATGCGGTTCTCGCTGACGTTTAACTGGCGCCTGCAACTGTATTGGTGAGTCCGTGCAGTGCACTGCAATCGCATGCGAAGAGAGCAGTGAGAGCGCCCAAAAGTATGCTCTGCTTTCCTGCTCAACGGTGGTTGAATTGTCCATGGCTGTGTGTGTGTGTGTGTTTGAGTATGTGTGTGAATGGATATGCTGGACAGGAGAAATGCTCTACAGTTGGTTGTTGATAGCTATTTTGGAGAAACTTTGACTGAGTAAAGAAAACATTTGTTCACTGTTTGTGTAGCTAAAGGACAGCAAATAATGTATTAATTGAATATAAAAAATAAAAAAATCAATAAAATTTAAGAAAATCAGTGGAAATTAATTAATAATATTATGTTAACTAACTGTATAAGCAACAACATATTGCTATAATTAAAAAGAAACATAATGCGAATTTTTATATTCCAACCAAAATTTAAGTGTGGTAATAATTGAGGAACTAAGTATAAATAAAAGATTATTTATATATATATTAATTAAACCATAAATATTCCAAATATTGAAAAACATAATTATAATAATATCAATATTCAATCAAATTTGTAAGTGTAGTAATAATATATAAAGTAAGGAATATAACATTTGTGTGAATTATGATAGAACATATATTAATAATATATTTTGCTATTTCAATGATAATTTATAAAGGAAAAAAAAATATATATAAATACTTAGCCAGAAAGTTAGGTGTAGTAATAGTATATGGAGATAGCAAAATTTGTTAATGAAAGTATTTTATTATTTATTATTTATTATTTATTTATTTATTTATTACAACATTTTTATATCCATTATTTATTGCTGTAGCGCATCGCTGGCACTGAAGAGATGACCACACACGGTCACAGCAGTGTGGACATCCAAGAGCCATCAAAACAGAGCGAATTCTAGCTCAGCAACGAGCGGCTCTCAATTCAGGAGACGAGGACGAGGCATCTGGTGGTGGCTTCGCCTTGCTGGTGCTCCGTTGGCGACTCTCTGGCTTGGCATCTTGGGCGAAATCGTGCAAATTAGCATATCAAATGCCATAAATGTAGCAAGCTTGCGATGAGCGGGTGAGCGGATGGCGGGAGGCGGAGCACTCTGAGCGCTTTCTGTATGTGTGTGCGTGTGTGTGTGTGTATGTGTGTGTGTTTCTTTTTTGTTACTCATACGCCGCATTGTACGAGCGAATGAGCGCACAAAGGGGCGGTGCGACAATGCGCCTGAAGTGTGAGGACGAAGCATTGACGTGGCTTTCCTTTTTTGTAGAACCACACACTCACACACACATACACACACAGTTGCATGCATTTAAGCGTAACTGTATGTGTGCGTGTGATTTAGTTGCACGTGATAATGTCAACCACAGTGCGCCTTTTATAGCTGCCTGGTTGAATTCTTTTTTTTTTTTGTTGCCTTTTGTAGTTGGCTGCTTGGGTTGGCCGCTATGTGTGTGTGTGTGTGTGTGCGTGTGTCCGTGTGTGCCTCTTTTCTGGTGGTAGTGCAGCTGCGTCTCTGCCAGGGCCAACTGAACTACCTAGCGCCGACCGCCGACTCTTGGCTCTTCAGTGTTAATTCGTCGACACGAGACACTGCGTTCCGCTACAAAGTCAACGTCAACGTCTGCCATAATTGTCCGGAGCCGAGCACGGAGTCGTACGGCGTAAGAGTGCGTATATCTTTGCGCACTTGTTGTTTTGTTGTGTTCTCCCCCCCAAACATCGCGAGTTTTGTTGTGTGGCTGCGAAATAAAAAACAACGATACAAAGTTCGATACAACCCAAAGTGTGTCACTTCTCAGCCGGCTCGCTGTGTGTCCATGTGTGTCTCTGTGTGTGTGTGTGTGTGTGTGTGTGTGTGAGCGTTGTATCTGAGTCGTTGTGTTGGTGAAGGCAACCGAGAGGCGCGTCGGCTCCTGCAGCTGTGTTGCGCCTGCGAATAAGTGTGAGTAGCAACTCTCTCTCTAATTGTGTTTCCCCCCTTTTGCTGTGTTTTGCACTCGCCTAGTTGCCGTCACTCAGCCCAGATGCTAGCTTGTTGTGGCCACGGTTAACACGGTTACTAGCCAAAACAAACGGCCAAGAGCAACACTTGCACATTAAAGCCATTAGTTGCAAGCCATTAGTTGCTGTCAAATTATTCCGCTCTTAACGATTATTATTTTAAACAATAGTTAAGAGGAGCAAACTGATGATTTGCAAATGTTATAATAAACAAGCCATTTCCGACAACAAATTCGACAACGCTTATATTTTCTCGATCAACATTAGTAATAATATAATTAGCGTAGCATAAATCGACCATAAAAATGTACATAAAAATGCGTAGTAAAAATTGAAACGATTTTCCAGAGCATTGAATTCTAAATCGGTGCTTTGTCTCTCGAGAAAAATATAACAAGAATATAATAATAATATAAGTTCTTGTCTATCATGTGGATATCGGTAACTTTCCCCACTTCACGGATATTGTTATATTCGATTTTAATAAAAACTACATTTTCAAAGATATATAATTTAAATCACGAAAGTATTTTATTTGACAAATTATTGAATATCAATATTGTTGACTCTCTAAGTAAGAGTTAATCCTGTATTATCAGTTCTTGTATATCATGTGGATATCGATAACTTTTCTCACTTCACGAATATTGTTATATTCGATTGTAATAAAATCTAAATTTTCAAAGGTATATAATTTAAATCAGGAGAATATGTTCCCTGGCAAAATATTGATAATGAATATTGTTGACTCCCTAAGTAAGAGTTAATCCTGTATTATCAGTTGCATTAATAAAGTAACAATCAAATATCCATTAAGTTCATGTTGATAAAATAGAATGAAATATAAATTAAAGATAAGGGAACATAAAAATGATATAACTTTTATCCAATAAATTCATTATTTTAATGCTATCGTTTCTGTTATCTATTTCCGAAAATTAAGAAAAATCTTTTTTTCAAAAGCAAAAATTTGATGTTAATTAATTTATAGTAATCAGGATATTGCCCAGTAGTGTTTTCTCGACCAGGGCATTCTAACATATTTTCCCATCAAATGTGGCTTACAAATTTATAAAATTTGTTGTAAATAAAATAGCATTTTATCGTTTGAATTAATCGAAGAACAATTAAAAATCCATTTGAGTTTTTGCTGATCGAATCTAATGAATTTTAAATTGCAAATAAAAAACATAGTTAAATGGAATTACTCTAATCCATGCTTGTAAATGCAAAGCAAACTAAAATAACAATCAGATTACATATTTAAATACCCTATTTAAATCTCATACTTTCACTTGCCCCCCTACTGGTATATAATTTATGGAAAAAGATTATAACCCAAAAGAGATTTTTTGCCAAATGCTTCATTAATTTATGAATACCAAATTGTATGCTGACATTGGTGAACAAAAACTATTTAAAACTTACGCCTGCCACGAGTCGGGTCGGGTCGGGTCGGGTTGGGCACCCGCAACAGAGTCGCTTCCCCATAAGTCAACAGACATCAACAGACCGACCACTTTATCACCCGGCTTTCATCCCGTTGGCGATTCAGTTTGGTGCATGATTGAAGTACCCGCATGTGCGGAACATTTTAAATATTTACAAAGATATTTCAAAAAACGCTTTGGGCATGTTTTGTTGCTGTTTGCACCCGTGTCCAGGGGTCCACAGTTTCACAGTCGCTTCGAATGTTTTGCTCATTTTTTGGTCGACAGCTCAAAAAACAAAAAAAAAGAAGGGAAGTTCAACTTCAAATGCGGCATGAGGGCAGCGTATGTCAAGGGGTTGGGATGAGGGGTGAGGGGTGCGGGTTGGCCCTGGTGCCAGAGCGACGTCACTTGAGCGCGTGTGTGTCCTTTTAGGCAAGTGTCAAAAACCGTTGGTCAAAAAACCGTATGGCAATTATTCAACACAATTGAATATGAAGTGTGGCAAAGGCAGCGGACCAAGGCACAGGCTGGATGAGGGGCGAGCCATGTGGCAGCGAGGCAACCAAAAAAGTTGCAACGCTTGGCAAATAATGAAAAATACACCCACATCAGTACTTTTTGGCTGTCTGCACTCGCACACACATAAGACAAACAGCAACACTCACACACACACACACACACACACACGCACACATGTACACAGAGTGCCAACATTTCTGCACCCTTTTCATGCTAGAGATGCTGATGCTGCTGTTGTTGTTGCTGTTGTTGTTGCTGTTGCTGTTGCTGTTGTTGTCGCTGTTGTTGTCGCTGTGCAGTTGCTGCCGACTGGCAATTTTTCGGTGATAAAATATTTAAATTTAATTAAGGCCACCAACGAGCAACACGATTTCCGTGCCATGGTCAAAGCAAGGGGTTGTCCATGTTGCCGATGCCGGACCTTTGACCTTCCTCCCTCCACCAATGTTGGCATTTGTTTGCCCCCTTTTGCAGACCAAAGCCGTTCCCCCGTCTTTCGTTTTTGCCATCACATTTGCGAGTGGTGCGTTTTGGATGCTTTCGGGATCGGCCAAGAAATTCATTAAAAATTTTTGCTTTGATGTTACCGAATTCTTTTTCCAAAGTTTTTTCCTGTACTTTTGGCTTTTTGTGCAAGTGGCGCACGAATCTTGCACCCCAACAACAAAAACAGAAATAACAACATGCATTTTCTCATACATATTTTTGGTAAAAAGTTGAACCGGCTTTTGCCATGTGGCATTGCTTGTATCTGAAGCGTATTTGCCGTATAATTAAGCGGCGCGGCAGAAACTCTTAGATGGGTTCCTTATTTTAGATAAGTTATTTTGCAAACATATTTTCACATAATCCAAATTGAACATGCTGGCAAACTGTTGGAAAACCCAAAGTTTGCTGCGATGCTGCTAGCTTAATCGCCATGAAGTTATTGTACTTACAAGACCTAAATATATATATATAAGTTTCTATAGTTGTTGTTTTTTTTATATTGTTGTTGTTGCTGTCTTTTATCCTAAACTATTTGTTGTGTGCCTGCGAGTGCAAAACTTCAAAAACATTTCATCTTAAGTTGCAAGCTTTTCCTTTTGCTTTTAACTTGAGCACATTTCTCTCATTGCGCATTTGAGATATTTATGGAATTATTAGAAAATATTTTGTATACCTTCTTGTATGATCTCGTTGCAAATGAATCCACCTCCTCAAATTGTGGCATGTCTGTCTAAAAACTGTGAGTGAAGGAAACTTGATTTTGTTTGCATATTGAAAGTTATTGGATTGCAAGAGAAATTATACAAAATCAATAAAGTCGTGAAACTGTTTAATATAAATGAGAAATACTTTAATTCACAATTTTAAAAATATTAATTAAGTGAGAATAGTTTATTTTAAGAGGAGTACCTATTTGTTCATAAGGCTGACATATCTAATGTATATGATAAATTAGCCGTCTGCTTCTCACATAAGGTTTTGAGTTAATTTCAAATTAGAGCTAACTAAGACCCATTCTGGGTATACAATTTATCCCAACACGCATCCATTCTTCCAGCTGGCAACAGGCAGCAGCAGTTCCGTTCTAAAAAATACTGCCAACGACTGCTTCTGGCAAGAGCAACAATGGCCTGGCAGAAACAGGAGTAGCTGGAGCTCCTGAATGAGCTACTCATGCTGGAGATGATGTATACCTGTTTGGCACATTTAAAATTCCATTGTTTCTGCTGTGCTGCTGCTGCTGCTGCTGCTGCTGCTCCAGTTGTGTGGATTTGTTTTGGCCAAGTGCGTGAACGGAGGCAGAATGCAACGAGGAGTCAACAACAGCTGCAGGGGGTGGCAGGAAAAATGAAATGCGGGTGCGGGGCGCACTTGATGCTGTCAATTTAACATGCACGTGCCAGAAGCAGTGCTGGGCGAAAGGAGCTGGCCAGGCCTACTAGCATTTGTGTTGCTCTTGCTGTTATTGCTGTTTGTCAAAGTTGCCATTTCAGGCGTGTTGCAATGCAAAAGCAAAACCTTTTTAACGCACACGCCACATAGAGCCATTGTGGCATATGGCCTATACCGATACTATTTTCGGTTTTCACACTCCACACCCATGATTGCCATGGATTGCAAGGGTGAAAAACTTAACAGCTGCACACTGGGGGTTGGGGTGTATACCAAATTAAAATGCACTCAGCTGAAAAATTGGTTTTCTCGTTCCTGAAAAACTTTAGAGTGATTTCTAAAAGTCTCTAACGAGTGCAAGGCAAACGGCGACGGGCAGGGCGAGGGTCGACAAGGATATAGAAAAGTAAGCAACAGAATTGTAGGCAGTACATGGAACTAAGAAAAAACATGAATGCTTTCTTTTATGCCAGCAAATTTGAAAGAGAACCCAAATTGAGGAGAAATATATGACGCATTGTTTTTGCAAAATTGTTTTGAAAAGCCAAAAAATGTAATCAAGCATACCGAAGTTTTTGATGTAATTCACAAATTACAGACTTTCCAAAGCGAAATATAACACAAGTCAGGTCAAAAATGTGCAATTTAAAATTAATTACACTTTGTTGCAAGTTGAAAGTTGTGGCTTAATTAACTCTTTACTCTTGCAGTTGCACTAATTGAAGGAGGATTGCCAAAATAGAGAATCTAGCTGCCGGACAGCCGGCGAGTCCTGGCGTGGGACTGCGCTTCATGGGCATCCTGCCGTGCTCGTTGCACTGGCAGCCATCGCAGATGACAGGAGCGGCTGGCAAGGCGCCCAAGATGAGCTACGCAGGCACAGTGCGATCCCACGGCGATCCTTATGTCTTGGCCAGCAACAGCAGCAGCAGCAATTGCTGCAGCATCGGTAACAGCAGCAATCTGCCATCGGCAGCAACTGGTTGCTGTCAGGAATGTCGATGTTGCAGGAAAAGTTACGAGCATTTGCCGATGCCACGCCTACAGCAGCCACCCCAGGTAACAGCAGCCATGCAGCAGCATCAACAATTACAGCAGCAACAATACAACCAGCAGCAGCAGCATCACCATCAACAGCAACATCAACATCAGCAGCTACATCACCAGCAGCAGCTACATCACCAGCAGCAACGTCACCACCAACAGCAGCAGCCGCAACAGGTCAGCTGTATTACAACACTTCAACATACAACAACAACGCAACAGTTGCAACCGTTCCCCTGTCAGGAAGCAACAGCAACAACAACATACGTGAATAATGCGCAACCAGCAGCATCATCTCAGCATCACGTCAGCTGCAACAGACACACCAGCATCAACAACAACAACAACAGCAGCAGCAGCAATACCTTCAATCTACACACTAGTTGCAACAACAGCAACAATGACAAAATGAGCAGTAGCGGCAGCAATGGGCCGCCAATGTTATTTTTGCCCTTCAGTGTGCCCGTGCCACTTCAGCAACAGCAACAGCAACAAGAACAACAGCCACTGAGTTACCAACAACCGCCGCCAAGTCAGCAGCTGCCGCAGACAAAATCAAAAACAACATTCCGTCAAAAGCCGGCACCACCGCCTCCGCAGCCACCACCGTTGCTGCTACCGCTACCGCTACCGCTAACATTCCAATGCCACTACCAATCGCCTCCGCAGCCGTCGATGCCTCAGTATCCAAATTGCGGACCGCTGCCGCCAAGAACACCTGGAACACCGTCAACACCGCCGCCATCCCGCATTGTCCTGCCGCTTAAGGCAGTCGCAGCAGCAGCGATCCTGGTGCATCAGCAGGTGAGTGGTTATCCCATACCATCCAACTGTAGCTAGTTTATGCATCGGCAACTCTGGACATCAGCTTAACACGTGGCACTTGCTCAATGACTGCAAATCCAAGGCAACGCTGGTAAAATGTTTCAATTTTGTGTACAGACAGGTAGCAAGGACGGTGGCGCGTATGCTTAATATTTATTAGTTAGCTGCAGCAGCACAAAACTTCAATTTGCATAAACATAAAAGACAAACGAACGGGCGAACAAGCAACAACTACACCTGAGTCGAGAGCATGCAACAGAATTTTCGAGTGTATGTTGCATGTTTTCTGGCGAGATTTAAAGCACAAAGCAGCACACAAAAAATCAAAGTTACAAGAACAGGAAATACAAATGCTGCAAGCGGAAGTGTAAAGAAGAAAGGTAGCTGCGATATTGAAAACGACAGAGACAGAGAATGCAGGTGAGAAAGAGATGGGCAGATGGACACGGTTGCCGAAGCTAAAAGGGGGCAAATGGGCGTGCAGGAAAAACTAATGCATAACCTAGTAAGATCATCAACACGAAATTTTACAGCAAGCTCATGTCCAAGGATGTGGAAATAAACTTGTTGTTTTGCAGCATGTCCTGCTGCATGGCGCTCACCCCTCCCCTTTTGTCACCCTGCTGCTGTCGACGTTGCCGCTGTTGCTGTTGCTGTTGCTGTCCTGCGCTCAATGACTTTTGCATTTAATATGAGTAAAGGAGCACAAAACAACAAACAAGAGCTGCAACTAACAAGAAAGAAATGCTCCTTCAGGCACGCCGAATATTAAATACCCTTTCAGACCGAAATTGCTGATTTAAGGTGAAAAAAAAAAATACAAAATTAGTTTACTTTTTAACCAGATTACAGACTAGTTTGCATAGAAAAAAAAGGATATGTATATATTTACTAGATGAGGTTGCAGAAGTGAGCTTTAATGTGTTACAAGATTGACGGCAAAAATATAATACCCACTGAAAGGGTATACAAGAACGGTAGATAACTACTAAAACCTGTGCTCAGTCTTTTTTTTTTATATTTTTTTGGGTGTGGTTTGACTTTGCTCAGGTTGACTACTCAGTCCAGAGTCCTGTCCAGCGACATGCAAACGCGCCTTGTAAATTACGTTGTTGCTGTCAGGTTTACAGCTAAAGGCAAAGACTCAGATACGACTCCACAGATAGAAGCGTCCACTATTCGTATTCTTTTTGTTCCGCTTGTGTTGCTGCTGTTGCTGCCACTGTTGCTGCTGTTGCTGCCACTGTTGCTGCTGCTGCTGCTGTTGCTGCTGCTGCTCTGCTTGTGCATAGCTGATCAGATTATTCTGATTAAGAATCAGCAACACCAACCATTGAACGCACCAGCACACATATTTACAAGAAAATAAAATCGCTACATTTCGGTGTACAGTGACTGCTAAAAGTATACAAATTCTTAAGCTCACAGCTAGCAATTTGAGTTTTCAATTTTATTCTATTTTTTTCGTTGACAACTTGCAGTAAAATGAAATTCACATTTCCTTTGTGCGAGTAGCATCTAGATACATCAGCTACAAATGTATATTTTAAATATTAAATAAACGTAACTGAAACGCATTTCAAATGGGAACACAATAATTTCTTTGACTCCTTTCTTACTCGTGCTCATTCACTCGCCTAAGTAGTTTTATTTAGCTCTCAAAATGCACGCTACAAAACACATGAACTTATGAAGCATTTCCGAATGCTTACACTTTGCTCCAAGCCCTTCTCTGTTGTGTTGTGTTGTGTTTCGCTTTTATCTGCACATTTGAATGTTAAATCTTTCATGAAAAGCCCCTTATTTGAGTGCCAGTGTTTGTGTGTGTGTGTGTGTGTGTGTGTGTGCTTTTGATATGTTATATATCCATAACTGTCCGGCATGAGACATACTCATGTGTACCAGTGCTTGTGTGTCTTGCGGTCTACATCTACAACTACGTCTTAACAATGCTTCTCCTTCAACTTTCATGCACTCTAACCGAAAATCGTTTTCCTTTTTTTTCTGGTCATCGTTTTAATACCCTGAACTCATTGAAACTGGTTAGGAGTTGATGGAACAGTATAAAGAAGTCTTCCCCGACCCCTAAAATACTAGTAGTAGTTCGACAGTATAATATAATTAAGTTCCTTTGTTTGTATTGATTTGAAGATCTAAGACACTTAATATTTATGATAGGGTATCACTTTGATAGAGAGTATCTCCCATTCGACTCGAGCATTTTGTTGTTTAGCTCATATGTTTTTTTCAAAAGCCCAGTACACTATCATGCACAAAGAAAGCATTTTATGTACTCGCTTTAATGTTTTCACTTGGTCATTGTTATAATACACTCTCTCTCTGTGTGTGTTTGTGTGTGTGTAAGTTTCCAGTTAGCTCATGCAAAAAATGTTATTTTCCATGGCTACTGCATTAAGAAATGTTGTTGTTCTTGTTTCTGAATTTCTCGAACATTTTGCATGCCCCAACCAGGCCCCAATTTGAGCTCACCCATGGATTATGCTGAAAACACTCGGTCTGAAAATAATAATTGTTCTCTTCATATTCCATATGGCAGTGCAGAGCTTCCTAAAGCGGATTTCGGTATTAGAGTGCGAGTTTGTTTTTAAGGTGTTGTGGTGTTGTGGTGAATCCTTTGGTTTTAGCATTTGCATATTTTAGACACTTGATGAGTTCTGCTTGGGGTTTGGAAATGCAGGTACATTTACACCTACATTGGTGTAAGTACTAGTAATAATGGGGTAGTAAACAATTCTCGAATTGGAGATAGTCAGCAAAAGAACTTAAACGTGTAGAAGCATTTCTCCTGCAAAAAACAAAAATACTTTTAAGTTGGCTTTCACTAAAAATCTTGTTGAATTTTACAAATTTGTATGATAAGCACCTAAAATATTGCGCAGAATAAAATGCAATATTTCTAAAAATTGTATTGATTAATATTTAATATTTTGCATATCAAGAAAAAATATATTGCGATATTATTTCTCATTTTCCTTCGAAAGCATTGGTCGTTAGATATCGTATTATCTTTATCGATGGTTAATTATTATTTAAGCGCTACATGCATATCTTAATATTTGAAAATAATGTGAAGCTTTTCAATGCGGTTTTCCAGCACTTGGAAAGATTCCCGTTCAAGAGTTCACTTAAAAATCGTTTCCTTTTCTTACAAAGAGGCTAACCAAAAATCCATTTAACACCACACAAAGTCAAAGGGGCAACAAGCACTTTACACTTTTTGTGCCGATCGTTGGCAAGCATCAAAAAGTTAAAAAACCCGCGTCACAACAACAACAACAATGCATGGTCATGGAGAGTACAATAAAAAGCGCTGAGGTCGCGCCAGGCAAAATGCAGGGGCTGGTAGGTTGGAGGGGGAGGGCTGCAGCAGGCAGGAGGCTCCTTTCGGCTCCTTTTGCAAGTGGAGTTGGCTTAATGGCCCCGGGCTGATGTGTGATGTATGCTCGTAAGTAAAGTCATATTTTATATACTGTTAACATCTCTGCAAAAGGCAAACGCACAACATATGCCCAGGACATGGCTTGAGAACTGGGGTGGTGGGTGGAGGGATCTCTGTCTCTTCATAAAGCATACGCATCGCCCAGCTAGCAAATAAGAAAAAGTATCGTTAAATGATGTTGTCATTACTTTGTGTGCACAGAAATAAACAGAAAGAACATAGACGAAATGAAGCGCAAGGAATGTCCTTGTCGAGAGCTGGGGCAGGCAACTGTAATGCAAGCCATAAAAAAAAGAAAAAAGAAACATCGGATATTTATGCCAAGGGATGCAATATCAAAGGACCGCTTTGTGGCCAGCGACAACAACGAAATGTTGACAGCTAAAATGGCAAATTGGTAAAAGACGAGAAAAAGCGGTAAGTGTGGAAAAAGCGATGCCCGCAGCGCAAATCAAAATCTCGCCTTTGGGCTGTAAGACCCAAAAAATAACAACAACAAAAAATAACAACAAAAAAAAAAAAAAAAAAAAAAACTGCTACATGAGCTTCAACATTAACAGCAGCTGCTGCTGGCGATGCTGTGGTGACTTTCTCGCCCTTCACAGAGCTGCCAATGCGAACGGCTCATTGGTCTCAAGGGCTCGTAATGTTCGCCCCTTATGTGCTGTCCTGTTCGCTCTGATCCCACCATGGGCATCGTTCACAGCTTCACAGTCCGCTGTTAATTTAATCTGTGCAGCGGCCGCGAGGTGGCGTTAGTGAAAGTCGATGGGTGTTGAATAGCTGTGTTTTTCACCGCAGCTACAACTACATGCGCAAGCATACATACCTGTGTATGTGTGTATGTGTGAATGAATGTATGTATGTATGTGTGTGTGTGTGTAGCACGCATTGGGTTACCAACAGTCTCTTTAACGCCGCTGCTGCCCAGATAAAAGGGACAACAACAACAACAACGAATGGGAAGAACAGCAGCAGAGCAGCTGAAGCAGCCGAGGCAGCTTCGCTTTCGTTAGTTTTTGTTGCTGCCACTTGAAAGCTTTTACCACAATACCTCCCTTTGTGTGTGTGGGTGTGTGGGTATGTGTGTGTGTGTGTGAGAGCCTGTCAAGTGCTTCTTTGTTGAAGCTGCTCCGTTGCGTCCATGGATGATATGTCTGTGTGTGTGTGAGTACGCGGGAACTGGCGCCAAATTTCAAAAGCAGTCGCGCAAAAGCTCTTTGTTTTTAACGGTTTATTTTGCCTGACACTCGACAACCAAGTAAGCAGACCGGCTGCCTTTGAAACTGTAAACTTTGCCAGCTGCTTCGCTTTCAATGCGGCTAACGGTGCGTATGCCTCCCAATGTGAATGTGTTAAGTACACGAATTTAAAGGCACTCGTTGGTTGTGGCACAGCGCATTAATTTCGTATATAGAAAATATCGGTCGATTTCAAACTGGTATGCGGCAGCTGAGGATTTGTAGGGATTTCGATTGGTTTGCAGTTTGTTGTGTGGCTAAGGTCAAACAGCTGGTAAAACAAGCGCGAATTAAATGCAATTGACAGTTGCAATTTCAAGCGAACTGTCAGGCCAAATCCCAAACTGCCGCTCAGCGCGAAGCGTGGAGCCACGGGAAGCAGTTGAAGGGCAAAAACTAAGAAGATAACAACAAAAGAAGGAAAAAAAAACAACACAACACAACACAATACAGTGGCAGCAAAACCAAACTCTGTTGCAACACAATAAAATGCAACCTCAACTGACAAAGAAAATGTTTCCTAATGTGGAACAAGAAATCGCTCGTGCGGCCAGGCGGCAGGAGGGGTGTTGCAGCTACGGGGCTGATGTCACTGGCAAAGATAGACAAAACGTAAACGAAACGACAATGCCAAGCCACGGCTGTCAAATTAGAGGCACAGGCAGTCAAGCAGGCAACTAACATCGCCAAACGGAGTGCTTGCAACATTCCTGCCACTAAACATAAACTCTCCTGCCTTGGTGTCAATAATATGCTTAGAAGTGAAAAACTTTGATTGATATCAAATCACTAAAAAAAAAAATGCTATAATAATTAAAAATGCGATTTTAAAATAAGAATAATTAGTTTATAAACTTAATCATTTCTTAGCAGCATAGTATTTGGTTGTTTATTCCAATCAGTTTATCGTTCTTAGGTTTATAATAGAAAAAATATAAATTTTTACAGCTACTCTTCTAACTATTGAGCTTTTCGAAATTGTATTTATTCTTTGAATATTAATTGATTTTAAGGCAAGAAGGTTTATTGGCAAAATATATATTTATATTTTTTTTATTTATTTATTTTACAAAACAATTAATCTTACAACTAGCTAAAAACAAAATGTTTTAAATTTAACTAAAATTTTTAAAACCAAATTGATCGATTCTTTTGACTCTCAAGAATTTGTAACTTAGTATTTATAGTATGTAAAGGTAAGAGGAAACTTATAAATTTGTTTAGTTTATTTTCAATCTTCGAATCAATCATCAAGAAATGTCAAATTTATTAAGTAATATTGTATCATTATGGGGAATAATGACGATCAAGTTAATCAGTATGTAATATCTGATTTAATTACTCATTGATTTCCAAAGTGCAGAGCTAACCAGGTATCCGTGACATCGTCAATGATAAATGCATGTGTCGGTGCTTAGAATATCTTGTGTGTGTATGTGTGTGTGTGTGTTTGTAATTGAAATGCCTAACATTTCGTAAATGAAACTGTTAACAGCTTAAGTTGCAACAGTTTGACTGTTGCCAAGCATCTGTGGAGGTAATTGCAATGAATGACCAAAAAAAAAAAATAATAAACGACCGCAATTTGCAACTAATGTGAAACTGTCTGGAAGACAGTTGCTGTTATTATTTTTGCATTATCAGTTGCAAGTGCTGCTGCTTGCCACAACATTTGTTGCTGAGCAGGTTGAGTTGAGGTTGAGACTCCTCCACTTCGAGGTATGCAAACATTAATTTTGAGTTCAGCAGCTGAGCAACTTTGAATGGCATTCGACACATGAAATAAGTTTTGCCTCTTTTGCTGCTTATTTTGCTGCTGTTGCACATATTTGCACAAATTCTTTTGAGGCTTATTTGGAAATTTATTCAATGTAAAATACCTAAAATAACTTGAGAAAAATGAGCTCTTCCTTTTGGCACACTCTGGCAGCTGTGCAAATCTGTCTGTCACTGTAAAACTATATGAACTAAGGTAAATGATGCTTGAAATACTTCAACAGAAGAAACTATGAAATTGAAATCAACACAGCGAGAGAGACTAAGAAAGAGAGAGAATGTGTGAGAGAGAGCGAGAGAGAGAGAGAGAGTGAGTAATTGTTATGACTATCGTTTATTAACATTCGTCTAAAGTTGCTTTGCATTCCCTAAGCTCATTCATTTGCAACAATTAGTGCCGAGAATAGTTAACTTTCCGACTGACCCCAAAGGCTTGAAGGCCTGACATTACAGTTACTCATTACAGTGGCAAGTGGTGCACGTGCTGCGCAAAAATGCCGACAGTTTTCTATGTCTAAAACAGTTGTGTTTATCTTTTGCAACGTGCACGTCTTTATTTTCAATAATAAATGTTTGCAATTCAATACAAAGCAGAGTAAATTGAAAAGCCGAGCCGCCCTCTGGTTTGTTGCTGTTGCTGTTGTCCGCCCGAGACGCCACCAATCGACTCGAAGTTGATTCGACTCCATTATATTTGTCGGTATTTTTCGCTACTTTTTCAGCATTTAATTGGGCGTATAATTGATTGGCGTGTTTGTTGTTGTTGTTGTTGTTGTTGCTGTGGTTGTTGTTGCTGGTTGTTGTGGCTATTTCTTGACATTCCACTTGTCCTCCTTCTACTCGGCCACTAACTCATTATTTTGTATGTGTTTGTAGCAACATTTGAAAATGTTGTTTGCCAGTCGTTCCAAATGGAATGGACAAGTTTTATTTGCTCCTCTATTGATTTAGCGCTTGCCGCTGGCTTTTGATATTCCGTCCCCCACCCTACTCAACCCTCTGCCAGCCACACTCCTCAAGTTAACATTGTGTGTGTGTGTGTGTGTGTGTGCGTACCTTTATAAAATTGTATTGTGTTTACTTGTATTTTGTGGTAATTAATTGTATTTGCCTTCGACTCAAAATGTCAGTGGGCCCCTAATTATTATTAGTCTAACGAAGCAGAAACGCCTCCCTCGCCCCCGTTGTGGCAATCAGTTCAGTATTCGTATCTTTGCAGTGTTGTCTACAGGTTGTTTGACATTAATTGATTTATTTGCCTTTTACATAAATTAGGTACTGCCTCCTGATATTTGCGAACACAAAGTGTTTTCCTTATAATAGTGTTGTTCCTGCGGATAAGATTGAAGCTGGCAGTCAGTTAGTTATTTGGAACTAATTAACAAGCCAAACAATTTCAGCTATTAGAACTATGTACTATTTACTAAACCAACAGTCACTGGGAGAAAACCAAACTATTATCGACAACAATAATTAAAATACTTGTAATTATCACACCACATCAAATTTAAATTCATGAGGAATGCGATAATTTCAATTTTATAGTGTTGCATTATAAATTTAAGCTAATTAACAGCCCATTAAATTTTAATTGATTAATTTAAATTAATAAATTGCGATTCGGTTATTTTCGAATTTGTAAGCTTCCAAAAATTTAAATCTATTTAGCAGTTCTCCTATCAATTTTTGCACCACTGTTGTTGTCTCTGTTATGAGTGCTTTTTGGGGATAGTTAGTTGTTAGTTTTTGTTTTGGCTGCTCTGCTCTGTTTCTGAGTGGCCAACGTGCATCCACATTATTCACAGCCATTTACTGTGAGCATTCGCTTAACCCGGCTAAGTAGGGAAAATAAACCCCCGAGTAGCAAAAGTTTTTGACAGCGCAACATGCAAAAACAAATTAGCAACGCCGTCAAACTGTCAATTATTGGGCAATCAGTTGGATGCGATTAAACACATAGTAACAAGGGCCTTACATTGGCCTTAAATATTAAGCATTCTGTTTAATTATAATCATTTAAAAAGTTTGAAGCCCTATTAACTCATATTTGGATTATTAACTTTATTCCCTTAACCTGTTTTGAAGCACTACATGTTTAATATTGAAACTGGCTTCGAGTTCAGTTTATCATTTAGTCAAATGAGAATTTAATTCTGTAATTGTAAATCTAAAACATCGATTCGAAAATAGCTCAATTGCTGCATTGCTTAATAAAAATTTGGCAAACTATGAACCAACTGCAGTCTGATTTATTTCGTTTGACAACGCAAAACATGAAGACACCCCAAGGATGCCTAATCGAAAAATGGATCGAATTTGCTGCATGCGTGCGTCTAATCAATTGCTTTAAATCGTAATGGGAAAAGTGCATGTGAAGGGAGGATTGCAGGATTGGGTACCGAAGCATTGCGATTGGTAGGCAACGCATACTTAACTGCAACTGAGTAAACAGACCAGGACATTCCATGCCAGGACAATGTCAGGATGTGCAGAATTTAGCAAAGACAATGCAGATGAGCTTCTGTGTTCACAATTCAAAATTATGAGCAATATCGTTGACAGTTTGGTTTGGGGTGAGCCCATAGCTCCCATAGCTAGGTTATGTCCTCTGCTTTTGTTGTGGGCAACATTTTGCATTGCTCATACGCCGTGTGCTCCCAATAAGCAATGTTGCGTGTCTTTCCGGCCCCGTCTATGCTACGCTATGCCACTTCCGTGCTGCTCGTACCAAGAACTCGTTCCCGATTGATGCCGTTGGCGTGTCTTTACTGTTTTTGACATTTGACTCGCTGAACCTGCTCTGAGTGATGCGAGCAAAGGGGGTCTTCGTTATGGGAAAGGAGTTCTGTTGGGCGCTCGCTTGGCATTCCAATTGGCAAATGTCAACAATGTGCCAGCCAGCAAAGTGAAGGCACAAGCAAATAATATTATGATGGCATTTGGCTGTTAATTGTTAGCCTGGCCATATTAAGTCCGCTGCTAATTATGCAAGCGTGCTCATAAATAATGTGTTGCATTTACCTTCACCTGTCCTTTGGGGCGTCATTAATCAATGTCCGCAAAAAGAAACTCAGCGGCGCCAGGAAACGGAAGTGCGCAAAATGTATGCAATAACAAGAAAAAGAGCGTACAAATCACGTCACTTGTCATGCCCACGATACACGACTTGACAGTTGGACAAACTTTCACACATGCACACACATATGTATATATGCATATATATATGCATATTTAAAAATAAATATATATAAATACTCGCATATGCCTGCGGTGCGTTGAGGTCCCGCTGCGTATGCATATTTCTGTATGAAAACAATTTTTAAGCCTTTGATGCACGTAATTTCTGCGATTTCCATATTATTGACAGCCAATTTGCAATATAATTTGCGTAGCGAATTCTCTGCGAGGATTCGGCTCGGAGCAAGCTCATTAAAGCATTTGCATTATAATGAACCAATTGCATATAAAAAGCTGTACTTTTGTAAAAAAAAATGAAATCAGCGAAAACGCCTAAATGCTGGAATTGCATTTGATGTTATTGAAATTGTATCGCAATAAAGTCAGAACGCCAGCAATTTGATCAAGAAATTTAACGGCGAGAGGCAAAATTGAATTCACATTCTCCATGTATATTTGATATGTCTGTTGGTCATCCAAATACAAAATTACAAACAAGTCGGCGGTTGTGAAGGACGCGTGTCCCACTCCACCGCTTGCTCCACTTGGCTGACAGCCCTGTCAAATGCCAGTAACGCCTCCCAACCCTCCCCCAAACACCACGCCGCCGGTAGCACGTTGTTATGCCCACGGTGCCACACACTCCTGTCAACAAGCAACATTAAATGATAAATCGTTCGCGTCCAGATCTCTCTCAATGTAAGAAGCCTGGCACAAAACAACGAAACAATTTAATTTTGCTTGCCATGTTCGCCGCAGGCTGTCCGCTGAATTTGTTTTATTAAATAAAAAATTGTGCAAAGCACACAAACACAGACACACACACAGACACACACACACACACACATACACAGAGTACATGTAACGAAAATGAAATCAAATGCTTAAAAATGAGCAAATAAAACAAATAAGTCTGCTTTGGGCGGGAATAATCAATTGCCAAATACCCTGTACGCATTTTTAATACGCACACAATTACAGTTGCATAAATCTTTCGATTTACCTGACAATTCTAGCAATATTTATCATAAACATATGCAAATTACCACATCTTGGATACAGGGTATATTAAGGCGATCAAAGCCACAGCAAATGATGCCACAGGCGCTGAGAAATTGATGTACTATATTTATATTAAATAAGTATAAGTAGAAGAAAAACAAATTTTCAAAGTCATAGTAAGCCAATTTGGTAATATTATTTCGCAGAATCAAGTAATGCATAACAAATATTTTCACAAGTTTTTCATGATGAGATACCGCAAATACCTTACTTAAAAATTCAAGCTGTTTTTTTTTAACAAAATGAAATGCTTTCCATATCTTCAAGCAAGCCTCTATTGAAAAAACAAAATGTATTTAAGGCAAACCAAGTGAGTTGTGCTTTGAACTGGAAACGCAGATTTTATTTGTTTAATAAATATAAAATAACTTCTGTACGGCTGGGTTTCACTTAATCCTGGTTTGTGTCAACACCCACATCCCCCTCAATGATTAAGACTTGGACTTAAGTACGTTTCAACTTTGCTCAAATAAGGAGCATTTTTTTTTTTGTTTTTGTTGCTGTTTTTCCCGCTCCATTTCACTGTCCTTTATTGGCCAAACTAATCATGACCCTTTGTGGCCGACACGTGGCCAGCAAAAACTAAAAATTATGACCACAAACGAGGAATAGCGTCTAATGGGCGCCTGGTGATCAGGTTGCCTTTACCCAACGCACTTTACCCATTCGGTTAATATGCAGGCTGTCCCATAACTCGATGCCTACTTGAAGCCGGGTTTTCGGGCTCAAATCCTTTAAGTGCCATTTGGCGAACAGCAGCCAAAACATAAACGCATTTGCTGCTGTTGCTGTTTTTTTTAGCTTTGTTTTCTCTCTCATCATTTTGGTGTTGTTTTTTCAAACACTTTTTATGCCTTTGGATTTGCACATTTGGACACTACTTAATTATGTTGTTAGTCCCTTTTATGTCACAATTTTCATTTCGCAACATCAAATAAACTAAATGTCCTGATGGGGCGGGGTGTGCGACTTTTGCTCGGCAGCTCGCTTGGGGTTGCCAAACGAGCAGAAAAAAACAAAAAAGATCATACAAAATAAAGCAAATATATATGTATATGTATGTGTGTACTCATGTGTGTGTCAACCAACTACAACAAGTAGAACTGTTATTATGTGTGCTGTTGTTGTTGTTGTTAACCGCAATTGTCGTCGCAAGGTAAACAAAACTGTGCATAGGTTTTGCCTGATAACTACATTGGCCGTTGGCTGCAGTCCTGAGGGTTGTCCGAAGGGTTTTTGTCAGCGGGAGACGGAACAAATGTGCCTATTTGTTGCCACCCCCCCCCCCCCCCACCACCCTCCCATTCCATTGGTAATGTGCTGTTGTGTGTGTGTGTGAGTGTGTGTGTGGCTAGTTGCTATAAAATTCTGTACGAAATGACCATTTGGACTTTTAATATGCTCGAGTAATGTCTGCATTAACAGAATTCATTTGCTGTACATGGTCAGACAGGATGTACCCCCTCCATCCACCACAAACCCTACCAAACTGTACCCCCAATTCCCAGTGCGAGGCTTTAATGCGCGTGTCTGTGTGGCACAAACAAATTTATGTCTTGCTACTTGCTGAAATTGGATTTCTGGCAGCTTCTTTCTAGTTACTTCTGGCATTGTTGTTGTGGTTGTTGTTGTGGTTGTTGTTGCTGCTGCTTTTGTCACGTTGTTGCTTTTTAGTTAAGTTTCGTGTGAGCAACAAAAGTAAGACCCAACGAGCTGGGCCAAGGTGAGGCAGGCAAACGCATTTATATCCATTGCTCAGATTACTACGTGTTATCCTTTTTCATGATTTGTATAGCAGGACACTCCACACCTCCACACATTTGTCTCTCTCTTCCGCTGGCTGTTTATTAGAGTGGCCTTGGGGAGTGTCGCCTTCTTTTTTGTTTTTTGCACCCCAATTAATAATTGCCGTTTGCAAATTAAAGTGACTTCCACGTGTTTTTATTCATTTATGTCTAATTTTAATATGCTATTGCGTGCGTCCCTTTGCAGAATGGCCGACTGCCCCGCAACCTGCCCGCATTGCGTGCCATGGAAATGGCTCTGCAAACCAACTCGTTTGCAACGACTGGAGGCGGTTTGCCGGCCATGGAGGAGGCGGACAGCAGCGACTCGGAAATGGAGTACATGATACCATTACACAGTGAGTAGAGCAATATAGCAGCAAGGAGGCATACCCCAAAACCCCACCCAACCCCTGTGCGGACAATAGCCACTGCCCAGTGGCAAATTCAATTAAAAATTTTTGAAACTCTGCCATCTGCACGTGCGTGACAAGGTCCCGCTCCCGTTCAGCACGTTCCCATGCTCAGCTTCAGATTCAGCTTCAGATACAGATACAGATACAGATTCAGATTCAGATGCTGATTCAGTTACAGGTGCCCGACTGCTCCGATAGTCAGTCAGCTGGCCATTTGATGTTGATGTGAGGCAGACAGGCATTTCAATTTACTTTTATGTCTCGTTGCCTTATCGCGGCGCAAATTGAAACGGAATCTTGACACAATCATCGTCTGCCCCAGTGCATGGCATGAGGCACTGGGATGCCCACATACATAATATTAAGTTAAACTCTGGTCATCAATTCTCATGGCTAGCTGCCGCTCTAAGCGACCAGCCAGCCAGCTTGTAAACGCATACTCAATTTGGCCAGCTGAGCACCTACTGGCAATGGGCAAAGTTTTGCGGCTTAATATATTTATGGTTAAAACCGCATTGAAATGAAAAAGAAAAAAGTTTTTTATGCTCGACTTGAAAATATTCTTCTGTGTCTGTTTTTTTCTGTTTTTTTTTGCTTCTAAAAATAATAAACAACTTTACTAGAATTACTATTTTGAGTGTACAAATGTTCCAAGAATTTTTCTTAAGTAAATAATTTTAATCTTATGATATTATTATGTGGACCATGTTAATTGTAAAACAGATCTTTTTATTTCTAAAAATATATAATTCCTTGCAAAATTCTCTAGAAAACTCTTTTCTCATATTGTGGTTTTTCAGACTTTGTTATTGGAATGGAGATGTTTTTCTGCTGGTAGAAAAATATTTGTAGAAAAATTCTTAATCGCTATTTCTGAGAAAATCTGTTGTGTTGCTTTCGCATATTTTGCTTGCATTCCATTCTAGGGTATACAAAAAAAAAAAAAGGACCTGACAACTTATTCAGGCACAACTTGGCATTACTTTCCCTTAGTGTTGTTGTTGCTGTTGCTGCTTAAGTTTAGTGCGAAACGGAGCTGGCAAATGGTTATAAGATCTCTTTTATGCAGATGTTTATTTATAATAATAATGTAATGATTTTATTATTGCTACCACCACAAATATGATAAGCGATTGCAAAGATTTTCGCAAAAGTTTTAGCCAGCAACTTTAATTCTTTTTTATATTCCACATACATGGAATAATGTGTTTTAGCCATATTAATGCCGCTGTCTTTGGTCAAAATACATCACAGTCACAATGAATAAATAAACCAAAGAGACAAACTTTGTTGAGGTTTTTAGCATTTTGTGCAATAAATCAATAAAATAAGCCATGTAATAAGGCCTCTTGGGAGAATGCAAAAAAAGGATGTCTTAATTATAGAGAGAATTGCAATGTCCTTGCACTAACATTTTATTGACGAACTGTTCTGAGTTATGGCTTGAACTTAGCCAACATTTCTGTTTGATGTGTCAACAAATGGATAAAAAAAAGAATGAGAGAAAGAAGAAAGAGAAAGAGAGAGAGAGAGAGGGGGAAAAAAGCATGCGATGCAGTCAACAGCGCTGCCAGCAGCAGATGAAGAGGCGGCACTCTCGAGCCCAAAGGCAGCAGCTGTTCCAATTTTTAGCATAAATAATCCACCGGCCTCGTTCATGTGCCTCCATAAACCCTCCTCTCCCCTCCCCACCCCACCCCGCCACTAAAGTCGCCTGGCGCACTTGTCAATACGAAACTGTGAGCAGAGCCTGCCCCCAGGCCCGCATTTAGGTTGCTGCTGTTGCTACATACACTTCAGCCTGTCGCCTGCCTGCTGCCTGCTACCTGCTACCTGCTACATGCTGCCTGCCGCTCAAAGCTGGCGGCTGTTGCCATCGTACGGTGCATTTTTTCGCTCACCTGAATGTTTGTTCAGTCAGAAAGTTTTGATTTATTTACAGCGCAAGTTTTACATTTTACACGACACTCGCCTCCAATTACACGCCGCTGCTGAGCAACCCTTCCGTGGCAGCGTCGCTGCCGCTCCTCGCTCAACTCTCTGCTCATTTACACCTCGGCAGCGGCAACAACCCTCCATGTTACAGCAGCAGCATTAAAAAAAAAAAAAAAATAAAAATAAAAATAATAAAAAAATGAAAACAAAAATACTTTCCTTCAGATTTTAATCGCTCACGTGAGTTCCTTGCCTCCGCATAGCTGTGTGCGTGCTTGCCACCACCTGTGAGTGTGTGTGTGCGTGTGTGTGTCTTTTGCAGCTAACATAAATTTTTGCTGTTGCATACATACTTGCATTTAGTCACAAAGTTGTTAATATGTTTGTCGCCATATTGCTATCGTTATTGTTGTGGCCGTCAACTTCGAGGACTTTTTGCCATTTAAATGCAAACCGTGCAAGGATAATAGAACATTAGACGTCCTGTATATCAACTGTAAATGCAAACTGATAACAAACTTATCACAGCTTTTAACTTTTCTTGTTAAATTGGCCTTAAATTTATTTATTTATTTGAAATACATTTTGGCAGCTGTACCATAATTAACATACTTTTAATCAATTAAATAATTTATCGAGCAGATTAAAACTATATTTTTCACATTGTTGAATCTTTTCAATCAATATATTATCTATTATTTTATTGCTAATTTCGTGATTAATAATAATAATAGCAATCTTCAACCAACTTGTTAAATATTTGTGTACTGATTTAATATTCCTGGCCTTAAATTAGATACTGGGCAAATAGTTGCTGTTCATCTGTCTGAATAAAGTGCAGTGTGGCTCAAACGTTGCTGGTAATTTCATAATTGAAAATGATTGTCAACATTTAAGCTAGACAAATATGTAAATGTATATTTGAATTTTTAAAGTGAAACTTTTGTTGTATTGTTATGTGGCTAAGGCAAACAGCTGCTAATAATCTTGGTAATTGTTTTCAGCCCAATGAGTGTTACATAATCAAAACAATTGCTGGCTGAGGAACAGAATGGAAATTGTTATTCATATTGTCAAACTACAACTTGGTTCCAAGAACTACGTTGGCTCTGAAATTACATTTGCATTGCCGCCTTTAGCAAATGACCTTGTGGGCTCTGCTGGCCCAATCATGCGGCGCAAAACTATTGCCATCAAAGAGACAAAAAGAACATTAAAGCCGCCAGCCATTCAGTCAGCCAGCCAGCCAGTTCGTTAGCCACTTTCGTCTTAGCCACAGCCATTGCTTCGGGCTATGCCACAAACATTTTCTTAGCCACCTCGCAACACCTCCACAACATCCACTCGGTTCGCTTCGCATCTCTGCTCTTCTCTGCTCTGCTCTGCTCTGCTCTGCTCTGCTCTGCTCTGCTCTGCTTTCGTTTCTAATACGCTTTTGGCTAAAGTAACAGTTGCTAAAATGTTTTCTATTGTTTTCACGCTCAACAAAAGGCAGACAATTAGTTTTCTTAAGCGACAAATCAAGTAGAAATTAAGTGGAGACGGGTGAAGGCAACTCGCAGTGGCAGTGGCAGTGGCGGTGGCAGTGGCGGTGGCAGTGGCAAAGGCGCTTAGCTCGCTGCCCCACCGACTGCTGTCTTCGTGGGTGGTTCAAGGCGTTTGGTTAAGGGGCGCGCGAATGATAACAAAACAAAAGTGGATTATTGGCTCTCGAGCACATAAACAATAGCATGTGCTATGCGTGCTATGAGTGTGTGTGTGTGTGTGTGTGCCTGTGAGACTGTGTGTATGTGCGAGTGTGTGTTTGTTTTGATTGTTTGTGTATCGTTTGTCTGCTATTTGACATTGTTGTCATCGCTGCGGCTGCTTTCGTTTGCAAAACAGCTAAAAGCATTTGTTGAACGAGTTGAGGTTTGATTTTCAATGTGGCAGAGTCTCTCACATGCAACGCCTCGCAGTGCACCACAAGTGCCTGGCTCTGTATAACAGTTTGGAAGTTCCATAAATGGGCCGAAATACTGGGGGAATTTTTGCTGCTTGCTATAAAAATTCGAAAAGCACGAACTAAGCAAGGACACAAATCATTTCGAATGTGGCAATGCGCAGGCCTGAGTGGAGTCGAGAACGAAGCTGGCGAGGACGACGAGAAGACGACTCGTTTGCTGGCAAGGACTCGGAGCGAAGGCAACGCGACTGCGACGCCGGCAGAATAGTGGTAAATTTCAGCGGACGATGTCTTTGACTATTTGGGAGACCGACGAGCACGCTTCGCATTCAGTTTGAATTGTGTCCTCGTAAAGAAAGGATATTCGTTACATTGTTGTTAAGTTGTTATTATAATTTCCAAACAAACCAAAGCAAACCAAAGAAAAAAAAAAAAAAACACAACATCCAAAATAAAAAACAAAAAATAAAAACACCTGCAAACGCAACAACTTGAAGACGAAAAACCAAATACAAAAAAACACCCAAAAACAAATAAATGTAAAAACTTAAAAACAAACTGACGACGATTCAGCAGCTAACGACGCGTATAAAATAAACAGCAAAAGCGACTGCAAAAATAAATAATATAAAACAATCTAAAAGCGGAAATATACAAAAACATAACTGGCTAAATAAAGTTGGCAAATGTAAATGATGATAATAATTTCTAATTATTTGTTATGACTTTTAGAAGAATATTTTAATTTCTTTTAGTTTTAGTATGTTTGCAATATTTGCTTATCAGCAGTTTCCACTTAATTCAAATTAAATTCCTACACAAACTTAAAGTTGAACTATTTTGAAAAGTGAAATTGTGTGTACAAAATTCAGTTGCATACTTTGTGGGGCAATTAAGGTTTAGTCTGATAAATAACAGTTTCTTAAAAGTGTTTTAGGTAAAAAATGAAAAAATAGATTACAAGATAAACTCAATTTCTGTTTGTTTTCAAATTTAAACCTAAACTGAGCATCGATTTTGGTTAGAGCTCAACGATTTTTGGCTTGCATGTATTTGGTTGTTGTCTTTTTTTCTGGCCACATTATGTACGACAACAACAACAACAGCAAGCACACATCCTGTGAGTTCGGCTTATGTGGCACATAAGCCGACAACGAGCAGCCAATAAATGCTTTCAGCCAGCCAACGCCGACTGCCGCCGACACAGTGTGGCCATATAAAAAGGGCCAGTGCATTTGTGTGTATGAATCATATATAGACTCATACTCAGGCTTGTGTGCCACACACACACACACACACACACACATTCACATCACTTGGATGACACCCAGTGCTGGGTGTTGTAAATGTTTTTTATTTTTTATATTTGTATGTGTGTGTGGTTTTTTTTTTTAGCATTTTTGGTACACTCGTCGCTTTTTACTGCGTCTGTGTCTGTGTGTGTGTGTGTGTGTGTGTGTGTGAGTCTTGGCTTTCGAAAATAAAAATATAAGTTTATATTTATACATAACATTTGTCCGTCTGTCCCATTGTCTGTGTCGGTTTTGTGCGCGTTGCGCTATAAAAACCGGAAACGTTAGACTGAACGACAACGCCGACTGAGGCTGAGGCTGCGGCTGCGGCTGTGGCAGCGCCTGATCCTGACACTTGCCAACACTTGCCTCGTGCGATTTTTTGGAGTTTCCAGAGTTTTGCTTCTGGTTTTCTGGTTTCTGGCTTCTGTTGCCTGTTGTCTGTTGTCTGTTGTCCGTTGTCGGTTGTCAGTCTCTTGGGCTCGTCTGTCTCATAAAATCCACAGCGCTTGTATTCAGCTGCCTTTTATTATTATTGTTATAATTCTTTTTTATTTTTCTTCGCTTTCACTGTGTGTTTGTGTGTTTGTGTGTCTGTTACAGCCTCGCATTGCGTTACGCGTACTTTTGGCTCGTCTCGCATAATTTTTATTTTTTGTGTGGCCATGTTTTGCTTTGTATGCGCTGAGAATACACACAGCACATACAAATCGTAAAATATTAAATTTAATTTTTCAAATGATGTGTGAATGCCTTAGGCTTGATATATGATAATGCTTGTGCCCAGAATGTAATGTCCGTGCTCCAGAAAGCCTATAAAACTGAAGCATAAAGTGTGCAATTACCAAAACCAAAAAAAAAAAACAAAAAAAAATGTTTGTGAATTCAGCAGAGAGAATGGGTTATTGCAGTGGCAGTTGTTAGTGTTTGCCTGATAATCAAATCAGTGAAAATGAGAGAAATATATTATCATAACCATAGCAAAAATAAATCTGAAAAATTATGAAATAAGATTTGGCAAACTTAGTTTTTTATCAATTAGGCAATTTTGTTAATTCAATTTTTATTTGCTTTGACACAATTGTGTTATTTTATCATGACAGTTTGCAATTAATTTTTAACAGGATTATGTGGAATTTTTGTTTTAGCGTGAAACTTTGAACTTTTTCAAAAAGGAAAATTAAAAACTTATTGGTCTGTGATAAGTGAAGCAAAATTAAAAAATAAAAATAAAAAAACCGAGTGGAAAAAATCAAAAGCTGAAAATAATTGCGTGCATAAACCGCAAAGAGAAACTTTTTGAAATTAGTAAAATTGTAGAAATCATTTAACGCATCAAATGATTCTCACATAACATTCAAAGGACAAACATACAAACAAACAAACAAACAATCTACAACAACAGTAATTAAAAGTGCGGTCTCACACACAAGCAGCTCCGAAAATAATTCCATTAAATTATAACACAATTTGATGATAAACATCAACTGCGAGGCGCCACTTCATTAAACATCAAAGCGAATTGCGTCTAACCGCAAAACGTGCAACAGCAACAGCAGCAACACCACAACAGCAACAGCAGCGGGAGCAACAGCAGCGGGAGCAGCAGCAACACAAATAATACATCAGTAAAAAAAGGAGACAGCACATTAAAGTGCAATTTAATAAAATGTTGGCAATGCCCACGCTTATGATGCCGGCGACCGCACAGATGACGCTCAGCAGTCAGCCGTTGTCGGTGGGGGCCAAACCCTATGAGACCAAGCTGCTGGCCATACACCAGACGCACCTGCAGCAACAGCAGCAACAGGCACCAGCACCGCAGCAACAGCCGCAGCAGCAGCAGCATCAGGCCAATGTGAAGCAACAGCAGCAGCAGTCGTCTCAGCAAATGTCCATTGTTACCACTCAGCAGCAGCAGCATCCACAGTCTCAGTCGCCCCATCAGCAGCAGTCGCAGCAACAGGCTGTGGCAGCAGCTGCAGCAGCTGCCGCAGCAGCCGCTCATCATCAGCAGCAGCAACAACAGGCCGCCGTTGCCGCTGCCGTCTGTGCCGCCCAGCAGCAGGCCGTTGCCGTGCAACAGCAACAGCAGCAGCAGCACCAACAGCAGCAACAGCAACAATACCAAATCCACTCGCAGCAACAGTCGCCGCAGCAGGTGCTCAGCATTTCGCCCAAGCAGGGTAAGCAAAATAATTTCAATTGCCATCAAACTCGATTTAAATGATAGCAAATGATAGCAATTACAATTAAATAGTTTAGTTTACTGAATAATAAAAAATAATTACTAAGTACATATTTTAGGCATAGGATCTTTCCTTATTTCGATTAGCTTACGACCTATTCCAACACTTTGGGCACACTTATCGATTTGATTTTATTGGCCTGCACTTCACGAGTTTTACGAGGCAGGCGCAGTTCAAGTAACGCTTTTTATGATCCCTCGTAAAAGTCGGCCAAGCCCATAATGGCTGTCTAATGTTATTTGGCAACTTGGAAGCAACGAGATCCGCGTGCGACTGTCAAAACTTGACTATGCCACTTTCCCCGCTCAAAATAGACGCAACTAGCCCGGGCATTCCTATGTACCTGGTCCTTCAATTATATCGAGGTGTTTACTTCTATTTGTTTTTGTTTATATTGTTGTTGTGTTAAATCAAACAGAAATCAATTTGAAATTATTGACAATTTCCACTTTGGCATTGGTTCAACGATTTGATTTTGATTTTGAGTTTGTCAAACTCGTTGCTAAACGAAAGGCAAACACACACACACACACCCACAAATACACACACACACACACGCAAAGGGGAAGCAAACAAAACTAACGTCAAGTCAGACACTGGTGAGCGGGGTGGGGGAGGCAAAAGTAAATAGCAGAAGAAAGTTAGTCACTGCCAGGAAAAGTCAGGGGTTTGGGGGATGGTTCTGCTGTTTGTTATATTTTATTTTTTGTGTTACGCCCACAAAGTGAAAACTGCACTAAGCAAACAGCCGAAGACAGTGCGGCAGAGACGAGCAGACGAACAGACAACGCAGACATCGTAGACGGGACGAGACGAGACGAGACACTGCCAATTGTGCCAAGTTGAATTGCATTGGACAACGTGGCGCATACGTAATATTTAAAAGCAGGTCCACACTTGACCAGCTGAGAGCAGCGAGAATTGAAAATCGAAACGAAACTGAACTGAACAAAATGAATCGAATCGAATCGAATTCAAGTTGTTCTTCTCTTCTCTTCTCTCTGCGACAAAGTTTGTTGCTGTTGCGTTGCGGCAAATTTGTTTTGAAATTTGTAACGCTCGTCCTGCGTTGCTTGCCGCTTGCTGCTCGTTGCTTGTCGCTCGTCGCCTTTCAACAGTCTGCTAAAATTTTTCAATTGAATCCGTTGTAAGATGCAGAAACAAATTGCCAAAAAAAAAAAAAAAAAAAAAACTGGAGCGACGCAATGGGAGACTAAGAGCAGCAGTTGTCGTCATGCTTGTCCTTCCAAAAAGCAAACAGACAAAGGCGCAGTGCAAGCAACAACAACAACAACAACAACAACAACAACAACAGCAACAGCAGCAGCAGCAGCAACAACAACAACAGCAAGCGTTGAATTTGGCTTGTAAAGTGGCCCGGTGTCTGCCTCTCCCTATATGCTGTCGGATTGTCCTTCTTTGTTAAACTCTAAGGACATTGACTGATGCGTTCACCCAGCCGTTGGCACAGCTGCCAAGTAGCCGCCATTGTTGCTGCTGTTGCTGCTGCTGCTGCTGCTCTTACCCCCCGGCTCTATCACTTCTCTGAACTTTAAACAGGTGATCGATTTTTCGTCGCTCTTTGTCAGTTTGGCACTTTGGCTTTAAAATGCTTTTGCCAAATTGAATCAAATTTAATGCGACACTAAATAATCCAATTTTTGTCAACACACGATTTAAACAAAAACATATATATTCGCATATGTATTTTTAATATATTCAGTTTATAAAATGCAAATGCATATGTTGTTGCACATTTAGAAAATTAAGTTTATTTATAAAAAAATAAATTAATGTTTTTTGTTATTTGATATGTAAATTTGGAATTATATTTCTGTTATTCACGTTATTAATTAGAATGGCACGTCAATTTCAACTAGTATTTTAATTGACTGGTTGCCAAACAAAATGTCGAACATTTGGATTAGATTTAATAACTATAATTAAATTGGGCTGCTCTTGCCACACATCCCACCTTTAACCAAACGGTGGTCCAGTGTGCAATGTCCAAGTTCGCCTTCAACCTATTTAGATTTCCGCACAGCTAAAAACAAGCAAAACACACTTCCGCGCAACGATAATGATGATGACTATTATTGGCAGGCAGCGTATTTTCCATTTTCCATTTTCCATTGCATGCCGAATGCATTTTGTCAACCTGTTCGCGGAGGTGAGTGGGTTGCGGCGAGGTGGTCTGCCAAGTCGTTGGCCATTATTGTCATTATTGAAGCCGTTAAGTACGCTTGCAGCCATTATCTTGGCATACGCTGCCATCGACTGTGCCTCAGTGTCTGCCCCTCCCTCTCTCTATCTCTGTCTATGCCTCCGTCTCCGTCTCTATCTTTACCTCCATCTACGTCTCTGACTGGCCTCTAACGAGTCTCTAACGCCCGTAGTTATGCTTTAAATAAGCCAGCATCAACTTGTGGCGCCTCGTGGCAATTTTCTACAGCATTTTTCCACCATTTAGTTCAGACTTGGTTATTTGTTGTTGTTGTTGTTGTTGCTGTTGTTGTTGCTGTTGTTGTTGCTGTTGTTGTTGCTGTTATTGCTCTTGATGTCGTTGCTTGTGCTGCAAGTGGTCAATGGTTTTGAAAATTGAAAACCATATATCAATTGCCTAGACTAAGAGGATAGCTGCTGGGTGGCAACTGGACGCAAGCGTCTCTCCATCCTGCAGTTGCTCCTCTCCTCTCCTCTCCTCTCCGCTTTGTTGCCACTGTGTCAGCCATTGTCGCTTTTAGTTGTTGCTGTTGTTTTTGTTGTCTGTTCTTGGTTTTCTTTCCACTCCTTTTGCTGTTGTGGCGCTTTCTTATGGGCTTTCATTTATTTGCTATTAACCTGTCATTGTTCATTTTTATTATTGTGTGGTTTTTATGCTCGTCTGCCTGCCTTCCCCACCCCATCCCACCCCGCCCCACCCGGTGCTGCCCGCGACTTGTCTGTTGCTGCTGTTGTTGCATTTGTGTCTCGCGGCATTTTCCGGCACTTGGCAACTGTGCTCATGTGTGTGTGTGTCTGTGTGTGTGTGTGTGTGTCTTTGTATATGTTTTTCTTTTGCTCTTTGTGTGCGTGCAATAAATTGTTATTATCGCCACGATGCAGCATGTCGTTGTCGTTGTCGTCGACATCTTCGTTGCTCTTACTGAATGTCCACATTCACATCCACATCCACATTCACCTACAGCGCCACATCCACATCCTCTCATGCTCCATCTCTAGGGTCGACAGGCAATGCTAAGATTTATAACTTTTATTATTATTGAAGCTTACTCTCCGTTTAATATTTGCCGCATTTATCTGGGCACGTTCAGTTTACAGTTTGCTGTCAAGCTGCTGTTGCCAGTGCCCTGTTCGCCTTTCCATGGTTTATGACTAGAAAATCAATCATACGCCATGTTGACGGGAGAATAAACCTTAGTTCGCTCACCTGCCACTTGCCATCACATCGTATCAGATCGGATCTGTCGTCTTGTGTTAATTTTATTAATAAGAAGCCAACTGACATTCATTGATAGAGACTGTCAGTTCTGTCTGTTTGCTGCTCGCCCTATAGATAACTTAATAGCTATACCTATATATATTCATGTATATACAACTAAAGCAAACTGCAAGAAGTCCCATAAGCGCCTGATGACCAAACTCAATGATCGGAGCTCTCTCTATTCCTCTCTCTCTCTTTCTCTCTCTTTTCTGCAAGAAAAACACGATGATGATGAGAATGAGGATGGGAAACTGGACAGATTAGTATGCTCCTCGTATACAGGACCAAGTGACTGCCGTTCATTTTCTGCAGTCGGCAGGGTGACACACACACACACACACACACACACACACTTACACGTACCCAGCGGGACTGACGCCTAGTTATTAAGTGGGGGACAGCTGCAGATGGCCAGACAGAGGCAAAAGTTTTTTTTCCAGACCCCCAGCTGGCCATGGTTTGTTGTTGGTGGCACCTCAGCGATGGAAGTCGCCTGCTGGACTCGTTTCTTTTTGTTTTCATTTTTTATTTTTTTAAATGCCTGCAAACAACAAAAGCAGCATAAGGCCGCTTGGACAGCTGGGATGAGTATACTACTACGTAGCTTATACTTAGCAGCCGGATTAGGTTCAATTGGAGCGGGCAGACAGGCAGGACATGCAGCACAAGGCAACAAAAAATCTAGAGCTCACTAAAGCATACCAGAAACGAAGGCGAAAGAGAGGCAGAGAGAGTGAGAAAGAGAGAGAGAGAGAGACAGATGGGAAGTTGATAAAAAAAGTACTCTTGTACACAGCATTAAAGTTTAAACGTTGGTAAATTCCAACAGCTTCCGCTTAGTTGGACCACAACTGTAGAGACCATGAAGCCCGACAAGACTCTCCTATGCGTACACGTGTGTGTGTGTATATGTGTGTGTGTGTGAGTGTGAGTGTGAGTGTATTGTATGCGGCAGGTGCGTTCATGCGCAAAGTTGGGTGTAAATGTAAAGCGAGATTACAAAAATCGATCAAGCTGCAGGCGAAAGTTTTGAGCATTACAGAAAGCCCCACCAGCAACCTTCAGTTTATTAATGAAGCTCGATCTGTGCTAATGTTCCAGCTGCCAGGATCAGCAACTATGTTGCAAGCATACATGCAACGTGTACAATTGTGTGGCGTTGCAAAATAAAGAGAAAAACTGCTGACCTGCAGATTTCACTATAAATTGAGAAGAACTCACCTTTCTCATCGAATGAAGACATATGATATAATAACCCGATTCATAGAGATCTAAAATATATAATGCCTGCAGCTACAGATATATTCAAATTTTCATGAATATAATTTTAACCTGTGTGACTTGTAAAGTTAAAAATATATATCATTTGGAGAGTTGCTCGCATCTTCACAACAAAACTATAATGCCGTCAGCAAGTGTATATAAAACACACATACATTTATATCATATATATGTATAGACGTATATATATATATATATATAATTATATTTGAGCTGACATTGTGCCAGGCTATCCTGCGGGCAATGTTGCCGTCAGTTTTGCAGTCGTCAATGCTGATCAATATTTCATGTACAATTTTAAAATGTCAGCTGGGGAGCATGCATGCAAATATATGTATATACAAATGTTCATATATACACATATATATATATATATATATACATATATATATATGTACATCGGGCGCTTTACAAAATCGATGCTGCTGGTCGCTGTAAAAGTCTCGCCGAGCTCGAGGTCAGTTTGGGGTCAGTCGTAGTAACAGAAACAGCAACAGCAACAACAGGAGCAACAACAACAACAGTAGCAACAGTAGCAATAGTAGCAACAGCAACAGCAACAACAGTTGCAACAGCAGCAGCCAAAGCAGCCGCCACAACAGCCGTTGCTGAGCGACGCCTTGCATTCATTTTGACATTTGGTCGCAGTGCGCCTTTGTCTTTGGCGTTGATATAGCAGAGGCAGGAACAAACCGACGACCCCATCGGGTGCCAGTTCCTCTCCTGGCTACACTTTGCACAATGCGCGGCGAGCACATGACATTGTCGTGTCTTCAACCCAGGGCCAACGTCAGCGTGGCACTTTTGAAAATGACTAACGGCAGTTGTGGTAGCGTGGCAAGGAGGCTGTGGGGCAACGGGGCAGCAGCACCAAGCAGCGGTTGCCGCACAGAGAAAAACCCACAAAGCCACATCCGACTGTGAGGGCATGGCCTTTGTTTCACAGCTGCTGGATTGCTGAGCTGCTGGTCCGCTGTCGCAGTCCGTTTTGTTTGCCGCGTGACCAGCCAAACAAGCCCCCCTCAAACCCTTCCTGCAAACACGACGACGACAAACGACGAGAAGACCAACAGACCCACAAACCCACAATAACCACTCACCCACCGTGTGGCTGAGTCCGCCCGCCTTGTTTTTTGTCCCGTTTTCCCGTTCGCTGATTTGTATATTTGGTGGCAGCATAATTTATTGATTGAGTGTTTGGCCAGTCACCAGTTTAACCCACCACCCACTTCCAGTTCAACCCCAATTTCCCATTGTCATTCTGCAAATTTATCCAAGTTTTTGTTTATGCTCTGTTTTTGTAATTTTATTTATTTCATCTTTTTTTTTTTTTGCCATGCATTTGGTTTGATATTGCCAGCTACGCTTTGTTGCGCTTTTCGCCAGCCCTTTTGCTGCTGTTAACTATATTTGAGCAGCACCCAGCACCCAGCACCCAGTTTGCAGCTCCAAGCTTCCAGCTCCCAGCTCCCAGTGCTCAGCTACCAATTCTCTGTGCTTGCCCGGATCCCGGCACCGCTAAAAATTTAAATTGGTTTGTTTTGTATTGCGGCTGCTTCTGTGGATGGTGCTGGTGCTGCTCGTTTAGTTTCTTGGTCCTTTTGCTCCTTCTGTTTTCTAGATGCGCTGCCATAAAATTGCAAATTGCAATTCGTCGCCATGACTCGTTGGCTGACACACAGACTTTTCACGCTGCTCCCCCCTACCCGTCCCACCCACCACATCCCTCCCTGGCAAGACGACCCCATCGTCGCCACGTTGCGCATCGTTGACAAAGTTACGAAACTGTGGTAAATTTTATTTGAATTTCCAATGCAGCAGCAGCAGCAGTTCTACACTCAGAGGAAAATTCGTCAGGATTTGTAGAAAATCGTAATTTTAATAGGTTATCTAATTTTCATCAATCCAGTTTTTTATATGAACTCAGATAATTATTTTAATTCAAAATACGTGTACAATTTTACATTTCTGATTTTTAGAAATTTATTTCTGCATAATGTAAGACTCCATCAGGGAGATTTTTATCTTAGGACAATTAGCCAAATTATTCATATTATTGCGATTTATTTTCTCTGAGTGCAACAGCAGTAGCAGCAGTAGGAGCCGCCACACATTGCCATTCCTCAACAAAATCTGCTACGATGCCCATTCTCGATGTTGTTGCTCGTTGTGGTTAGGAAGCGTTGATGAATGAAGTGCAGTTAACACCCTCAAGAAGCCTCGCTGGTTTTGGCTTTGCTCTTGATTTGTCGCCCAAACTTGCAGCAGCTTGTGCGTACCAATTAATCATGGCCAGCAGCAGCGGCATCTCAGATGCCCCAATTATTGATCTAAGAAGATGGCAAGCCATTATTGTGTCGGCCACACAATGATAAGTCAAGCGAACAATTTTTAATCATATTGGGATCAGTCAGGAAGGCAGCCAGGCAGGCAGTCCCAATCTCATGTCAAACTTGTTGAGGACGCCTCGAGAAACCCGCATCAAAGCTAACAACAACAACAACAACAACAACAACAAATGAAGGGAAGGTGGCCCACGGAACAAGACAGTCAAACAAGACAATATGGTTGGGTTGGGCTGGGCTGGGCGGGAGGTGTTACAGTTTAATGATAACAATATAACAGAGCGCACAGCGTAGGGCATCAATGTCACAAGTGGGTCCCCATAACACACATGTGAGCGACTTTGTTTGTGTATGTGTGTGTGTGTGGCACCCAGCAACTTTTCTGCTTGTGGCAATCTGGAAAAATATGTGGGGCATACCACACATGTGTGTATGTGTGTTGTTGTGCCTTTGAAAAATTGCGACAGCAGCAGGAGCCTTAAATCAAAAAATTATATTGTCATATAGGCAGTCAAACAAACCCTCGACACACACACACCCACACACACACACACACAGACATGAGAGGAGCAACATGTTTGCCATTTGAGTGTGGGTACATTGGGTTTCAAGTGATAAAAGCGATAGCACAAAACAAAAAAAAAATAAGAGGAAAAGGGAAAAGCAAACCGGCAACCGGCAGCCAGCAGCAGCCGTGGATGGTAAAAATTAATTTATAATAGGCATCCTTTATGAGATGACAAGGATGCTGAATAAGATAATGGCATCAACAAGCAGCTGGCTGACTGGTTGGCTGACTGGCTGGTGGGATGAGCAGACAAATGGGGCAAGCACCAAAAAGGCGTAGACCTTGGCGGCAACCGGGACCCCTCCCCCCACCCACTCTCTCTGAGAATAGGGGGCGTAAGCAGGGGGCGCCAGCTTGTGTTCTTGAGGGCGTTGGTCGCATGCTTGGCAAATAATGAAATTACTTATCACACGAGGCGAAACCAAAAGGCAGCAACAAACAAAAACAACAACAACAAAAGCAACAATAAGAAAATAGGATGATGCTTGTAAGCTGTTGCTAATAAATATTTAAAAATGTTTTTGCTGTTGTGAGTGTGTGTGTGCGGAAAATGAGAAAATGTGATTTGTTGTTGTTCGCTAGCTCCTTGATTGTATGGCAGGCACAGTGGTGCAGAAACCTGATACCCATACTCACAGAGACAAGCAGAGAGAGAAAGAGAGAGAGAGAGAGAGAGAGAGAGAGACAGAGACAGAGAGAGAGATGCGATTGTAGTGCGAAGAAGTCATTAATTATGTAACAGGAGAAGGGACGTTGGAAAATATAAAATAAAATATATATAAAGCACATAACACGTGTGAGGTAGCTAAAATGAGTTTAGTATTTCCACAATGTAATTAGTTCAATGAACTTGAACGCCAGGTGTGATGCAAGTTAATAGCAAGTCATCATGTTGCAAGGGCCAACAACTGTGAGAAGGAGCTATTTAAGTTGAAAGTGGATATATTGCTGCCACATAAAACAAGCAGCAATAAAATGCTGTTCTACTAGTTAATACTACTCACTTGAGTTTATGGTAATTTTGAATTGTTAAATTTGCATAAGACTTAACCTTAACTGTTTTGTAGTAAAAAACAACTATACTTAAAAAATATATTTGCTCAAAATAATTCAGAAATAATTGAAATACTATTTCGCACATATCCGAATTTAGTTGTCACATTTCATAAAAAGGAAATCTTTACTCTATGCCTAAATCACTTATCTTTGAAAAAGCTTTTAATTGCATAATCATTAAAAAAGAAAAATTCACGCGCTGTAGACAAAAAAAAAAAGTTTTCTTTATGACGCTATTAGAAATGTTCCCAATGCGACATTTGGCCAAGTTATCAGTTTAATTTCAAGTTTATGTTTCACTTGCCTATCTGCAAATGAACTCTGCTCATCTCCCAACTTTCTAGACATTATGGCATTAACTTGCTCTATGTCGCTGTATACAACAAAATACATAAAGTATGTATATAAACACACACCACACACACACACACACTTAAGTATACCTGCTAGAAGTGAGCCAGATACGAGCACTGATAAAGGCGACGGCAATAAAAAAATATTTTATGAGCAAATTATGTTTATTAGCGCGCCAAAATGTCAACATTATGCATGACAAAATACATATTAAAATAAAATACGAAGAAAAGCGAAAAATGAAAAATGAAGCGAGATATTAAAAGACACACACACACACACATACATACACAAACACACACACAAATACTTATAGGATCAGCAGCAGCTGGAGAATGTTGCTAAAACAATTCAGTCTATTTGCGCTTTTTGACTTGTTGGTCGAAGTGCAAAAGAGCCAAAATGCACTTAGAGAAAAAGAGGAAGAAGAGGGAAAGGCAACAGCAACATTTGTAATGTGGCCTCGTCTGTTTGTCTACTTTGTGGCATGTAGTAAATATAATTCGATTTGCTGGCAACATGCACACGTTACGAATATGAATATGATGGGGAACCTGGCTAATACTTTCTCTTGAGGCGCAGCCAACAAAGTGTAATAAAAAACAATGCAACATGCAAATTACAACAGTGTGGCAAAGGCAGAGGCAAAGACAAAGACAGTGGTTGTGGTAGTGGCACAGACAGAGGCAAGTAACACTGTTGCAACACCAAACGAGCCACGATGCATGCTAAATGTAATGCACAATGACAAACGCGTCCCCAACCCCTAAAGGCATTCGAATCCCCACACACACACACACACACACACACGAACACACACACATATACACACACATCAACACATATAGATGGGCGTATAAAAATAGTTGCTGCCAACGATTGCCGACAACGACGACGACGAGCAGCGAACTAAAGACGAACGCTGCGCCGCCCACCCAGCACCAGCACAAAAGGCGAGGGGTGCATCAGGTGGTGTGGCAGGGGTAGGGGTGGGGGTTGGGGTTGGGGTATGTGGGTGGTTGGTTGTAGACCTGCAACTGCAATAGCAATCGCAAGCAACGCGCATGACGCGGCTGCTCCAACCGACGCGTCGGCTGGCTGGACTTGCCACACTGCCTCACTGGCTGCCACACAGGGCTGCTGCCCCACTGGGCTGGCAGGCAGGCAGGCGGACGAACTAAGAGTAGGCTGGAAGAGAGGGACCAAGGCAAGGCGGAAGCTGACGAAATGTAGCCGATGCGCTTTGCTAACGATGTGGGCAAAAACAACGCAACGCCTACGATGTGGCAGGCAACAAAATTGCAGCTGCATTTGTCCAAAGTTGCTTTCTCCACCTTCAGTCGGTTATTTTTTTTGTTTTTGTTTTTTTTTTTGGTTTTTGCCACAAATGGGTGGGGGTTGCATTATCTTTGTGCGTGTGTGTGTGTTTGTGTGTGTGTGCGTTTTTATTTGCCGCTTGTGTTTGATGCTGTTGTTGTTGTTGCTGTTGCTGTTGTTGTTGTTGCTGTTGCTGCTGTTGTTGTTGTTGTTGCTGTCGTTTTTATTTGCCGTTTCGGCTGCCTCACTCATCGTCGGTTGGTCGCAAAACTTTTAAATTAGAAATTTTTGTTCGTGGAGGCTGCCAACCGGTGGTTGGGGTTTGGTAATGGTTGTGGCGACACGGAGGTGTGTGGAGGGATGCAATGAGCAGCACTCAATAGTTTATTTTTTTTTTTGTTTTATACTTTGTTAGTTGGTTAGTTTTTGTTTGCAATAGCAGCAGCAGCAGCAGCAGCAGCAACAGCAGTTGTTGTTGTGGTTTCCATTGACACTCGCTAGTTGCTACTATTAATTTCTAATTTTTTTTATTTATTTTTTGTTGTTGTTTTGTTTGAGAAGTTGCTTTTTATTTTGGTTCTTGTTGCTGTGTCGTGTGAAGCATTCTGTGGCTGCAGTTGAAGTTTCGAAAAATTTCAAAGTTTATAATGTAATTTGGCAGGTCGTTAATGGATTTGCTATTGATGTGGTTACGGCGTGAAATGTTATCACGTCAAGAGAGAGAGAGAGAGAGCTGGCTAATAGAGAATTGTAATGGTTAATCGAACTAGCGAAAAGTGCCATATGAAATCTATTCCGTTGACAATTTCCTAATATATATTTTCGCCATTAAGAATGCTGTTGACTGCACTTAGTTTAAAACTCTCTGCGCTCGATGGAAATTTTGTACGTTTTCATTTAGCCATTTTCACGTTTTGTGCGCTTTGCCCCAAGCTGTTATTATCTTTTGTTTGTTGTGCGGCGACGAGTTTCACAAAAGATGATGTGATTGAATTTACTCCGCCCTTCGTTACACCCCCGCAGTGGCAAAAAAAAAAAAAAATACCAAAAAAAAATGTGGTGGCACAGATAATTTTAGCAGTAGGCGTCACCTAATGGCATTCCACAAATTGTTTGTTGAATAAAAGTGAGGCAAGAAAGCCATGTTAAAGGCGGCCTACTTGCTACCTAAATGCTTGTTAAAATGCTCGAGTCCTGCCGGGGTCCAGACAAGGCACTCCAGCGAAAAAAGGTTGTCATGCTGCCAAGATGAGGCAACAACAATGAAGATGATGACGACGACGAGGGCGACGAGGGCGACGAGGGCGACGAGGACGACGGCGACGAGGACGTCGAAGACGAGTACGCCGATAGTGAAGTCGATGGCAAGAACCAACAACTTAATACCCAGCTGATGCCTATTAAGCACAGCATTTGTGGCACCCATCCTATCTACCCCCTATCCCCCTCGGTTAACCCCTCAGCCAGTTGCTGGCGACCCCCCTTTGGCTTTGCTGGGTCGAGGAGCGCAGCGTGTGTTTTGCCTTGATTTTCAGGCTGTGATATTTTCATTTGCTTGATTTGTTTTGGCATAATTTCGGCATCGACTTGACTTTGCTTCGTTACGTCACAATCTATGGGGGATGCTTTGCAAAATTATTGTGAATGATATACATACATATATATATATACATATGTATATGTGTGTGTGGGTCTTTCTGTTTGTGGTTGGCAAATGGTAAGCCGCAAGTCAGCATTTTTTTATACATATACTTCTTTTTTTTTTGCTTGGCCCGAGACAAGCTCTGAATAATGACCAGACTCGCACGCATTAGGGGTACGCCCCGTTTGCCACAGATTCAGTTTCTAGAGCAGCCGCTGGCGTGCCCCATGCGTTCCGCTCACTGCTGCTGCTGCTGCTGTGGCAAGTGACGACGCACACGTAGCATCAATAATTTCAGCTAATTGCTCTCTGAACAGCCATTTCAATGCGAAATGAATTCTGTGCATCGCCTGCTGTTGAGTAAACCACACCACCCAACCCCACCCCCACACTCTCACCCACCAACCACAGAACCCACCCAAAAAATAGTAGTTGCGTCCCATTATTTTTGGATGCGACTGTGACTGCAACAGCATCGAACATTTTGGCATTCGGGCAGTTTGTTCAGCTCGGCTTAACTTGGGCAGCTGTAATAAAATTACGTATACGCATATGAAAAACGAATTTGGGCCCATGAATGCAGACAGAGTGGTCGGAAGGGGGTGGGGTGTCTGCTAACGGGTTCATACTAACGACTGGTCTCTAATACAATAACAGACAGAGTCGGCCAGTTGGACAGCTGGACAGCTGGACAGCTGGACAGTCGGAATAGTTAGGGCGGCACTCGTCATATATGCCTGCAATGACTTTCATTGCCTTTCATATCTAATCGCAGTCCCATGCAGCACCCCTCACCCTCCATCCCCCCACTCCTTTCCCCTCTTTTGCCAACTGTCTGTGTGTCTGGCTGCAAAAATTAAATTTGTCTCTTGACTGACAAATGTCCCCCGAGTGGGCAAAACCAGAAAAGTACTTGACGATACGTAGAAGTCAAGTCAAATTGCATCCAGAGGGGTGCGCGAAAGGGAAGGGAAAGGAGTCAACGAGTGGAGGAGCAGGAAGAGCATGAGGATGAGTGTCAAGCCAAGCCATGCTTTGCCTCTTTCATAAGTCTGCTTGTAATACTGTTAAGCGGGCAAAGATACTGTCACTATAGTGGGCAAAGCTCACTCACTCAGCTCCACATATATCTGTAGCTATGTATCTATGGCCCGAGGCAGCGCCCAAGCGACCAAGTTGTCGGCCAACAACACTGGCAACATGGCCAACATGGTAAACGAGGGGAGCAGTGTTGTGGGGGGGGGGGGGGGGGGGGGGGCATTTTCAACGGTAACGGAGAATGAGACTCTGACTGTGACTTGTCCTCTGGCTGAAGAGCAGCTGATGTTGATGATGATACACACTCAAGTGCGCTTTGGGTATAGCAAGCATTTGAGTAAATATATATATATACATATATATACATACACACGCACACTCACCGACACACACACGCACAGTCACACAAAGGCCATGCTGACAATATGGCGAACACATGGAGAGGCTGGCGTTGCTCATACTTATTTATGCCAATTTTGTGTGTATATGGGGGTGTGTGTGTGTGTGTCTGATTTGTGTATACGAGTGTGCTGTCTTTTATCCCATTTGTTATTGTTGTTGTTGTTGATTTTTGGCGTATTCGCTTCTATTTAAACATTTAAAGCAAGATGCTACGTGTGCCGCATATCAAGACGCATCTGCCACAGTGGTACGAAAACAGTCTAAAAATTGTATTCACAAGCAATTCTATAGACATTTGCGAGTTGTTAAAGAAATATATGTATTCAAATATATCGTTGTAGTTTAATTGAAAATAAGAAAGAACAAATTAAATTGTTGCTAATGTAGAGAGTTGTAAACTGAGTTACTGCTGCACAATTAGTTTGGTTCCACTGTTACAGTTCCTTGTTGAATTGACTTTGACTGATGTGGCTGCCAGTTGGGTAACGATTCTCGAAATGCGGAAGAAAAAAAAACACACACACAAAACGAGAAAAAAGCGAAGGAAAAAATAGAATTACAAGCAGTTCTTTGCCCCCGTCAACCAGTCAAAAAATAATTCTCCAAGGATTGGGGGATGCTTCCTATTCGCATTGGTTTTATTTCATTAGCTTTGCGTCAATTTAAATATTTAACGAGTACTTTCGAGTTGATAACATTTGCCGGCAGCCTTAAATTGACTAAAATCGAGCGCGGCTGTGGCACAGATTAAATTTCCGCTCTTATGAATGCGCGTGGCTAATAGAAACACGAATTGCATATACAATCATACAAACATAGAAATACACACACATATATATATATATATATATATACGTATATATATGTATGCCGGTTGATCCCTGGGCCGGCGTTCGTCAGTTTCAAATGTCCGAAAAAAGAAATCCAATTTGCACGACGCGAGCGTTGGCAATGCCCCGAGGACAAAATGCGTTCAGAGCACAGGGAAAAAAAAGTGGCCAACAAAAAGTGGCCAAGAGGACTATGCAGAGCACACAGAAAAAACTATGGCGACGGCTGGTAGCGAGACCAACACACCATGAATGACTCTGTGGAAACGGCCTGAGCATGTCCAGAAACGTGTAGAAAATAAAAATTTCTATTTAAATGGCAAAAATCAACAAATGCAACGCAAAACAATCTAAAACACAAATCGAAATTAAATGACCGCACTTGCACAAAGGAGTGCGATTCACACACACACACACACACACAAACACACACACATTGGAACATGGCAAAAACAAGCCACTTATAAAAAAGAGAGAAAACAAAACTAAAATAAAACAAGTAAGAAGGCTGTAGTCGAGTGAGCTCGACTACCATATACCCTGAACCAAGCTTTAAATGCATTATAGGTTTATCGTTTTTGGGGGCTGGAGTGGGCGTGGCCCGATCTTAGTAATATACCTTCTAAGTTTGGTAACTGTAGCTCTTGAATTGCGGGAGATACAGGCATTTATCGTTTTTTGTGGGCGGGAGTGGGCGTGGCCCAAAATATTTTGGATTTCGATCTTAGTAATATACCTTCTAAGTTTGGTAACTGTAGCTCTTAAATTGCGGGAGATACAGGCATTTATCGTTTTTTGTGGGCGGGAGTGGGCGTGGTCCAAAATTTTTTTTACACATTTATGAAGGGTGTTACTAGCAATATACCTTTAAAATTTGGTGACTTAAGTTTTCAAATTGCGCGAGATATATGGGTTTATCGATTTACACCAACAGGTGTATCGGTTTAGGTAGGTGGAGTGGGCGTGGCCATCCAATTTTTTTATCGATCTTTGGGGGAGTTACCAGTAACATACCTGCAAAATTTTGCGACTCTAGCTTGCAAATTACGGCAGATATGCGCATTTTAAATTTCTAGGGACGAAGTTCCTGGTGGCGGCGGATGTGGGCGTGGTCCAAAAATTGGTATGCCAATCTTTGGAGGAGGTTATCAGCAAATTACCTTTCAAGTTTGGTTACTCTATCTTTAAAATGTTCGGAGATATACGGAGTTATCGATTTAAAATCGGAATTGTCGATTGTAGGCGCAGGTGTGGGCGTGGCACCACAAATTTGTTATCGGTTCTTAAAGGCAACTATCAGTAATATAACTACCAAATTTGACGTTCCCTACTCAAAAACTGCGGAAGATATAGCCATTTGAAAATTTTTGGGTCGGGGGTGATGGGGGCGTCGGAAGTGGGCGTGGCACATGCCGATCTTTCAAGGACCTCGCCAACAACCTACCAACCAAAATTGGTGACTGTATCCATTAAATTGTGAGAGATATCTGCAATTTACTGCTATCGGAAATCTAAATGTATCGATAATTCAGAAACTGAGGCAGTTATCGATAAAATAACGCAAACTTGATCTGGGCCTGGTATACGAGATCTTATATTCCAAATTTGAAGTCTCTAGCTCTTATAGTCTCTGAGATCCGCGCGTTCATACAGACGGACGGACAGACGGACAGACGGACAGACGGACAGACGGACAAGGCTATATCAACTCGGCTGTTGATCCTGATCAAGAATATATATACTTTATGGGGTCGGAGATGCTTCCTTCTGCCTGTTACATACATTTGCACAAAACCATTATACCCTTTTTACCCATTTTTAATGGGTTCAGGGTATAAAAAGAAATTGAAGCGACTGACTGAAATAAAGTGCAGCAGCTGCGCAGCCCCAATGGGAGCAGCGGACAGCCGCAGGATAAAAGAGGGCAGCTGTTGGTCCTGCCACGGATGTATGCGTCACGAGGCTTGGCAAAAGGGAAGAGGGGGTGGTTGGTGGTGGTTAGTCTGACAAATGCGGATGGTATCGCAACGTGTCGCGATGGTTGTGCAGCTATTTCAACATTTCATTCAGCGGCCGTGAAGCGAGTTTTGAATTTGATTTCGAACTTTTTTTGTCTGCGCGCCATTCCGTTTAGGTTATTGTTAGCATTTGTATTGTCCGTATTGTGCACACTAACACCAACACCAATACACACACACAAACGTTGAGTGACCATTTTTGCCCATGTGCAAAATGAATATCCCGCTGGGTATTCCGTACTTTTTGCCAACTTTTATTTAACCTCTTGTAACGAATTTGGTCAAATGAAAAGTATTGTCAAACATTGTGCTTGTGGCCAAGGTAAATGATAATAAATTGATGGAGTAATTTATGGCTGATAAAACTTAAGGATTGAACTGAATTCTGTTTAAGTAAACTTTATTATCATATCTTTTTGAATCTGGCCAATATTGCTTTCAGCATGAAAGAAATATTTCGCTTTTAAGACGCACTTAGCCTAATTACAAATAATTATTTAAGTGAATAAAAGAAAATTGAATTAAAAACTCCTTAATTATATAATTGAATGCTTGGCTTATTTAGTGAGAGTTGCTCGGCGACCTGTTCACGTTCCAAATTAGCTCACTCAACACCTCTTAATAGTCTTTTGGCTTAAGCGTTGTTGTTGTTGTAGTTGTCATTCATATGACCTGGCAACAAAATTAATTAACTGTAAATGTGCGAAACTAAATAAAGCCACTTTGGGTGCACATGGTTTTTTGTTTTTTATTTTATATGTTTTTTGTGGTGGGCAGAAACCCATAAACCGCACCCACAAACATAGCAAACGCCAAACTCTTCACAATTAACAGTCCGACGCGAGGCGACCGAATCGGTAGAATGCCACGTAGTCCCTGCCCCAAGCTCGATTTCCCGGCTACACATAGAGACGCATATGTACCAGCCATGTCATGACCCCGACAGCCCCAAAAGGAGAGTGGCCGACTTTTAGGCTAACGTCTGTGCCAGAAATGGCACTCTAACCGGTTAGATAGGTGTAGGTAAATCTGTGTGTGAGTGTGTGTGTGTGTGTGTGTGTGAGTGTGTTTGTGCGTGCTAGTGTGGTTACATCAACACCTACGCTAAAAACTAGTGATACGACAGGAAAAAAGGGAAAGGGAAAATGAATAGGAAGCAAAGGAAAAAAATAATAGGAAAGTATCTAGAAAAAAAAAATAACTAAAACGGTAACCGCAATTTGACCCAGGTTTTTACTTGCTTTTGCCTTTTGGTGGCGCCCGACAAATATGCAGATTGTATAAATCTCGGGGCAGGGAGTTACTTCACCTGCGTCGCGTTTCCTTTTAACATGTGCTACCAGCAACAACAACAACAACAACAGCAGTAGCTGCTGCTGCTGCTGCTGCAACAACAGCAATATTCTCCGCAGGGCAACTTGGCCCAAACTAACTCGCCAAATGCTACAACAAATGGCGTTTAATGTAAGTTGTTGTTGGATTGTTAGCCTGTGGCTGGGTGTGTGTGTGCGAGTGTGTGTGTTGGGTTTGTCTGTCTGTTTCGGTGTGCGTTTCGTATAACTACCCAAAATCCAATGCAAACACATGGCCCACGACCAGCTCCATATAGAATCTTTGTGTCCCTTTTTTGTTTAGTCGAGCGCTTTCGCTTATTCAGCCCTTCAGAGTTGTTTTTGTTGCTGCTGTTGCTGCTGTTGTTTTTGCTGTTGTTGCTGTTGCTGTTGTTGTTGTTGGTGGGGCTTAGGTGTTGGTTGTCGCTGCCCTTAAAAAGCAAACATACGCAATTTCTATTTCGTTTTCTATGTACTCAACAGTCAAATGCGTGTGAGCCTGTTTGTGTGTGTGTGTGTGTGCGTTAGTGTGTGTGTGTGTGTGTTAGAGAGTGTACTTTCTAATTTATTAGGCAACATGTTTGTTTGCTCGCCTTGGGAGCACTTTAATGCATTCGTCGGGGTCTCCTGAACGGCTTCTTTTCGATTTCTCATACGCAAATTTACCACTTCTTTCTCCATGGGTCTTTGTCTCTGCAAGTCACGCTTGTTGAGAATTAGACTGCCTGTGTGTGTGTGTGTGTGTGCGAGTGTGTGTGTGCTGCATTGTCTTGTCCTGCGACGCTTTTTGCACAATTGTCAACACACAACAAATGCAAATGGCAGCAGCTTGCGTCCCGCAACCCGCCCGTGCCACCCTTCTGACCCCAGTGAATACGCAAACAAGCGCCTGGCTGGCATTTAAATGCGAAATTTGCACGCGAGCAGCAAGCCAGAATAGAACATGCCTAAAAACATCTCCACTGCTGTCTCTCTCACTCTCAGTCTTTCTCTCTCTCTCTTTCTAACACTTCCTGCTCTGATTGCTTTAAAAGCACAGCCAACAATACACCTAATTTTTTTCCATTCTATTTCTGTCTGTCTCTGTCTCTGTCTCTCATTCCCTTTCTCTTTCTATTTGTGTGCGAAATTTAAATCAAATTATTGACATTTATTTAAAGACAACGCAGGCGACATGCATATAAATGACTTAAATTTTTATTGGGGCAAAAGAACTTTAAGGCAACAGCAGCAGCAACAACAGCAGCAGCAGCAGCAGTTGCAAAATCTACACAAAATGGACACGAGCCGTAGGCAAAAGGGCGCCCTGATAAGAGGCTTATCGGGGTGGCAAGACGAGGTGAGGCAAGTGGGCGAAGACGAGACAGTGCCTCAGGGGCAGCCACCCTTTGCCACAGTTGCTGTTGTTCTTGTTGTTGCTGTTGCTGTTGCCTTTGCTGCTGCCATGTTTTGTTTTTAATAGTTACTGAATCTCATTAGAATTTAGATGAGTCTTAATGAGTCATTGTTTTACACGTTAGACGGTCGCGACGAGGACGACGACGATGGGGACGGCGAGGACGCCGGTGGCAGCAACAACCACAACAACATCAACCACACAACAACAACAACAACAACAATAATAGTGAGGCGCACACAAGTAGCTAAGAATAGTGCAACGTAGTCACACAATAACCCGAAAAGTTTTCTGCGGCAACGTCACGAAAAGGTAGCAACCTCGATGTCAGCAACACCCACAGGCAGCAGCACCACCACCACCACAAATAGAGAAACAAACACACAGTCAGCAGCTTTTTGAATTAATGTATATAGGTGTGTGTGTGTGTGTGTGAGTACAATACTTAAAAGGCATTCAACACATTCAGAGGCGTCGCGTCGCGACGCACAACACAATGAAAATGAAAATGAAAATGAAAATTTCATTTGATCTGCGCAAGCCGAGAACTTGATGAGGATGCTTCCTCAGCTTGCCACGTCGCAAGCAGCAGCAAAACTGTTTTTGGAGAATTTGTTGCCAACTTCAATTGAACGCCAGTTGTGGCCTTTGAAATATCAAATATTTTTATCAATTGAATAAATTCGCGCAAGCAGGGAAAATATTTAGCAGAAAATACTCGAAAAGCCTCACAAAATGTAATTAAAATCAAAAGCATAAGGACTATTGAGGAATAGATATCTACAAAAGTAATACTACAAATATGTCTTCGCTGAATTGACCGCTTTCACTTTCTGAAGCATTTTCGAAACTCATAACATTTCTTGATTCCATTGCAAGTCTTTAAACATTTAAAATGTTTTTATTCCTATTTTTATTTCAAGTATAATTAATTATTATACATAATTTAAGTTCATTGAATTATAATTCGATTTTCTTGAAATTTAAGTAGTTTGTGACGTAGATAATGTCATACTTCGCAAAAATAGGAAATACGAAGATTTCCGACATTCGCAACCTACTTGAAGAATGTAGGAAATGCTGATAGTGGAATCAGACTTTGAGCTATCAGCGAAGGTCGAAAGTACATTTCTCATTCAAAGATGTTCCGAGTTGAGTTCAAATCAGGTTAACCTGAGAGCACCCACACTATGGAAGAAGCTTCGCAATGAGGAGCCATCAGCATTAAGTATCAGGAGCATTATCAGCTTGAAAGCGGCGTCTAATGGTGCTAATGTCAACGATTGACTTGAACAGTGTGGAGAGTCCTTAAAATGACTACAGTACCATGAAGCAGACAACAGACAACAGGCAACAGCCAGGAGTAGATAGGCATCAGCCGGAGATGGTGGAGTTTGAGGCCAAGTAAGTTGATTGGCTTTCAGTTTTGCAAACTGCTGGCGCACATCTGGCAAGAAGGAAGGCGACTTGCAACAGCGCGTCGGGGCAGTTGCATTTGTAATGGGTATTCAGCAGAAAGGCATTTACTTAGTGGAGAGTGCGCGTAATTAAGTTGAAATTAAAGTGCAAAGTTTGCTTTAAGTTGACGCCAGTCGCTGTTCTCTATTCGCCGAACGCTAATTAGATCTTTTAGTTTCATTTAGTATATATATGTCCCCCCTGGGGTGCCTTGGATGGGCATGTTCCATGCAAATGAATGAAATTAAAAGCACATTATACTTTATAATGCGCGCTGATTTGAGCCAGGCAAATTTAATTTAAAGATTTGCTGAGCCAAGTCGCTTATCATTGCCCCAAACAAGCAGCGCCGCAATCCTGAAATTTACCCAAATTGTATCTCATATATCAGAGCGAAACGAGACAGACACAAGGACAGAGATAGAAAGAGAGAGAGAGAGAGAGAGAGTTAGAGAGGGAGAGCATATTTTATATAGACCCAGCATGTTCCTTTTTTCTATCTCGACTGCTGTCCCTGGTCGTATCCTATTCGGAGAGTTAACCGCAGTGCCAAATTGCGGGCATAAGTGACTCTCGAAGGCACATAAATGCGGCAAATGTGGAATGGAATGGACCAAATTGATTGGGTGGCCCTGCATTGATCAAAGTCATAAGTCAGCGGCGGCGGCATACAAATCTCCATGTAAATATCCTTTTGCAGTTGAGTTGTCCTTTTTTGTGTGTGCGACCCAACACAGCACGTCTAAGCAACTGGATTATTAACATTTCAATATAATTTGTGGCTGTGCGGCATTCATATTTTGCCTGCTTTATTCCTGATGTGGCACCACGCCGGGTAGGAGGGGGGATGGGATGCGAGGGTGAATTGGACCCGAACTGGGCACCGATTTACTTTTCTGCTGACGTTTGGGGAAAATTAACGCGCCTCAGGACTTTGATCCTTTTTTATATGCATACAAATACACATGCACACATACGCATTGTGCGTGTTATGTGTGTGTGTGTGTGTGTGTATGATATTAGTATGTATGGCAGCCCGCAGCGTGTTAGTCTTGTATATTTGCTTACATATTCATCAATTTTTTGGGTTAAACTGTGGGCGGTTCGGGTGTTTGGCTTTCTTCTTCTTTTTTTTTCCGTCCGTCGCAACTTTTCTGTCCAAAGCCCAAACCAAACCAAACCGAACCAAACGAGACCACGGGTCGTGCACGTTTTGCGGTTGTTAGCGTCAAATTGTTTGCTTATTTTGGGCTTTTATATGACAGCGGGCAGTCCCAGCAGTCGGTCGGATGGCGGTCTTTTCGACTAGCCGCTAAACGCTTTTAGATTTTAGATTTAATGCAGTGCCATTTAGTGGCCCTGAGTACATAATTGCCATTACGATTACGCATACGCCATGTGGTCAATGGCCGGATGGAATTTGAAAATGATTTTCTATCATAGCATAAACAAAATATAGTTGGGCTACCCAACTAAATCGATAACAAACACACACACACACACATATGCAAAGCTGACACACATTTATCGAAATATGCACATACATTAATTGCTACACAGTTTAGTTGAGTTGAGTTGAGGTCGCTGTATCCAACTCGAGGACCGACTGCCTATCTTTACTCACTCTTAGTCCTTATGCGGTTGCGGGTAATTAAGCGTTGCAGCTTATGTAAGACAAACAGGAAATAAGGTATAGCACAAACGCATAAATAACAACGGCAAATCGGCACACACACACACACACAAGCACACATACAAAGGCAACACAAACAATGCAAACGGATAACATAAAATTTACAACTCTGACAAACGCCAACTAAGTAAAGCTCCAAGGCACACATACACAGACAAGTACACGTCAAGCTTCCGCCCATGCTGAAAAGGTAACTTGAGTAGGCGTGGCAGCCAAGTCGCACTACTGACACACATAGCTAGCTAGCTGGCTGGTTGGTTGGTGGCTATATCCAGTATGCTGTTAGCGCTTTCAACTCGCGCGTCCTCTGCAAATATACAAAACACTTGTAACAGCCGTGTGCCTGTGTGCCTCATCCTGCCTTGGATTTATAATTAATTTATGTGCACGTGTGCTGGCCTATCTATATATACATATATATATATATATATATATGTATGTACATGCCAAGCAGGAGCTTGCCGAAAACTTAATTAACTCATTACATAGGCACAGTTTTAATCAGGCAAACGAGTTGACGAGCAGAGCAAGAAAGAAATGTTGCCAGACAGACCTCTTGACACATGCCGACACCCGCCTCGGCAACAACAAAGTGGCTGGAAAACGAGCTACCAATATCCGTTGAAGGAAAACGACTTCTCTGCCCCGCTCCGCTCCTGTGCGAAGTAAATTTAAAGCGGCCTTTGACTGCAATTAGCGTTCACGTTTGACTGCTGTCTCCCTCACACACACCATAAACCCCTGTGGTTGCTCTCACTCTCACTATAGCTGTCGCTGTCGCAAGAGCAATAAGAACTTTGCTGTTTCGTTCCGGTTCATGAATATTACATTCCAACGGCTCCAATAAGCCAAGTCTGTCTGCCAACCAGTCAACCATCCAGGCAGCCCATCCAATGTGAACTCATTCGCATTCGCATTCGCAAGTTGCGTGCATGCCTCAATTGTCATTTTGCCTTTGAGTTGACAACAGCAACAACAACAGCAACAGCAACAGCAACAACAACAGCAACAACAACAACAACAGCCACAGCAATAACAACGACACAATTGAGTCACAATCATGACAACTACTCGAGCTGTGAGTCACACACAGAGTTTGAGTCTTCAGTTTTCAATCTGAGCCACTGAAAAAGTGGCGAGTAGCTAAGCCATGCCACTGACTGCTTTTACAATGGGCTCATTAATGTTGGCGTATACGCAATTTCCAATTAAATAAAAATGTGCACACACACACACACACACTTACTTACACACACACACACACACACAGTTACAGTTACACATAACCCAGCAGCGATTTACTCGTTTTGGTTGGTTTTAAAAAGCCAACATTGCAGCCTTTACAGCTCACTCACACTGAATGTGTCTATCTCTTTCGGCTGTTGCATCGCTATCTCTGTCTACTCATCATCATCATCATCATCACCATCATCAGCGTCATCATCACGATGTGGCTGTGGCTCGGCACTGGCGAATTGCTTTTAATATTTATTTAACACAAAAGCTTTCCGCATTACGTTTCTGTTCTGCCGTTAATTTTTCGCTTTGCTTTTCATTTTCGCAAAATTACCGGAAATGTTAATTTCTGCACGTGCAGCAGACGACGACGACGACGACTACGATGACAAGGACACAGGACACAGGACATGCAGCAGTCTGTCGAGCAGTCGTGGCAGTCAAAGCCGCGCCCATCAACGTCGCCAACATCGTCGTCGTCGTCGTCGTCGTCGTCATTCCCCAGTTGAATAGTGCTAATTATTTAGGGTAAGACTATAAGACTGCTTCTGTATGTGTGCATGAGTGTGTGTGTGTGCTTATGTGTATGGGGTGTATGTGTGTTTGTGTGTGTTTGTGTGTGTGTGTGACGACCCCCAAGAACCCATTGCGCTGGCCCTTAACCCAGTGCCACCCAAATAGCAGTTGTTGTTGTTGCCCGCTCTGGTTGTACTCAGCCTTAGAGCTGCGAGCTTAGCTGACACAAAAGCGTACGAAGGACAACGGCAACCTCGTCCTGCTGCCACCTCTGACGTCGACGTCGGCTTCGACGACGATGGCGACGACGACGACGACGACGAGTGAAACGTTACGACTTTTTCTGTGCCAAAGAGACAAAGCACACAAAAATAATAATAAATGATTGCGTTTTCAGTGTGTGTGTGTGTGTTTCGCTGTGTGTGTGGGTTTGTGTACGCCTTGTATGCATACCTCACATTTGGTGTGTGTGTGTGTGTGTGAGTGTGTGCATTGTGCATCTTGCTCCTTGCAGTTGTAAATGTGCAGCCAGCATGTCAGTGAAAGCCTTTGAATTTGTGCATTCACTGAATTTGGAAAGGTAACTTACACATACACAAATATCCACACATATATCTGTGTATATATATATTTGATTACACACATACATATTTATATGCCCATGTGTATGTAAATACAAGTGCTGCATATGTCCCTCAACTGTGTGTACATTATGCAAGCCTGTCATTTGGCATAATACAACACACGATTTGAAAGGTGTGCGAGTAAGCCAAGTTTACTTGCAATTAGATTAGTTTAATTAGTCATAATGGTAGCACACACACACACACACAAACACACACAAACACACACACACACATTCACAGATACACCACAGCGATTAGGCTTTCCAAGTCAAGGAAACGGAAATTTCAGTCCTAATGTATCATGTCGAGGAACCTTATAAGAAATCGATAGTCGCATTTAACAATACCACAAATCCCATTTAGCTAAATGCTATTTTCCTTTTGTGTATTTTTAATTATATTAAAACATGTTTTCTTTAATGGAGAATCAGCTTTAGCTTTCCCAGAATTTCAATATAATTTCTACAAATATCAGCCTGAAAAGTATTTAATTGAACACATAAATTCACCACTAAAACAAGAAATAAAATTAAATATTTAAAAGAACTAACAAAAGAAAATATGAGAATAAATTTGAATTAATCTTTAATGCCAGAGCCAAGTGTAGTTGCTCTACACATAAAATAAATAATATTTCTTTTGCTTACCTTCCCCATTTGTATACTGAATGTGATTTATAATTTATCTTCTGATTTTCTCTTTGCAGAACAATTCCACATTTTTGTGGGTGATTTAAGTTCAGAAATTGAAACTCAGCAATTGCGCGAGGCATTCACACCATTTGGCGAAATTTCGTAAGTATTAAAATGCAAATTTCTTCTTTTCATTCGTTAACTTTCCACTTTGGCATTCATCGTTTTTGCCCACCTACGTACAGGAGTGGTGGGGATCACCGTGGTGAATGGGGCATGGGGCATGGGGCATGATGTATTCGAATTTGACTGTCGCGCTGATTATTGGCAGGCGCATGTGATGTGGTGCAGCCCCACACACTAACCCGCTTGGTGGCTCACATAAAAAATTCATAACCGCGCGAGAAGTACATTTATGTAAATTTCAGTTGAGCAAACTCTTTTGGCAGCCACTGTGCTCCTTCCCTCCACCAGTTTGCCTGCTGCCTGCTTCTTAAAGTAAACAGAAAGTGTCGCTTCAGATAAATTGTTCTGCATTTAAAACAGCAACAGCGAGAATATCAAATATTTAAGTTGCTATTTTTCGGCATGAAAAGATTCAAGCGACTAAAGCTGATGGTCAACAAAGAGCAACAGCAAAAGCCAAGAAAACAAAAGCAGTTTTGACTTAATTAACTGCTGTTCAAGCGCAAAGTTTTGGCTCAAATGGCCGACAGAGGCTTTGTGGCAAGTCCTGCCCGCCGGCGACTTATACAAAATGTTGGCAAAAGTATTTGATTTTTGGATTATGCGCTTGTTTGTTTCATCAATGTGCGCCCAAAACCAGAACCAGAAGCAACCTAACCACCCACAGATACCCATTGCCACTCATTATGGGAAGTAATTTCGAATGTTAATAATTTAAAATTCATTAAAATGATTAGAACTTTGATTTGGCCGGAAGCCTATCAGTCATTATTCGACCACTTTGAGGCGCTAATGAGCGGCGCATGTCCTTTCATTAGCATCTTCCACTGTTGCCATGGTCACATAAAAGTTAGGTTCCACTTGCAACTCAAATGATAACCATGCCCCTAAAATAAATCACCTTAGCTGAGTTCGCATATATCGATGGCAACGCCGCTTTGTGGCCTTATTGAGCAGTCGATTGGCACCTCAGCGATGTCATTATCATTGATATGTACACACATGTCCCATTCATGGGGCAAGAGGAACGGAAAGGCAAGGAATCCACGTCGCATCCTGATTATCTCGGTCTGAGCTCATGTCTGGTGGCAGCTGGGACTTAAATAACTTTCTTTTCATACTCTGCTCTGCCGGCATTTGTCGTGGCAACTTGCCGAGTTCTAAGTTGGTAGCCAACATGTCAAAACGCTTAATGCAAAAAGCCGAGACGAACTTGGATACAGATATACCGTATCGGATGCGGACTCGGTCGTGCGGCGCTTTGGGATCAGACGCCTCCGCTTTTCTTTTTTTTTTCCGCTTTTCCTCTTAACGCGGGGCCAACGACTTTTTTGTCAAAAGTTTTATGCGTGCGTCGTTGTTTGCCCTTTTTTTTGTTTTTTCATTTTTTTGTTGTTGTTGTTTTTTTTGTTGTTGGTTTTCTTGAGGTTTAAGTGTCGTTCTGTTGACGTTGCCTGGTTGTGGCATTATGTTTGGAGGCCCTGGCGCATTTCTGGTTCCGTTTTGTTAAATGCGCGGCGCGTGTGAATATTTAATAAGCCGTCTGCCCCTTCGTCTCTGCCACCAGTTTACTTATAATAATCATAAAAAGTTGCCGGCCAACATTGCCAACGTCTTTGCTGGCACTGTGTTAACTAAACGGCCAGATCGGGGGGTAATTGCCAAACTTTGCTGGCAGCTCAGCTTAGTTATTGCCCCGGCAGCCCCCACCCGAATCTTTGAACTCTGCTTACTTTATTGCTGTGGGAAATCAATTTGAGACGTCATAGCCAAGCAATCAGCTAAATCGCTCTTAAAGTGCTGAGAGCTGAAACCGTCGTATTCTTACATATATTTGTTTATTTTAAAAATATATAAGTTCCCTTAAAGTTTGATCTATTTATTGTTTGCTTCTCATGTCATGTCCAGCGATGTCCAGGCTCAAAGTCAACTTAACTACAAAACAAATAAAAAGTTTTCTGTATGAGGTTAGGTTTCTAATTTCCAAAGTACATCAGCCCCGCCCACACTTCAACAGGCACTCTTGTCTGGCTGCCTAAAATTATACACACCTATAAACATAAATATCTATATAAATATATATGGATTTATAAATACTTTTGACCTCGCGCTGAGGCTTGTGTACAGTCTTAAAGTAGGATGACTAAAAGTTCCTTTAATTATTCTCTCTCTCTCTTTTATAGGGATTGCCGTGTGGTCCGCGATCCGCAAACCTTGAAATCGAAGGGCTATGGCTTTGTGTCCTTCATCAAGAAATCGGTAAGCACTGCACCCACTTTTAAATGCATTCCCATATTATATTATCTATATATATTATTTTCGTGTTCTCCTCACTCTCTCTATCGCACCACAGGAAGCTGAGAGCGCCATTACGGCCATGAATGGCCAGTGGCTTGGCTCGCGCTCAATTCGCACGAATTGGGCCACACGGAAACCGCCGGCGAGTAAAGGTAAGGAAATCATGACTGTCACCTGGCTGGGCCCCAAGCTTCCGGCCATGCGTACGAGTATGCGTCCACCAAACAGCCAGGTCAGCCAGGTCAGACAGGACAGCCCGGACAGCGGGCCAGGTGCCTTCGCTCTTGTCATTGTTATTGCTCTTGTTGTTGTTGTTTGCTGTTGTTGCTGTTGCCGTTGTTGTTGTTGTCGTTGTTGTCGACGCATCGCTGTTATTACAGGAAATTATGGCAATGAATGCCAAAGGTATCTCTGTGGCATGACTCGGGGTCACAGCTAAAAGTAGTAGCAAAGCCAACCGACCGAGGGGTCGCTCTCGGTTTCGACTGCTATTTTTAAACGTGTCGCGGCAAATTTTCTGCCAGATTATGTTTTCTTTATTATTTTGCTGCTGTTTAAACAGCAAGCGCTTAATTTCCGTAATGGGCCGGTGTGCAACCAAAAAATTTTGGCTTAAACTTTTTCAATTAGTTGACGGCCTAAGGGTCGACATAAAATAAAAGTAAAACGACACATTCCATTAGGCGCAACGAATCAATTTTCATTTATTCCCCTTCCTAACTCCCAAATTGATAGTCCCGTAGTCAGTCCGGCGTAACCACAGAACTAGCTGTGACTAGCTGTAAGCATTACAAACAGTTGCCAAACGGGGGGGAAGCGTTTCTGTTGTCTTTCATAAATCAAAACTTAACGCGTATTTGCATGTTTTAACATAATTTTTATTTGTTTGACACACACACACACATAGGGAGAGAAAGAGAGAGAGAGTGAGAGTGAGACGGAGTAAGAGGGAGAGGTAGCAAATCAGATAAATAAATTTTGCCAACACGAAACTATTATCATAAAAGGCACACACACACATACACACACACACATAGATAGAGAAACAGGATAGCAAAATTTCATGGTTATAGAACAAACATTTGGCATTCTTTGGAATACCCACACACACACAAACACACACACAAACACACACACACACACACAGACACACACACAGACACAGAGTCAAGGTGGAATTTATCGTGCGAAGGAAGGTCTGACATGTTGAAGGGTTCCCATTTTTTGGGGCAGCAACAACTATGAGCATGAATTTTTGCTTTTGCATTTATATTGTTGTCATAAAAAACGCCTATGAAAGCCTAAGCGGATTTTTATTGGTCTCATTGTTTATTTGCCTTTGTCACGGCTTTGTCTGCCCCAGTCAAGACTGGGTGGGTGGTTAGCTGTGTAGCGGTTGTAGTTGTAATACAAGTTATTATTAGCAATTTGGCTGCGAAATAATTTGGATATTTTGATGGCTGAGCAGCTGGAGTAGCTGGAGTATTAGCTGACTCAGCGGCAAACGACCGAAAATCGAAGACGCTGCCAAAGATTTTACACAATTACGAGTAGTCGTTTAGTCGACGCTTCAAAGGGTTTTTCTATGAAGGGCTCACGCATGCGTGTGTGTGTGTGTGTATGGGTGTGTGTGTGTGTGTGTGTGTGTGTGCTGGAATAGGTTGAGTACTTTATGGCCTTGTCTAGTTGTTAGGGGCGCCTGCTGGCAGCCTTTACGATTTGTAGCACTCAACTCATTTCGCATTTCACATTTCACATCTCACATTTCACATTTCGCATTTCACATTTCGCATTTGGGATTTGGCATTACTTGATGTTTTACGCTGCCACTTACCCGCTGTGCGGATGCTTTTGGCCAGGCTTGTACTGGCATTTTTATGTTTTAAGCAGGCTGCACATTTTATGGCCGTGGCAATCAGTCCACAGTAACAGCATTTAGTGGAGCCACTCGCTCATATGTGTGTGTGTTTGTGTGTGTATGTGTGAGTTTGTGTGTGTGTGTCGCCTCCTTTTGTCGGAAAGATTTACGAGCCGACGCAATTGCGCATTTTACAGTTGTGACAATTTTGGCGTCGCTTTGCAATTTTCTACTCTTTTTTTGTTGTTTTTCATTTTTTTATACCCTGATCCCATTAAAAATGGGAAAAAAGGGTATAATGGTTTTGTGCAAATGTATGTAACAGGCAGAAGGAAGCATCTCCGACCCCATAAAGTATATATATTCTTGATCAGGATCAATAGCCGAGTCGATCTAGCCCTGTCCGTCTGTCTGTCCGTCTGTCCGTCTGTCCGTCTGTCCGTCTGTATGAACACGCGGATCTCAGAGACTATAAGAGCTAGAGACTTCAAATTTGGAATATAAGATCTCGTATACCAGGCGCAGATCAAGTTCGCGTTATTTTTTCGATAACTGCCTCAGTTTCTGAATTATCGATACATTTAGATTTCCGATAGCAGTAAATTCCACATATCTCTCACAATTTAATGGATACAGTCACCAATTTTGGTTGGTAGGTTGTTGGCGAGGTCCTTGAAAGATCGGCATGTGCCACGCCCACCTCCGACGCCCCCATCACCCCCGCCCCTAAAATTTTCAAATGGCTATATCTTCCGCAGTTTTTGAGTAGGGAACGTCAAATTTGGTAGGTATATTACTGGTAGTCACCTTTAACAACCGATAACAAATTTGTGGTGCCACGCCCACACCTGCGCCTATAATCGACAATTCCGATTGTAAATCGATAACTCCGTATATCTCCGAACATTTTAAAGATAGAGTAACCAAACTTTAAAGCTAATTTGCTGGTAACCTCCTCCAAAGATTGGCATACCAATTTTTGGACCACGCCCATATCCGCCGCCCCCAGGAACTTCGGCCCTAGAAATTTAAAATGCGCATATCTGCCGTAATTTGCAAGCTAGAGTCGCAAAATTTTGCAGGTATGTTACTGGTAACTCCCCCAAAGATCGAAAAAAAATTGGATGGCCACGCCCACTCCAACTACCTAAACCGAATACACCTGTTGGTGTAAATCGATAAACCCATATATCTCGCGCAATTTGAAAACTTAAGTCACCAAATTTTAAAGGTGTATTGCTAGTAACACCCTTCATAAATGTGGAAAAAAAATTTTGGACCACGCCCACTCCCGCCCACAAAAAACGATAAATGCCTCTATCTCCCGCAATTCAAGAGCTAGAGTTACCAAACTTAGAAGGTATATTACTAATATCGGGCCACGCCCACTCCAGCCCACAAAACCGATAAACCTATAATGCATTTAACGCTGGGTCAGGGTATATGGTAGTCGAGCTCACTCGACTACAGCGTTCTTACTTGTTTTTTTTTGGTTTTGATTCAGGGCTTATAACAAACGCATTTGGCATTTTATATTGTCGTAAGCAGCTCGTGACAAAAACTTTTGGCAAAGTTGGGCCTTTTGTTAACCAGTTAAGGCCTAGACTCAATTTCAATGCAAGCCATAAATAAAAGCAGAAATACCTACAAGCTCATTATGGTAATAACTTAATTAACCTGAAACAATATGCCGGTTAAACAAAGCCGACGTCGACGATGTTGTATGACAAATTTTCTGTGCCAAAACTATTTGACTTCTGACTGTTCCAGAAACGCAAAGTGCCGAATATCAAGTGGGTTTGGATGCGATGTGGCTTGTGGCCTGGTTGAGGCCTGGTTGGGGCCTGGCTTGGGGCCTGGTTGGGGCCTGGCTTGGGGCAGTAGGCGCAAACTTGAAGAAAATTATTTAGTGCTGTGCTGCGCGTGGGCTGCCTACTTACCTGGCAGTCGTAGTTGTCGCAATAAATCAACATTTTATGCAGAGTTGCGCACAATTAAGTTAAAGTTGAAATGCCTCAATGCGCTGCCCAAGCACTGCTGACTGTTTTTGTAATTTTGTAATGTATGCAGGAAAAGTTCCAGCAACTGCTGAATTATGTGCTGCACACACAGTTTACATACCTCTTACATACCTTAAGGTTAATTAAACAGTCTGGCTGTGGCAATGATTACGATTTTTCTATACACGCAGATGAATAAGGAAAAGGGTATATTTTGAAAATATTTGCAAAATACAATAAGTGAATATGTTTATTGCATGAATTGATTATTATTGATTGGAATACACTTAAAAAGAAAGTCTGCAGTAATAAAGCAACTACATAAAAATTGGCTCATTTTAAATTATTATTTTATACGTAGCAGTTTATCGATATGTTTTCATAGATCATACAAACAATAAACAATTAGATTTGTTAATAAAGAAAATTGTTGAGAAATTGCTGTACATATTTCAAGAAGTGTAGTAATAATACCAATTTAAAATAATATTAAATATGATTATTGGCAAGTCATGAACATTTGTCAGCTATTTTTGAGTTCAGATGAGCTGTGAACTGTTTTTAGACAATCACATTTATTAACAGATTCGATCAAATTAATTTGTTTCTCGGTTGAAACTGAAAAGGACACGCCCCCGAGCGCCGTTACTCATACATATTAATTAGTTGAAAATGGGATCGGGAACATACATTAAATTCATCGCACTTTTCTTGTAGGCAGATTGTTGTGTTGTGTGTTTTTGAGTGCTACATGTGTCTTTGGGCTTTAATTATTTACGCTTATAATTGGGTGATTAATTCATCATTAAGTTGTACATGCCAGTAATTGCTCATTAAAATTTCAGCGCTAGATGTTAAAAGAGAGAGCAATATGTATACGTTGTGTATGTGGGAGAGAGAAGACAGACAAAGAGAGACAGAGAGAGAGAGAGATATAGAGAGAGAGGGAAATAGACAGTTGGTCGCCCTACTTATTATTTATGTAGGGTGCCCCTCGGGCCAGAGGCTATAGTTTTAACGTGATAATTATGACCACTCATGCAGGCAAAGGTACAGCCAACTACGAAGCCGAGCACTTTAATTTGGGGCAGACATGAAATGAAATGTGGCAAGGGGCAGGCGGGGAACTGAACAAAGGCACAACAACAATCACAACAACAACGACAACAGCAAATCACCTCAAGGCTAAGCATGTTGTAAAGTGTGTGTGTGTGTGTGTGTGTGTGTGTGTGTGTGGCTATGTGTGAGTCGCGTCCGTTTGCGCAACTCATTGCATACATACATACATACATACATATATATCCAAAATTAATTACACGTATTTAAAAGTGTAGAGAACAAAAAAATAACGTCAAAGAAATGAAACGAAGGCACAGGCATAAAGCAAAGTGCAAATTAGTGAAACACACTGCTGAAAAATATGCAATGCCGGCAGAAAGTACGTGAGGGTATGCCCACACACACACACACACACACACACACACACACACACACACACACACACACACACACACACACACACACACACACACACACACACACACACACACACACACACACACACACACACACACACACACACACACACAACAAGGCGTATACTTTTGTGGCAAAGCTTTCAAAAATATTTGCTAGCTTGTTAGTTTACACAGTGCACCCTCGCTAAAGCTCGTTGTTGTTGTTGTTGTTGTTGTGCTACTTGTGTGTGTGTGTGTGTGTGTGTGTGAGTGTGTGTGTGCCTGTGTAAGGGAATTGTCCTGTTGCATGTTATTGAGCCATATTTTCGTTTGTTGTTGTTTGACATGCTCGTTGCACAGCCTAAAGTTGCAAGAAAGGGACAGGCTGTAACCGAAAGAGATGCACATACAGCGTGCGAGTGCGAAAGAGACAGCTACAGCTAGATCTAGAGCGAGTGGGGTGCAAAGGTATTTTATTGGAGGGGTGAAATTGCCGCTTTGCATGAAAACGACATGGTTAATATTATTGCCACAGATGCCCTACACACCATTCGATGGAATTATTTTTTAAGAAATGATTATTTTAATATTGTACATGATTAAATTAATGCTCTATATTTTACTTGAATATATCTGGTCAAATGAGATTTTTAAGAGCGTGACTTAAGTTTATTGCGACATTAAAAATTAAATTAAAAATTCATTTCTAAGACTCATTAGCTTGCCAAGAAACTGTGTTGCCAGCGTTAGCAGTAAGTGGCACCCTGTGCTTGTAAATTGTTGAAAACTAAACAAAGACATAAACACGCAACCCTGGCATTATTTTTAAAAGTGCAAATTTTGTTTTAAGCTCAGAGGAAGTAATTAGTGAAACAAATACATGTACTAATGCCGTATACCAAACGAACCAAAAACCATTCGAATAACAACAATAATTAACAACAATATAGCGGACAAGGCGGGTTGCAAGCAGCTGACAGCGGTATTGAAAGGGAGGTGGTGGGGAATTTATATGGAAAATACGTTGAATGCATATGCAAAAATACGTATAATGAAAAATGCAATATGAAGTGTAACAATTGTTAAAAATGCAGCAACAACGATCGAGCCAGCGATAAATTCTGTTGCACACACACACATATACACACACACACACTCATGCACTTCAACATTTTGACTAAGTGTATTTTAATTTCCAAAACCGTATGCAACCAACGTTGTAGTCGTTGCGGTTGCGGGAAAAACCCCTTAATTAATTTACATATTAATCATGCAGTTTGTTGAAAACAGTAAACAAAAAAGCATTAAAATTAATATGCGAAGCAGCCATTAAAAAGCTGCAGTCATTAATTGTGGCTTTGACGCCAAAATGTGCCACATAAGAATGTATTTGGACTGTTGAATTTCATAAGCAATTTGTGGTCTTATTTTCCTTGCCGCCCGTAGAAAACATCAAGCCGTTGACTTTCGATGAGGTTTACAACCAGAGCAGTCCCTCCAATTGCACCGTTTATGTGGGCGGGGTCAACAGCGCCCTCACCGCACTCAGCGAGGAGATTTTGCAGAAAACATTTGCACCCTATGGCGCGATACAGGAAATTCGCGTCTTCAAGGATAAGGGCTACGCATTTGTGCGGTAAGTTGCAACATAAAAACTATCTCTTTATTTTTATTTCTTTTAATTTTGCTATTTACAGATAATTTTTCCACTTAATAGAAGCTTAAACTTATTATTTCAAGTCCAAGGCAATTACGATCATTCATATAAAATAATGGATATTGATAACATATGAATATTAATTACTAAATTAATCAAGTTAATTTTTTTACATCTAAGCTAAATAATATCTATCGATATAATATGAATAGTTATATTCAAACACAGTTTTGTATTAATCGAATTAATTTGTAATTGAGGTCGTATTGTTATTGTTAACTTTATTATTATTATATATTAACTTGTCTACAAACCAAGAATATAAATAATTAAAAAAGGAAGCATCCAAAAATATCGACAATTTTGCCTATCGGTGCTGAAATGGCTAATATTTCTTAAAATCATTTTCAAACCATACTTACTTGTATAATTATCCCCTTTATTTAAAAACATGTATTTTACCTAAGATGAGTTTTAGTTTCATTTAAAATCCCGACGCTGCCTTAACAGATTTTAGTCGATTAATTAATCGCCAGAGCGTAACTCATTTGCCACATGTAAATTTGACTTGCTTGCAGCTTCTCCACCAAGGAGGCTGCCACTCATGCCATCGTCGGGGTGCACAACACCGAAATCAATGCACAGCCCGTGAAGTGCTCCTGGGGCAAGGAGAGCGGCGATCCCAACAACTCCCAGACCATGGCCAGCCAGGCATTGAACAGCGCTGCTGCCGCCGCCGCCGGTTTTCCGTACGGCGTTAGCGCTGCTGCAGCCGCAGCTGCCGCATATGGTCAACAGCTGGCCGCCACTGGGTGCTGGTATTCACCGACGCCCACTTATCCGGCATCGTCGGCCCCCACCGCCGCAGTGACACCGGCTGCAGCGGCGGCCAGCGCTGCAGCTGTGCAGAATCAGTTCCTGCAGGGCATCCAGGGCTACCACTTCAGCCAGTATGGAGGATATCAGCAGGGCTACATGGGGTATGTAAGCACGGTGTTAGTGCCATCGATTTATGCTTAATTATTTCATTAGCTGATGTGCCTGCGTTTGCGTTTGCGTTTACCTTGCTCTCTGCAACTGCCACTGCCACTGCCACAGCCAGTGGCACTGCCTCATTCGTGGGTGGCACTCTATACAAAATGATTGAACCGCCACCGGGGATGAGCAGCGACAGCATGACGGATGAGTGAATTCATTTGCTAATTGCTAAAGTTTTCATTTGCGACGCAGACGTCATACAGTACTACCACCTGGCAAATACCATATGGCACACATTGCCAACATGCTCGGCTCGGCTCGGCTGTCAGCATACGGCTTGGCTCGTTGGCACCGTAAACGCATTTAACGTAGTCGTATCCACTGTTGTCGCATACTGGCAGACTCAGGGGAGGCGAACGCAGGCAGATCTCGAAATATGTGTGTGTTTCTATTGGCGTCACCGACTCCTGGCTGATGAAGCTCGTTGTGCATGTTTTTGTTTGTATACACATTTCAGCATGGGCGTACAGATACCAGCCACTTGGCAAGGCGTCACCCAGGCCCAGATCTCGCCGGCACAGCAATTGGCAACGGGCGTTGCCGGCACTGCTATACCACAGGCCGCCGGTGTGGTTGCCTATCCGATACAGCAGTTCCAAGTCAGCCCACAGGTATGTGATGACTATCAAACGCATAAGTATACATACACACACACACACACATAGACACACACAAACACACACATAAACACATGTACATATTTATTGGAATGTCGTACATTTCTAGTATGTTCGCTGAATATTTTGAATGCATTCACAATTTGATCCGTTCGCTTCGATTGATTTAGTTCGTTCACATCCATGTTTTCGATTAGTTGCGGATTTAGTACTTTATGACAATTTTATCCATTTTCTGTTGTCTATTTTTGCCTGGCCTGTGAGTTTCCACCTTGCGCATGAATTGGTGGAATTTATATCCAAAAATTGCAAATTCAATAAAAAAAAACATATTGCAAAAATAAAATTATTTAAACATGTTTAAGTTACTATATGAAATACACTGCTTATATAATTAAACATATAAGAAAAGATTTATATATTTATATACGAAAATAAGAAAATACAATAAATTATGTTGAATAATAAGTATTTTAAAATATTTAACATAATCCAATATAAAAAGCAAATACGGACAGCAGAAGCGACATATTCTATTAACTTTGCAATTTATAAATGCTCTTATTCTAAATTTTATCATATTAAATAAAAAACATTTATTCTCCCTATCTCTATATACATATATAAAAAATTTATGTTTGTCCATTTTTGCGCACATAATCCTTGAAAGCATGTGCTTTGAATGTGTCCACGCACAACAAATATTGTAAGCATTATTTTTATGTTTTTCATTTTTTTATAATTTGTAAGCTTTTGCATTTGCTTAACTCTCACATAGATTAAATGACAATTCAATTATGTTTTTTGCACAACACACAAGTGTTGTTGGAACAAAACATAAATACAACGTTGCATCATGTTTTCTCTGCATTATAAATCATTTTATTCCGACTTCTATTTTTTTCCAACTTTTTACTAACACCCATATTATTTTTTAAGGTTTATCCTTTACTTTTGCAGGCACAGTAAGCAACAATACCAAAAAAAAAAAAAAACAAAACAAATTTTTTAAGTACAGCAGAAGTTCTGAACAGAAACAAAACCAAAATCAGCTGTAAATAAATGCGATGCGCCGAAAAATTAACAATTGACGTCAACTCGACGTCCAACGAACGTTGAGTGCTGCACCAAAACCCAAAAGTAGAATCACAACAAAAATTATGCTAAAGCACACAAAAAATCATTTACAATTGTTTATGCCACATTTAGTCCATAAACAGTTGTAAGCAGTCCTTGAATAAGCCTTAAAAGCAAAAACAAATACATAAAATTAAAAATAAATAAAAATTGAAAGTAAAATTACACAACAAATCTAAAGTTGCTTAAAACACACAAAAACAGATCGTATCACATCCCACATACATATACAAATTTATGCTTTATATAAATGTTTTAAGCATGCTGCGTATATAAAGAATTATAATTAATTGATCAAAATATAAAGAAAAGACAAAAAAAACAAAAAAAAAAAACAAAACGAAAAAAAAGAAAGAAGAAAACACAAATAAAATATATTGCGTAAATAAGTAAAAAGCAATTTGGTGAAAAGGGATAAACATAAATTAGGTATGCTGATTTCTGTGTGTATTTGTGCACACCACAAATACACACACATAAGCACCACACTCACACACATACGTAGAGTTGGAATTAAATGAAAATAAACATAATTAAAAGTGCGTTAAAATTAATGTCGCGCACACCGATACACAGACAGACACGTACACACACGCACACGCACACACACACTCTTTTATTTATCCAAATTTTTATGGCTGTATGTGACACGCGTGTAGACACAACAGACCTAGACGTCCCCAAGAGCCTCTTAACACACACTCCCGCCCACACACACTTACACTTCTACACACACACATAGCCGTTCTTGTACTCGTACTCGCATATTATTTAGCATTGCCTACTTTTGTGCGCAGATTTCAATAGACGCCTAGCAGCATATACCACACACACACACAAACACATACACATGTTCTTTTACACTATAACACTATTTAATATCACAATGATAATACACATAGCACTAGTGCCTATTACTATCGTAGATCTAGATGAGAACGCCATCACATTGCGATGTGAGTCTCACACACACACACACACACAACATACATTATACACTATACTACTGCCAAGCCTAGCCAAACAATTGGTAAACTCGACATTTCCTGCTATAATTTTCCTAAAGTCTGCAGCAAAATGCAGAAATACAAAGAATTGTAAGCCCATTGCAAAACACATACTAGTTAACGCACTAAAGCTCAAATAACTATAAAGTACTTTATTTTGTGATTGCTCAGTAATTGAAAGACATGTTCCTACATACTCAATACACACACACATACATACAGACAGCCCTGCCACAAAACACACAAATACAGCCACAAGCACTCGCAGTTAACGGTATCTGAAAGAACATATGACATATTCGTAACTATTTATTAAATATTGTTGCCAAGCACAACAGAGTCCAATGCAATCCAGCCACAAGCTAATCTCAAACTTGAACTCGAAATTCGAAATTCGAACTCGAAATAAATGACATAATGCTTAAGTTTATCTGTCTCACAGGCTTTGTAATTAATAGCAGCAAGGATAAACACCTATTTCTATTTTTTACTGTATATTTTTAATCAGTTTTGCAATAATTTCATAATGATTTTGATTTCATGAGTTCACTCGATTTACAAAATTCTTCAAAAGACATGTACAAAGCAACATTACCCAATTCTCACATAAATATTTTGACTTACTTTCGAACTATTATTATATTAACTTTTTATACTAAATAAACGTATAAAACGTGTATGTTTTTATTTCAGTTGCAGGAAGATGAATGGTTAGCTGCAAATTTATTGTGTTAGGACAAGCAAACAAACAAGATCCGAATTCTGTAAAAATCTATATACATATATATACAGTTAATACCCAGCTGTTCCACAAGTCTTTACAACTTGTCACTTGCTATATTCACGAGTAAAGTATCTACATCCACAAATCAATATTTGTTGTGCTCAGTTCAAATCTACATTCATGTTAATTGTCATATATCGCTTCGTCGCTTCGTTTGTTCATTTTTTTTTATATACATACAAACATATATATATTTTATGGTCATACAAATGAGTATTAAAAATAATAAACAAACAACGAGCGTAAAAGATTTGTGGAATGTTCCGGGAACAGAGATTAGCAAACACTAGAGGAAACGCCAATACACAAGTACATGCATATACTAATATACTCGTACATATAATGAATACAATCAAAATATGCCATCGAATGATATTAATTGATATTAGCCATAATAAATGCAAAAGCCATAATAAAATACATATACATATATAGCAATTAAATGAGCGCATATCCAATTCGCTTTACCAAAACAACCAAAAATACTATAATGCAAATTCCGAAGGTCCTGTTTAATTTTATGCATGTCCAACAACAACAACAAACAACAAACAACAACAACAACTACAACTACAACTACAACAACAACAACTGCAATAAGCGCATACCAAACCAAAAACAGTCAGAGAGACGTAGAGGGAAATAGTTAGTGAAATTTGTTCACAGACCCCTCCCCCCTCCCAGATTACATCATAATTGAGATGCAAATATTCAGACATACTCATATGAGTATACTCTCATATAGAACATATAGAATTTTCGATATACACACACCAGCTGAGTCATTATAGGGCTCTACGTACTATCATATATCCATATGGCTCTTCGTCTGAGTGTGTGTTCGTCTGCCAAGCCAATGGAAATCGCAGTTCAGCAAATGTCAAACATGAGTTAGTTATAACAGACTCACACACACACACACACCCACACACACACACACACACACTGACACATACAAGAACACATAAACATAAAAGTGAATTAGAAATATAATGGTTTATATAGTAAGTATTAAGAGACAAAAAAAAAAGAAGATAGAAAACATGCTTATATAACGTACATCAATACATCAACATATTTAGAAATATACATACACATATAGCATAGTAAATATACATGCATATATGCCATATATATGTAACCTAGCGTAAATCTATATATATTTATATATATATAAGCAGACACATGGAAAATAATGTTTATGTAAGTGTTCTACGTATATTTACGCATACAGACATACGCATGTACATATGTATGAATATACATATGTGCAAGTGTGTCTTGGATGATAAATCACAAATAAATGTTCATAATGAAATCCAATTAAAATGATAACAAACCAAAAAAAAAAAAAACAACAAGCAGAGGACATAAAATAGGTCGTTTGCAGTACGAGTATCGAGTAATTTAACTAAAAATCATTTTAGTCAGAATGTGTCATTTGAGGGGCACCAGGTGGAGATCGGGGTTTCGATTTGCATATTGCGCGTTTTATCTGCATCTTTTTGCCTTATTGTTTTTGTTTTTCATATCTTGTTTTTTTTTTTATTACTTTTGTATGTGTGGGCATTTTATATATTTTATATACACACACACACAAGCAAATTTAGTTGCAATTTTGCACATGGGCGATATGTGCAATAAAAGTATTTAGGGTATTTAGGGGCAAGTAGTACTATAGTTCAAATACATAATTGAATGTTGTGTATGGATGTCTATAGCTAACCAAGCTCACATACGCAGCATCGCTGATTATAACCTTAACCTAACCAAATCTCAACCATGACACAGACATACATACATACTAGCCTAAGAAACTAGCGAGTTGTAATGTATATTAAGATTAAGATGTTTTTAGCACTAGAACTTACCGAGTAGTTGGACTATGAGAGGCAATGCATGTTTCAACATGACAGGACACGACTTAGATGTAGATGTGATTTTAAACAAGAGGCAAAAACCGTGCGATCCATTTTGAGAGATTATAGCTGATGCGATAAATGCATTTTTGTGTTGTTATTTTGTTTATGAAAAAAAAAACATACATATATATAAAAAACAAAAGGATTTTTGTTAAGGAAACGATAACTTAGGCAGGTAAAAATTTAAAACATTGTTGACCAAACCAATAAAAAAAAAAAAGTTAATGAAATTTGGCTATAAGAAAAATCAGCACATTTATGAAAGCAAACTTTATATTTAAAACGAAACAAAATACTATACAGAAAAAGATAACAGATTATATACAAATATTATTGGTTTGTTTGTTAATGTTTGCGCAACATATCAGTAAAGAGTTAAACGAGTAGTTTCCATATAGAAGCTAACCCAGAGTTGGAAACTAAATCTATAATGATATATAAATATTAAGATATAGTAAAGTAAAATAAATATAAATATGAACAAATATTAAAGAAAACAAAAACAAAAAAAAATCAACAAAAAAAAAGTATTAATGTTGTGCAACTATTGAATGTGCTAAGACATTTATATACGTCTATACATATATACATATATACAAATACTAAATATTTATATATATACAGTAACGACAACAACCACAAAACAAAACAAAACAAAACAAAATGACAGCATATTTATAGGAATATATACGGAAAATTACAAAGAAGGTTAACCAAAGCAGGAGGCGGGTTTATTGTATGAATTAAGTGAGTACATTAGACAAAGTATCGTACTACTAAATTACTAGGTACTCCACCAATTGATGTTTGAAATACTCCAATATTATTTTATAGTTTACTCAGAGTCCTTCTTTTAATTTTTTGTTTTCTACAACAATATGTGGTATAAATATGTTGATGGTTTTCTCACCGGGACGAAATAATTTCATAGCTCAATTGATATATATATATATATTTGTAAATTTATAATTTGTTTATATTTTGATCTCATTAATCAATAATATTCAAATTAAAGTGTTTCTTGCTTTTGACAATGTGGAAAGGGAATAGCAAAACGAAGAGAGATACAAAACCAATTGTAGATTATAATTAGAAACTGCAATTACAATTTAGTCAATTTGGTGTGTTATTTATTGAAAAGCAGAAGCTGGAGCATTAGCAAAATTTTAGAACACAGACACACACGCAAAATCAAACAAACAAACAAACAAACAAACAAACAAGCAGACAAACATGGATAAAGATTAGGCCAAGGGTCAGTCTGTAGTTAAGGCACGTAGCATAAATGAAATGGAAATGAAATCAAATTAAAACAAAGCAAAAACCGAAAATCAATCAAATAAAAGTATTATTTAAGCAACAATACAATACGAGTATAAATAATTACATAGCATATATTTACATAGAGCAGTACTCAAATTCAAACCGACACCCAACACAAGAACCCAACACAAAAACCCAATACAAAAACCAAAACCAAAACCAAACCAACCACATTGAAGCGGTTTATTTGTTAGCTAACATGAAACCAATGAGCGCAACGTAAATTACATTTATTGTAACATGAAAACTTATGAATATATGTAATTTTTCTGGGATTTTGTTTTTGTCGAATGCCTGTTTGCGAACAACAATTAACAGATTCATAAGACAACAACCCCATTGGCAAAGTTCTTTCATCAAGAAATCATTGGGACGGGCAGCGGACGGAATGTTATGTGTCGTCTCATATGCTAAGGTATACACAAACATATGAGATTAATTATTTATATATATATATATATATATATATATATATATTAATGAATAAACCAACCCCCAAAATATTTAACGTTAAACTAGTAAACTAAATATATAATAGCAATGTAAGTAAAGCTAGAAGAAACCCCTTCAATAGAACATACATACAAAGGCCGGCGAGAGGAGATTTGAACCAGTTGCAAAACGCATTCGAAGGAAACGATCCATAATATTTTTGTGCAATATTCCAGAGGGAGGGCATTAGCATGCATTTTATGCATTTAAAATCAAGAGATTGTAAACACAATGCAAATGTAGAAGAAATCAAACGATGAGCAAATAACCAAAAACTGCTAATAAAACTAAAACAAAATCAAATACAAAACATGCATAGTAGGTTTTGGAAAGCATCATACTACAAAAGACACAGATAATCTGTGCACAGAAAAAAATCACTAAACAACACACACGCACAAACACTTACACACACACACACACACACTCACACACACACACATGAAGTAAGAAATAAAATATAGTAAATGTATGTGTAGACTATATATATATATATATATATATATGCATATATACATATATGTATTAACACATAAAATATGTTAAGTAAATAGCAAATAAAGTAAACAACAAAAATAGATATCGACTGCAGTACTGCAAATATTTTGTAGAAATTTAAGAATGTTTGAGTGTGTTTTGAGGACAAGGATTGAGGATTAGAAACACACACACAAAACCAAAAAGCAAACAGGAAAAATATGAAGCAAAAATGAAGCAAAACGTAAGTGGAAACCAAACAAAATGAAAACCAAACAAAATAAATGAAATCAAATGCATAAGCTATGTTTTAAATATACAGAAAACAAAAAAAAAAACAATATATATTAAATACAATTATGTGTATGTACATATATACATAATATAAATACAAATATGACATTAAACATAGACATCACACACACACACACACATACAGTCACATCTATACAAATGGCGTTTGCATAAGAAATCACATGTGAAACAACGTAACGAATATTAAAAGGTTAATCAAATTAAGCATAGCAACTCCCAAAATGAAATGAAAGAAAGAAAAAATATTTATAGTTAAAACAAAAAAACGAAAAAAAAAAACACAAAAAAAATATAAAAAAAGAAAAACTCAAAATTTTGGCTGCGTTTTTGTATACCAACGCGCCAAAAAACAAACCAAATTAAAGGCAAGCGAAATATTATACAAATTATATACAAGAAAAACAAATGCAGGCTACTAAAAATGATGTTCGAATGTTGTTATAAAAGGCCAGTGCAGAAGTTCGGAGATAGTCGGTGAGTTGCCAGCAAAAAAGCATTAAGAAAATATACAAAAGCTAAACAAAAAACAAAAAAAAAAAACACAAAAAAAAAACAACATGAAAAACAACTATTGCAACATAGAAATGATGAATAGAAGTAACACGTAAATATAATATAAAAATAAACGGCTAAAAAAACAAAAAACAAAAAAAAAACTTATATTATGTATACATAAATATATTGAAGGAAAACAAATAAAACAAGCAAAAAAATTTTGTAAAAATAATAACGAAAATTGCATTTTAATTTCAAATAATCATCTTTCAAACCCAACGAATGCTCTTCTCAAAAAACACAAATATTTGTCAAGCAGCAGTTGGGGTTTTTGCGGAACTCTGGTTGATTATGTTAATTTCCAGAATTGTTGTTTTCATCCATTATTCCTGGGTGTGGATGTCTGTGTGTGTTATTGTTGGTCTTGTTTTTGTACGCTTTCCGTTAACCAGAAGTCATTGGACAACAGGCCAAAACTTGGCAGCATGCTGATAACCTGTCTGTTCTTGAGGTGCTCAGCAACCAACCCACTCAGCTCCATACACAAGGTATGTATGTGTGTCCGTGTGTGTGTGTGTGTGTGTGTGTGTGTGTGTGTGTGTGTGTGTGTGTGTGTGTGTGGATTGGAGTACCGTAACCTCACAGTGTGTTTTGAGGCTCGTTTGCCCGCCAAGCATAAATTGTCATAACAATGGCAAAAGACAACACGTGCAACAATAACAAATCAAAAATTTACAAAAACAGAGAGGAAAAAAAAAAAGAAACGACGTCGAAATGAAAACACGCACAGTTAAAGCAAATGCTTGCCGTGGGGAATGGAATGGAATGGAAGGGATGGTCGTGGGGAGCGGGAGAGGGACAGAGTGTACTCCGGATGACTGCCGGTAACAGGAGCAGCGAGCAGTGAATAACGTAAAAATGCAAAGTGGAGGAAAATGTTTTAAACATATTTTTTGCCAATTTTTTTTATTTGTTTTTGTTCTTCTTTTTTTGGACTTGTTTTTACGCCAGGGCTGCTGTCGTTTTGCTGTAGTTGTTATTTCGCTCTTTGCCGCAGGTTAAGACCAGCACACACACACACACTCATTCTATAACTGTGTTTGTGTGTATGTGTGTGTGTGCGTGCGTTATTATCGCAATGATTTCAAGCACACAGCAGAGAGGCAGACAGATGTTCATGTGCTTTAGAAGCAACATATGCGCCATGGTTTCACTTTCATTTCATGTGTGTGTGTGTGGGTGTGTGAGTGTGTGTGAGTGTGTGTATGTGCATGTGAGTGAAATAATGGCGCTATGTTTGATTTGCATTGCAAATCGTAGCAATTTTGCAAAATGTCTTCCTATATAAGAAACAATATGTTTTATTTACTTACATTTGACTTTGATTTCACCGACTTGCTGCCTCCGACTCAGACTCCGACTTCACCTCCTTCTCGGAGGCGTGAGCAGTTTGAATTCCATATCCTTTGTTTTATTTCAACTTTAAATTTCAAGCTTAGATATTTTATACCAAAAGATTTTAAAGCACTGAAAAATGTTTTATCCTTTCAATGATTGAGATTTTATATTAATTCTTCTTTCTTCTGAAATTCTTTTCAATACTTATAATTATGCCAATGGTTTCATAAGCAAAGACCCATAACCAAGCTTAGGACTGCCAGCTTTGGGACGGCTCACAAATGGAATCAACTGAAAATATTGGCAATATCCTGCCACATAAAAAGTAACGATGGGTTTACCAAGGGCAAGGGCATGGACAAGGGCACGGGCGTGTGAGAGGAGGCAGGAGGAGGAGGAGGATGCTGGTCGCCTGGTGTTGAGGCTTGCCAGGCACACGTCAAGCCCCTGGGCGCATACTTACACAGATACCTACACAGTCTGACATGGGTGGGGGTACCTTAAACAATGCACACATCATAATATTTTTGCAGACTTTATGGACGCCATCAACTGGAGCTCGAAGCGATGCTGCATTCTGGAATGCAGACGCCATAACGTGCATTACCTGAACTGTGTGTGGCTGTGTTGCTGTCATCCTTGTTATTGTTGTTGTTGTTGTTGTTGACGGTGCTGATGCCGCCTGTTTAGTTAATAATTCCCATGCACAGAGCCATCGCCTTGGTGGAGCGAGAACGACAGTGGAATAAGAAGATTTTCGTGTATAACAGGATATTTGCTGCATATAAAGAATGTATCTGTGGCGGCATGGGAGTTGTGTTCGTTCGTTGTGAACGTGCAGCTGCAACGGAAACCGGAAATGCGCAAATGGCAAAGCACTGAGATCTTGACGCTCCTGCAATGTGTGGCACTGCATAGCAAGGGCTTGTCTGGCAATCGACCACATGCAGTGAGAGCCAGTTTCAGTTGCATCTGCTGCTGCTACCCTGAGTGGCTGCACATCCGGCTGGCAGATGCGACACCCCCGAGGTTGCTGGCTGGCATCGAATAAGTGGTTTTCGAATTACGAATGAACAATGAACATGTTGAAATCAGCTAAAAATATTTGCTTTCACACTGACAACTGTCCTCCCATTGCAAGCAGGGAATTTGACACTCGCCGCTCGGTCGAAGGACGCTAATTAGTGAATGTGATTTAGTCATTGGAATAAATAGTTCAATTCGTTTTTAATAATGTGATGTTCATGATGTTCCTCCTGCCTAGGATGCTGTTGAATTTATTTCGTTGTTTTTATTTTTGGGACGAGTCGAGGGCAAGTGTACCCGTAGCTGGCATATTACCGGACGCTTATGTCCATTAACTGATACAGATTCCACCCCAGGAGAACACAAGCTGGCCACAACGGTGACATCATGAATCCAGAACTTTACACACACACACACACAAGGACAAGCGTGGTGGAGTTGGGGGCGGTGCATGTCTTGCTCTCTGGCCGATGTCCGGCTGCTCTGCGAGTAGCCAAATAATATACCCAGTTCATAACACGAAACAGAACAAATGTCCTTTGCTGATAAAGCCTCATAATAAATGTCGACCTTTCGTTTTTCCATTTATATTATCAACTGCGACTCGAGCCGGGGCTCAAGGTCCATCGTCTACCTTACCTTGGCAGGCTTTGAGCACCAAGGAAGCGAAGCTATTGCTTTTGTTGTCGTGGCTGCCCCGACAGTGCGCCCCTGCCACCTTCCCTGCCCCTGTCCCGGTCACTCTATGAGTATCTTTTACCTGTGCTTGCCGCACCGCCTGCAACAAACCCACAAACATACATATATTAAAATATATAATAAACAATGCGCCGCCGCCGCAGCAATAACAACATAATGTTGGGTGTGTGTAGCTGTGTGTGTAGCTGTGTGTGCATTAAAGCAAACAAGTTTTTTGCTCACATACCCTTCAAATGCGACAAAGCCTTGTGCATTTTTCAATACAATTGAAACTGGAATTCAAGTAAACTTTAATAAATGTTAATAAATATTCTAAATTAAATGCAAAATATATTTAACATTTTCTAAATTAACTTCAAAAGTTTGCTCCATTTCAGAATTTTCAATTGTGCTTAAATTTTGCTTTGTTTGATTTGATAAATTATATACTTAAACTAATTGATTAATATTCAATTATATAGCTCATTTAGAATAAGATAGTTCAAGTCTAATCGTTAAACAGCTTTTCTTTTTATTAGATATATTTTTTTTTTTTAGAACCTTCATTAATTAGCAGTCTTTAGTCGGTGAATATTTGGTTGATTTTGAAACTTGTTTGACTCTCTGGCAAAATCACTTTAACTACAAAAATGGAATATTTTTCAATGTTCAATGTTCTAAATATCAAGTGCATCCTTCCAGAGTTGGAAAGGGCATTTGTCTGCTGACATTAGGACTTCAAGCAGTTCACCCTCAATGCTTTTTTTGTGTGTTGTGTTTTTTATTTTTAATAGACCGGACCCAGGCGAATCAAAGGGACCCGGCAAAAGCAGCAGCGGCAAGTAAATTTATGTTATTTCCCTGTTGTTTGCGTATCAGATAAGCTAATAAAAAATATTATAATTACGTATCTGTAGGGCAGGCAGACAGGATGCTGGCAATGCAGGTGAGCATTCAGGGGGGGTATTCAGGGGACATTCAGGAGCAATATGGTTTGTGGGTGGGCTGTGGAGGGCTGTGGAGGGGCACAACAGACTTTGTGTTCAGATAGTTGGCTTTGTTGCGTTACACGCGCTTTTAATGTTGTCCCTTGATGTGGCTGACTGGCTGACTTGCTGTGCCCCAGAGTCAGCAGAGAGGGGCCACCTGGCCGCCGCAGCGCCTTGGGGCATGCTGTGCTGTGCTGTGTATGTGTGTGTGTGTGTATGTGGGTGTTTGTGTGCAGTTGAAACGAAATAAGCCATAACGACAATTTAGACTTTGAAGTGCCATTGCCATGCGAACTTATTTTAATTAGATGCGCACACATAAATGCTTAACGTGTTCGCCGCAGACCTTTTCTTTCATTTTTTTTTTTTTTTTAATGGGCACCAGACTCGAAGGCCTCGAGAAGACAATGGGACAACGGCATTAAAACAGGTGGGTCTCAGGTGGGCGTCAGCTATGGCGCCTGGGCATGTCGCTGTAACACACATTAACCAATGCCATGCAATGCAGCCATAATAACAGCCGAGCACAAGTTTAATTAGTGCAGTCAACGAGGCCAGACCCACCAGGCAGGCACCGGGCAGGCAGCAGGCAGCAGGCAGAGAGGCAAGGAAGCATTAGAGGAAGCCTGTGGCCAACGTTGCGTATGAGCAATGTGTGTTCGTGTGATAAAATGGCCACGCCACGTCAAGGCTGTGCCTGAGTGTGTGTGTGTGTGTGTGTGTGTGTACTTTTATGACTGTCATCCATCTGAGAAGTAAAACTCTTATGGTCATAAAAACTCTGGAACGCATTGCGAAACGAAAAAAACAATGCCAAAAAATCCCGATAGGATTCGCCGGAGCAGAAAAAAATGTCAGAGTGCTGAACTAATAATGGCACATGTCAAAAATTCGGTGGACCCGCAGGTGTTAGGGGACAGTGAGCGGTGTGGTGTGGTGGTGCTGTGATGCGGTGGGGCAAGACAGTTGGCAACTTTGGTCGAATGACGAAACCCAAGTGACATTCATAGTGATTTCGTTTTGGCAGTTTTGTGTCATTTGTTAGATTTAACCGATGCCAGCACACAGACATAAAAGGACGCTTTGGGTCTGAGGCATGTTGCATTTGGTCTGTTGGATGCTCCAAGGACAGATGTTGCTGAAAATTGGATGAATGGAAAACAGAGAAAAAAATTTGAAAAAATAATGATATTTATCAGTTGACAGTACATCTCTAAATAACTACTAATTCACGATAAAGTAGTGAAAAGTATACATTAATATAATCTGGGACAACGCTGCTCGCAAATGTGAATTTGACGATAAGTCCTTGTCCGATGTCCGATGTCCGATGCATTAGCTCTGACCTTTGGCTGTGATACCTGTCATACGGATGTCATATAAGGATGAGCATAATCATACAGCTCTGAAAAGGAATCCAAAAAGGACTCGGACATGGAAATGTTACATGCACAGCAAGGAGCCACCCAACATCGCCGTGTCCATGGCCAATAAGAGATATACATAGCTAGTATCGGCTGTGGCATGTGCCACACGCACAAACTGCATGCCAATGTCCATTTCAGTATGAGCAAAATAAAAAATAAAGCTATCAGAATACGCAATAAATGTCGTGTAAAAACATATATAGATACAGACATATTATGTACATATATATATATACATGTATATATATTTATACATATGTTTATGAAATGGACACTCTAAAAACGAAGCAGCTGGCCAAAGTCAAAGACCAAAGCGGTTCTGCTGCCAAGACAACTGCAAACTGACAGCGCAATATGTGTATTTATGTGTGTGTGTGTGTGTTTGTTTGTGTGGTACTTCCGGTGACAATGTGCCATGGTGCCAAAGGAATGACTACGACGAGCTGAACGACTAGGAAGTGAACAAGCCGGATGAAGGCTCAGTGGCTAGCATATAAAAACCCAAAAGCCGCTGAATATATTGCATCTGTGTCCTCTCTTTCTCTCTCTCTCTCTGTCTCTCTCTCTCGCAATTGGCCACTGTTAATACATATAAGTATGCATATATATATAAATGTGTTTTTGTTTTGGCCAAACTGCAGCAGAGGCAGTTCTGAAAGCGATTCGAAACAGTTGCCATGTTGCAATATTTGAAATACATTTGAAAATTGCATTGCGTGGCAAAAAGGACATTTCTCACATTCGTGGTTTGTCCCTGCAGCTGGTGGTGGACTGTCAGCTGTGCCTCCAGTTTTGCGGCGGCTGCCATATGATTTATGGTGATGGGACATGTGTCTTATAAAGCTCATAAATTTATTGTTGGACCACGCCAGGACCTGTCGACAAAACTGACACTCGACTATCTCTTTTTCAAAATGCGAAGAAGCACTTACAAATGTTGCACCGCAGTCCTGCGCTAGTGTTTTTATTGGCCCAAATGTGGGGCAAGCGAGCCCACTCGAATCTGCCTCATTGGTACTCAGCCTGATATGATTGGCTCTTGTCTTTACTGCCAGTCATTTGGCTTGACATTAATGCGCCCAATGGCAACAAATGCAACAATAAATTCAATTAATTGCATTTTATTTCGATTACGCGACGATGCCGCCTCACCATAAATGTCAATTGTGGTCATTGAATATTAGAGATATCCTCGCTACGGATTGGGTGGTGCACAGTGCCACAGTGGAGTGGCATGACGCTTAAAGACTCTTTCTCATCTAATTTTTGCTCATTAATTTCATGCAACATTTTTACGCATTGTCATAAAACTAATTTTACGATACCAGAGCAGACATGCACACACACACTCACACACACTAGACACACACACACACACATGCACACATACATACATACATATGTGTCTTGCTGTTTGCCTAATTAGATTAGTTAACTGCGCATCTCGCATTCTTTGTCTGCTTTGGTTGTTAATTGTTTAGCGAGACGATTTTTTTTTGCTTGTCATTTGTGTCTCTCTCTCTCTCTCTCTCTCTCTCTTCCTCTTAGTCTCTCTTTCGCACACTATTTGGCTCTAAGCGCAATTTATGAGTTCGACTTGACAGCTGCGATAACCGAAACTAGAATTGGTATTGAAATACGGCAATTGATTTGTTTTTATTTGCGATTTCCGCTCTTCTTGGCTCTAATATCAAATTTGGATTCTGATGCGATTTTGGACATTTCTGAATGTGTTGCGTTTACCCTTGATTTAATGGGAACAACAGCATCTGTTGTATGCAAATAATTGTGCTACGAGTTTCCCAAAATGCTACACAACCACAGGCTAAGCATTATTATCCAGCTGACCACAGTCGCAATTGGCTCAGGGGGGTTTAGAAATACGAATGTGCAACTCTAAATTTAAATGCATACTTAAAAAATAATCAAAATTTAATATGAAACAGAACTTTAAATATTTTGTAGCATGGAACATTTGAATAATGCCTTAAAAAACCGAACCTTTTAAACATAGCCCTTTCTATGCCACTGGCAGAAGTGCAAATAGAGTTATATTCACTGTTGGCTTGGTAGCAGCACACACACACACACACACACACACACACAGACACATGTACTTAAACACACTTGCACATCGTGCTATATAGCCGGCAGTGAAAGCAGTTGATTTACAATGGGCTAAAATGGTACGTTATCAGTGCGTATACTCGATTTTTATACGCACACTTAAGCAAATAACTGCAGGCATTATTTCAAAAATTCGAAAATTAAAAGCAAACAACATAGAGAAGAGGTATATTTGCAGGCTGGGGCCGGGCAGGTGGCTATAAGAAAATAATCGTTCAGAAAGAGAGGGTAGAGAGAGAGAGAAAGAGAGAGAGATAGGGTTTGAGAGAGAAGAACGCAAAGTTTTAATGTAAAGTGATGTGAAATGTTTTCTTTGCGAATTTACCTTCAATTTATGCATTTATGAATATGTAAGCACATTCAAGACCAAGAGCAGTCAAGTGGCAAACGTGAATACAGAAGTAAACACACAAAGACTCGCACACACACATACACACACACACACACTTGCACGCACACAAGCACTTGGCAATACATTCATTAATAAAATGCTTTTGGGCAAAGAAATTTTGCCTTTGCCCATTCGCATTTCCACTTTTCATATCTGAGCCGTAAGGAGATTTTTTTTTTTTTTTTTTTAAAGAAGAAACAAACCATAAATAATTTATTGTGTCATGTCTTTCAATGCTGGCTCCGAAATTGCACAAATTGCTTACCGAATGCAATCACAAATTCTGCAACAAGCAATTTAATTGCATTTTTTTTTCTTGTCAAGCAACTGCAACTCGGGTACTTACACATGTCTCTGCCAGGCGATTATCGTAGAGCACTGCGAATCCGAATCCGAATCCGTATCCGAATCAAAGTTAATCAATTACGAACAAAGTCCCAACTTGTCAGACATCGCATATCAAACCTTTCATCCTTTTGCATTGCGAACACGAAACATTTTGCATAATACCCAAAGTGATAGGAATAACCACGTAGTACGCCTCAGACCCACCCCTCCACCTTCCCCACCCACACAATCACTCAGAGTCAATCAACAATAAGTCGACATGAAAAACAATTATCGTGATAGTTTTGGTGACAATTTGAAATGTTGTCACCTATGCAAGGTGTCGATTATTATTATTATTATTTTACTTTTATTATATTCAGTTCCCCCCCACCGACCGACCGAAGTTCGAGGAATATTTGTAGCTATTAAGTTGCGCATACGACATATTTTCACGCCTCTTATTATCGATTTATTTAACCCTTCTCATTGCACAACAACTGAGTATGCGTATACATTTTAAGTGACTGTAAAATGTAGATATTATTTGTTGATTTTCATGGGCTGCGCGTATAAGAAATGAATTTTAGCTGCCATTTCCTGACGACAGTCAATTTATGACATTTTCTTGATAGGCAAATGGCACGCGCTAATCAATGAGACATTCTCATATTTCTACTTGCTACCGTCACAAGAAGAGACTATAAACGACAAACTTCCGTTACGCATCGTTTGCTTGCCGCATGCCTCCATTGCCTAATAGGCCCGTGCCACGATACAGAGACACGATTCGTGTTGGTAAAATCAAATGCGCATTGAGACAATTGGATACATTTTCTCGACTTGATGTTTTTTATGGCCGAGCAGTGTTTTGTCGTTTTATTGGGTGAAAAAGCAACTAATTTGCGATTTTATTGGCTCAACAAATAAACGACTGAAAGCTGAAAAAAAAAACAAAAATAATGATTCCGCATTAATGTTTAATCAATTAGATAAAATCTTTATCTATATATAAAATTGAACAATTTTGTTTTAAGTATATTAGTCAGTCGAATGACAAGAGACAGGTAATAATTCCAAGTCTGTTCTTATCCTTGAAAGTATTGTCTCCCAGGTAAGTATTCAAAGCCTGTCCAATTACTTTGTTTCCATTGACTCGATACTGTTGACAAGTAAGTAATCGAGTTAGCGTTAATATACAGATAGTATCGATATCTAAAGAGCATCGAAAGTCAATCGTTAAAGTTATCGTTAAGCCCAAGCCGTCTTTTATAATAATAAAATAAACTACATATTATTAGTACATTAATATAAATGACTTAATTCGTTTTATCATTATTTCAAAGAATTATTAACAATAATAAAATTTATCGGAGAAAATATTTAATGAGGTATTTTATGAAATTGACTAATTCATTAAAATTCTCATGTGACGAAAGCTTTTCTTAAGTCTTAGGGACTAGCTGAAATCTTTATATCTGTATATTTATTTTGTTATTTTTTTGCAGTCGTCGAACTACATTTATTTGGCTTAACATCCGCTTGTAAACATGGATATTTGCCATTTTATGGACGTCGAACCGAGATGGTAATTTAGGCGCCCTTTTGGGTACGTAGTACGTACTTAGCATAAATCAGCTGAAGCTTTATCATAACGTGCTCAAAACTACACGGCCATATCTAAAAGCTAAAAGAGTACTATAACCACAACAATAACAATAACAGCACCAGAAATACCAACAACAGCAACAACAACAGCAACAAGCAATGGCCAGCAACAAAAGTGGCAATAACAATAAAAACCAAAAGTACTTTTACACGCACTTCAAATACAAATAAAGCACTCGCCACTGCGAGTGTATGTAAATATATGTATGTATGTATGCATGCATGTGTGTGTGTGTGTGTGTGTATGTGTGTGTATGCGTGTGTGTGCGCATTTTTGAATGGACGATAAATAAATTAGAAAGTTGCAAACGCGAAAAACTCTGTCGCTACAGTTGAATTTCCTCTTTCGAGTCCTGGCGACGCACTGCGACATAATAGCGTCCACTTTGTGTTCTTATGCTTAATTTGCTTAAAAGGGTGCTGCAATGCTGCCCCACCAAATTGCACTGTTGCATACACACACGCAATCGCAAACTGGGGGTTTGCTGGCGGACTAGTAGGCGCAGTCAGTGAGTGGATGAGGAGTGAGTGGAGTCGTCCCATAGAATTGAACGTGAACGGGTCACAGACACGGACACGCAATGCAAATCCAAATGGGAGCGGTGTGAGAGCTGTCAGTGAGTCGGCTAAGTGTATTTTACATTTCACGCACAATTTTCCATTTTGCATTGCACGCAATTTACCGCTTAACGCACAAGTCGAGCACAGACTTTTGCAACGCGGCCACTCCACCCAGCCACCCGTGCACCATCCCAGAACATCCCGCTCCGAAGCCACCTCCTTTTTGGCTCATAACACATGCTGAACGGCATGCAGGCGACAGCTTAGCTAACGCTAAGCAAGTCCGAGTCCTTTCCCTGCTTAGTCGCAATATTACATCACTGGCAGTGAAGTTCGACGCTCTCTTTCCAGCCATGTCACGTTGTTGTTAGCATTCTCTAACTGGGTGGCATGTGGCAACTGGGTATGGGACATGGGGCATGGGGCATGGGGCATGCGACATGTGCGTGGGCAAATAGTTAAAATAGTTTGATGCGCACTTTTCAGCGGCTCTGACTTGGGCTTGGCCTTTGAACCCTCACTGTCTTCCACCCTTTCCCCCCTCTCCAAACACACACACACTTTCACACACACACACACATTTTGCCACTACGCATTGCTCGTTGAATTGTTAATATCATTTTGGCGGGGGAAATACGCATTTAAATGAGACTCACGTACGCGGACGATTTGTCACAAAATAATTTTTACGACTTTACGACTCCATTTGCCAGTGACCAAACCCCAATTCAAAAGAAACCCACACAGCGAAACAGCGCGCATATAATTTTCATGCTTCATGTTGTTGCTGTTGTTGCAAGTGCTGTTGGATTTGTTGTCTCTGTCGCCAACTGCGACAATAATGCTTCGATTTAGCTCGAAACGCGTTGCACACTCGACATCGCTGCTGCTGACGACTTCTTTCGTCTGAGCGTCACTTAAGTGAAAGCTCACTTGGCAGTTGCTGATTGATCTAAGTTGCCCATACACAAGTATAAAATGCATTCTATTTTTTTGAAAAAAACTGAGATCTGTAATGTATGAATAGGTTTGTGTCCAGTTTCCTAAAGCTCATAAGAGATAGCGAAACTTGAGTTAAGGTTTTGTATAGTCACATTAATTATAATACAACTTACATATAAGCTGATCTTTACGCTTCTAGGCAAATTTGATAAATATATTCAATTCTTCAACGATAAATATTAATTTGTTTTGTGAACAGACTATTAGGTTAGGTTAGGTTAGACGGTTCTGAAAGGTCAGCACACATAGACCAATTATTGGCCCCTTGCGATACCGTGGATCTAAGTCCTGTTCCGAAACTCGTGGCAATTTCGATCAATTGAACCAGCCAGTTGCATTTATGAATTTTGCGATTATGGCTGATCTTATGTGCGCCAGCTGTGTTAAGCCGGATAGGAAGTGACTTCCCAAGAAAGTGAACCGTCTTGTTGCTAGTGCTGGGCAGAGACAGAGGAAGTGTTCCGGAGATTCCAACCTCCTCTTCGTCTCTGCAGCTCCTACAGAAATCAGACTATTAAGCATATAAGCATATGAGAACTAGTATTCCCACTTACCAAGTATTCTTTCCATTTTTGAAATATTCCGAAAATTCTAAGATATAAAACTATTAATTAACAATCGCATTAGTTCATATAACAAGTCAAACAAAGAAAGGCAAATCGTATAATGAAATATAAAATTGTGATTTATGATTTTTTAAAAAGTTACTAAATTACTTTGAAAATTTCTGCTGTTACAGGGCTTGTTGTCGAAGTTTATACAAATTATGGCTGTTGCCTGTGTGTCTGTCAGTTAATTTGATGCCTGGCCTTGTGGTAGACTCGATATCGTTTACAAATTGAACGTGCAGCACAATAACCGCTGGAAGCGTCGAGTCGATAGCTGCCTTCCGATCCAAATCTAATTAATCGTTTTTCTGTTGCCACAGTTACTGCTGATGTCTTACCCATTTACACACACACACACACACACACACACACGCACACACTACGCTACACACATACACATATCAAGTACAAGCTGACAATTTCAAATTTAAATGACGTGCGAAACAAGAATTTAATTTTCTACTCGTGTTCGCAACATGAAATTCACTTTCTATTACTTCCGCGAACATGGCAACCAATGTCAGTCCGTGCACTTGGAGAAATAACGTGTAACTGCTAAGATTTGCATGATTTGGCAATGTTACTTTACTAATATCTGTTTAATGCAGTATGTATATAATAAATCGAATTTCATATTTTAAACGAAAATTGCTAGTCGTTTTTAGATATTTTGTCTATTTGCTTCAGTTTTATTTTTTTATTTTTTTTTTCGAGTGTACCGGCGACAATTGAAGTTTATTTACTTCGCAGCGAGCAGTTGATTTTTTGTTGCTATCGCGAACTGGTTAGCAATCCGCCTTGTAGTCAATGTCGTCGTATTGCAACTCACACCGCTACACATTTGGCAAAATGACAAATTTGCCGAGCAGGCTGTCATTCAAAACGGGCAGTGGGCGGACCTGGACGCAGACCGGGCAGACCGGGCGCTGCCACTGAAATGAGGGGTGCAGCAGGACGACAGCCAATGGCGCAGCGTTTGGTTTTAGTTTCAGTTGCTAGCCGACATCCGCCATTCGCCATCAGCTATCCGCCATCCGCCATCCGCCATCCTCTCTCCACCATCCGCTATCCGAGCTATCCTCTCTGCTGACGCTGACGCTGAAGCTTGTGGCTGTTTGTCTGCCAAATGCGTTGCCTACTTTTAGGCTGGCATAATGAAATTCCAACTTTGACTTATTGGCGACAACGACGCCGAGGACAACGACAAGTTCAGTACCAAGTTTACCAGCTAGCAACGTCACGTGTCAATGTCCTTGTTATTGTTGTTGTTGTTGTGGTTGTTGTTGTTGTTGTTGTTGCTGTTGTGGTTTGCTTTTGCAGGCGACGCAGCGACGCTTGCGCTTTTGTCACATTTCTTTCGAAGCGTAAATTTGTATTCGGATTTTCTCAGAGACCCAAAAGCAACATGAAATTAAAGTCGAAGTATGCCAACAAATTTAACTTCACTTTTGACTTATTATAAAATATTTGATCTTATTATTTACATTCAAATTGAATTAAAAATTATTTATTTTTAGTGCGCATATTTCTAAATGATGCAGTTGCTTTACCAAAGATACTGAAATTCCTCGAATATTACTTCTTCAGAGGTTGAGTAAAATATAAATCAACAACAGCATTAGCAAATAGCTGATATTTAATAATGAGTTTTCCAACTATGTAGACTTAACTATTGTCCGTGTAGTTAATGAAATGTACAAGAACATAAATTATTTATTCTTTTTATTAAGTTTGTCTTGGACGAGAATTTCAATTGTTTTGAGTTCTGTTTTGAACACAGCAATTTGCTTAGAAAAATCAACGGAAATTGCTGGAAATTATTGTACTCAAACCAATAAAGACATACCGAATAAAAGCAGTGCATGGAATCCTAGCCAACTTGAAAAACTAGCCAACTACAAATATTTGAAGCTGACTGCACAAGCACCGGCTGATGGTTAATTACGCAAATACCCTCAAACAATGCGGAAGTTTATAATTAATGTTTTAATTATGAATGCCATGTCATTATTTATTTACTAGAAATATTAGTCAATTTATTTTAGTTGATACATTTCACAAATGCTTGGCACATCCTCTCAGCTATGGAACTCTGTGTGTGTTTATTTTGGCATTGAACGAGTTATCTGACAGTTTCCTAGAAATATTTGACACTAACTATTAAATTATTTTACGACAACATTTTACAAACGATTTGCATTTGCGCCCCCTCTTTTTATGAGTGTTTTTTGTGTTGATTTTGAAGTGCAGTGAATGTTAAGTCCGGGCTTAATAAATGTGCACTGAGAAATGTGAATTTTTTGGTTATCTGCAGGCGCAGGAAATTGCTCAATTTGCTAGATGCTTTCACACCGCAATAAGTTGAACAGAATGTCTTTAGTATTTTTTTGCTTATTACTTTTATCTGAAGCTGTTAAATGCATGACAGGATTCACGCCCCGCTGGGCGTGTCCTTTTGATGGCAGCAATCGCACCTTTAAAGCAATATCCGCTGGGCTTTCTGCACCAATGAAAATTAATTCTCATTTTAATTGACTTTTGCAGTGTACGCAAAAAGTGAGAATTTTTGGTGGTTGCTTGAGGCGATCTGCGTGGGATTGTCAATATTTGCATGCCATACATTAATTATACTGAAATACGTACACATACATGTGCACACAGGCACACAGACAGGCATATTTAAGCAGAGGCATTATGCACAACAATGGCCAATTTCCTGGCTAGTTCCACGGAACACGCCGTGGGCGAAATAACCGAACTGAGCAGCTTATTAACTAGCCAGGTCAGCACGCGAGAGGCAGGCCAAAACCAAGTGCCGCAATAAGGGCTGGCAATCAAAATTATCCAACCCCCCCCACACCCCACGCCCAACCCTCGCAATGAATGTCTGGCTAACTGGCCAAAGCCATCGAACTTTTACGCATTGTTTATGTTAACAAAATGTAAATAAATGTTCCGAACAAACGATGTTGACGATGACGAAAACAAAGGGCAATTAAATTTCTGGCCAAAATAAAGGAGCCGGCGCACGCAAGTCGTTTGGGACTTGGGACAACAACAGGTGTTCAGGTTTGCCAAGCAAAAGAAACAGAAACGAAAACGAAAACAACGACAAGAATGAAAACGAAATAAATCAAATCATGGGCAGACAGACGGACCATAACAAAATATATACACACACACACACCTATACACACCTGAACTGGCCCTTGGCCATCGCATATCGAACAGTTTTATTGAAGTGGCCACAATTTACGCAGTCAATTCGTCGTCGCCTTTGTCGCCACTGTTTGTTTAAGTGGCTCGCGTGTTAATTGTCGTGGAATGTGCTTGCCACGGCGATAATATTGGACAGCCAACGATCCAGCTGGGCAGCTCCTTGGTCGCAGCAAGACGACGCCTGACGTGCTCGCTGACAATTCAAAGTTAACTGCCAAATTGGCCAACAGCAGCAAAAGTAACGCGTAATAAACAAGAGCACATAAACAATAGAAACAAGTTAGCAGAAAAAACTACAATAACCCTAAGCTCCAAGATACCCTGCAAGGTAACTAAAGCTAAGATTCTTCAAATCCAGCTGAACACGACTTTTGTTAACTCTTCAAAATAATTTGAAACTCTACAATATACATTTATTTTATTTTAAGTGCACATGAATTTACTCCTTTAGACCCTTCTTAAATGCGTGCACGGTAGATCGGAATACCTTAAGTAAAGTCAGATATGGACACACAGCTTGAGAATTGAGCAAAAATTGAAGGAGAGTACAATAATTGGTAGTAATGTTGTGCTTTTGAATACGTCAACGAGGGCTCATGTGAGCTGTTGGCTCAAAGTGTATTTAATGCAGCACTCCTCAAAAGTGTGTATGCGTATGTGTGTGTGTCTTTTGATTGAACTTGTAAGGAGTCATCTAAATGATGGCGCTTGCCCCTGGCCTAAGGGCAACAAATGTACAATCTTACCGTAACGACCATTAAATGCTGCCTTCTGCCATTAAAGTCACATCCGTTTATTTTTTATCGTTTTTAATTGCATTTTTTCTCTATTCCGTTTCGCGTGCTGTTCTTGTTGTTGTTGTTGTTGTGGTTGTCTTTTTTGTGGCTGACTCATTTGTCGCCGTGTGTCTGTTTGCTCGCTTATTTTATTTAGCAATTTATTTCACACGTTGCCGTAAAAGCTTGCCACCAACCACACTCTGAAGTGGGCCTACATGTTTGCCCAGCTCTGTGTGTGCTTCTGTGTGTGTGTGTGTGTGAGTGTGTATCTACTGACTGTTTTTAATTTTAGGCTATTATGAGCTGTCCCTTGCCCGCTGACCGGTGGCCGGACCTTGGGTATGTTGTCGTCTAGGCCAAAATTATGGCTACACATATAAATTGTCAAGCGGCCATTCGTCTTCTAAAATAAATGTTGCAATTTGTTGGCTTTAGCGTTGGGCGCCCGCGAACCCTCCAAAAAGATGGCGTCCAAGATAGTCAGTCGTTGTTCAGCATCCGCTGCGCACAAAAGTATGCTACATTTTTGCGTATCACTTCCGACACAAGCGCTTTGTTGCTTTGCCGCTTTGTTTGTACAGCGCCGGCGCGCACCTTCACCGGCCACTGGCTGGTTGGACAAGAAGAGTGTAACTGGAGCTGGTAGCGCCATAAATTCTATTGCAATGCATGCGACTCCATGTGCGAGTCGAGGCACAAATAACTCACAGTCTGCTGTGCGCATCGCCTTTTATTAGTAGTAGTTGGGCGGAAGAAGAGAGGCACAGCAGTGGGAACCTCCGCTGACCACTGGCGGCATATATTTGCGCACAATTAATTATTATAAATGTCGTGGTACCCACCCGGACTCGGACTCGGACCCGGACCCGGATACGGATGCGGACCCGGGTGAAAACAAAGCCACACAAAACGTTCTCCGCTTGCAAGCCAGCGAAATTGTTTATGAAAATTTATGATTACAATATTTGTGTCGTACTGCATCTTCTACCTACCCCACCCCTCTTTCGCACCCTCTCCTTCCACTGTGGTATGCTCTTTCAGTTTTATTTATATGAGTCGACGCTTTGCTATTGCATTCCATGGTTGCAACTACAGCGCATTTAGTCTTTAAGTTGACCAGGTGCTGTTCCTGACAACTGATTTTGATTATCGCCTTTTAATATGTATTCATATATGAATATATATTCTCTTTCTCTCTCTCTCTCTCTCTCTGTCTCTCTCTTTATTATGTTTATTTATTCACAGTTGTGTAGCTCCATGTATATGTTTGGATTTGTACCTTGTTTGCAATTGATTTCACATGACTTCCTTTATGTTAATTCAAGAAAAACAAATTTTAAAGCCTTCGGGGATAAACACACACACACACACACATTCACACATCCTTAACTGTGGAGACGTACACACAACTTGAACGCGAAAAAAGCTCATTCATTGATGAAGTTGGTGCCTTTTCATTTATTCTCATATTTATTTGCTTCGCTTTCGAGTCTTGTGTGTTGTTGGCTTATATTTGCTGAAATGATCTTTTATTTATGTGTTGAATGCTTTTCGATTTGTTTGCCTTGTAATGGATATGTTAAGACTGTTAGTGTGTTTGGCTTTCATTGGTATTGTAAAAAATAACAGATATATAAGAAAATAAAATAAATCTTACAAGTATTGTTGTTGTAAAGACGGTGTTGCGACTATTGTGCTTCTACCTAGCAAACCAGTTGTAGTTCTTGATCAAGAATAGTTTTAGAGGCACTTATTTAGACTACAGCTGATTGATCACAATACGGTAATGATTGTTGTAAGCAGTTATGCAAGCAATTTCTACTGCTGTTAGCCAAGTTATCGATCATTACGCCTTCAATTACCTTCAGTTATTCATTCCATATCGCTCTGCAGCCTGCATTTACAGCTGGTTCATTATTTCCACATTCATCATGGGCATTTCTCGCTTGAGCGCCACTTTAGACGCCATGTCCACCTTACGCATACCTGTGCATCGCCTGCTTTGGGTTCGCTATCAAATTTCATGCAGCTAATTATGCGCTAAGTAGACACACACAGCATAAAGGCAACAACAGCGGCAACGGCGCAACGGAATACAGTGGAGAGCGGATAATTTATGGCCGCGATTGCAGCCAAAAATCCTTTGTCGAAAAGTTGCAAATACCTGGAACTTAATGTTGGACTTTGAACTGGCTAGCGACTCTACGAACGCCCCAAACGAAATATGATAAATGTTGTGCGGAAGTTGGCGACTGACACAGTGGCACGCCCACGCCCACGCCTAGGCCCGTATGGCCTTTGAGCCACATTTCCCAGCCACCCCCTCTCACTGCCACAGCCACAACAAGGTGCGCAAAAGGCCGTCAATTTGCGAATATGCGCGCCATCGAAATTCCCATAGACATAAGCATTGGCATTGCGAGTTGCAGTTGCATTGCTATCTGTGTTGCCCAGTTGCATTGTGTGTATGTGTGTGTGTGTGTGTGTGTGTGTCTCCATTATGAGCAGCCGTTTTGGGGCATTATCTGGCCTTAGTGCCGGGGCGTTCTCTAATCCAGCAGATAAACACAGTCAAATGCAGTGAAAGCCGTTGCTTATTTGTCATACACAATGTGTAGGAGTGTGCGAGTGTGTGTGTGTGTGTGTGTGTCTGTGTGTGAAGTGTTGTATTTAAGTCGGGATTGCTTAAGGAGCATGTTTAGTATGCGCAATGTGGTGATGTTGTTCGCTGCCCAAAGGGAAATTGAATTAAAACGCAAAGCGAAAACTCAAATTGCAGCCTATTTGCCATTTTCCATTTGCCATTTTGCACTTTCCATTTTGCAATGTCAGCTTGCGTACAAGAGAAGTCGGCTTGAAATTAACGACAGTCATAACTTTTTGAACGCGACATTTTAGTTTTCGGCTGCTCGGCATTTCACACGCCGCCAAAACGTTTCCGTTTCCGCTGGCAGTCATAACTTTTTGACGCTAACATTTTTTTTTTGCTTTTGGGTTTTTTTTTTTTTTTTTTTTTTTTTTGGAAAGTTACGAGCATGCCACAAACTGTGACACACCGCGTGGCAGGCAGGCAAAAGAAACTTTGCGGGCTTCAGCCAATGCAACTTTGGCTGCCATTTGAACCTTGCAGACAACTGCGGACATCACAGCCAGCAGTTAAGGTAAATAAGGTGGCAACATGCGGCCACACCCACATATCATGCGGCCACTCGCATTGCCTGCCCCACCATTTAGTTCGGTTGCGTGTGTGTGGTGCACCTAAACCAATTTTTATTGTTGCCCCATCCCATTTCTAAAACTATGCCCAATGCTGTCCATTGATACCTATGTTGATCTGACATTTAATTATTCCAACAACTTGGAATTGTTCTATGTCAGCTTTAAAAGTGGAAATATAAATTTTTAAATATTGATATAAGTCTTAAAACATTTCAAGTTTTATTGTTTAAATTATGCAACTGTAAGTTGAACTTGTGCCTCCTTTGTAGCTACTTTAATTATTTAACAACCTATTCAAGAATTCCTCTGACACCATTTGCACCAGTTTTAATATCCTTGTTTAACTATTGACATTAGTTAAGGAAACTCTTTAAGACTCAAACAAAATAGATAAATCCTAGTTAAATTAAAGTAAGTTGAACAATTAAAATTTGTAGTGCACTTAAATCTTTCCCATTTGTTCAACTTTGAAGACTGGTGCAAAATATATGAAAAGCTTACAAAAGGTTGAATTATTTAATTATTATTAATTCATAATCATTGGGATCAAAAAAAGTCTTTTGAAAGCACTTAAAAAAAATTGCCACCCACAACAAATAATTGCATTAGCTAATTGAGAAATAACAAACAACATTTTCTGAGTAATGAGTGAATTATTTATATATTTCTCTGTTTTAATTATAATTTGTTTCTTTCTTTTTCTTGTCCAAAATTTCGTATTTTCACGACTTAGCCATTTGACTTGACACATTTTAAAAATCAAATTGCATATTATACGAACTAAGGTGGAAAATTGTTCGTTGTTTCAGGGTCGTTTGGTGTCACTCTCCCCACTCCTCTCCTCTGGTTGCCCTGGTTTCCCTGGTACTTCAGTTTTGAAACCACGCACAAAATATGCACTTAGCACGAACCTTTTGCTTATTACGCTGACAACATTTGCGATTAGAGATGGGCGTGTTTTGACCCCAGGGTCGAACAATACTGGAATTGGGAATACCATAGCTTTTGCAGCAAGTTGAGCATATTCGAGTGGTGTTCGTGTCACGAAGTCACACTGGAAATGCACCCATCTTTAGTATCGATGTGCTCGCTTCTGTTTGTCTGGTTCTCGAACTCATTTGGCATTCTTTTTTTCTAATTACTTTAGGGATTAATTTAAAGAAGCAAACGAAGTACACACATACACAGACCCATTTATATCAGGCTATTTACATACATACAAATCCTCAAACACACATACACACTCAAACATTTTTCTTCACTTTTAATTTCAATTACTTTTATTACATTCAGTAAATGGGTTCAAATGAAGCACACAAAAAATGGTTACACATTTACACTTATAAGTATAGACAAGCACATACATGTAAATATATATTTACATATATATACATATGTATATAAACATGCTTGATCACAAACACGTATATATTAACCGCAAGCTCTGGAGGAAACCTGAACTGAAAAAAAAAGTTTACTTATTAATTTTCATAAGAGTAATTTTGTGTATTTTATGTTTGGTTTGCGCCCGAGTGTTGCTGTTGCCGTTGGAGTCGGTGACTGGATCCAATGCTAGGGCGCAAATATAAGTACGAAAAAATAAATAAAATAAAATAAAATAAAATAAAATGAAATGAAAATAAAAGCCAAGCCAAACCAAGCCACAGCCGCAGTGGCAACAACAAATGGCAGCTCATGAGCGTGGCGGGGCAACGTTAAACGGTTAAGGACATGCAAAAAAGGGCGCGCTCTGATGAGTTGATGAAGTGTTCAACGCCTGGTTGGACCCCAAACCCCCGACAGCTGATGGTGGGCGGGAGGCTTAAGGGTTTGAGCTGGTTGCGAGCCTGAACTTTGGGGCTGCCCGCAGCGCAAATAAAAAGTCAGGTTTTTAACTAAATGACTTTTTGTTGTTGTGCACACGCATTGCTACACATAAACGCACTCAGTGCGACAACAACACCAACAACAGCAACAACACCAACAACAGCAACAATAACAAGTAAGAGGCTGTAGTCGAGTTAACTCGACTACTATATACCCTTAACCCAGTTATTAAATATATTCTAGTTTTCTTGGCAAATTTCCCTTTAAGATGATTTGCACTCAAATGCCTAAACTGAATGGCTACAAACACGTGCATATACGTACATAAATACACACATACACACGTACACAAAATAGAAGTTATCGGGGCTCTGCAGAATACACACAAATATATTGACGCTAGCGTCGATTATCATGCCATCTCTTTCTCACACATGCGCTCGCCTATTTATATGCATACAGAAAATGCTTGCGGCTGCTGATAGAAATGAGATCAATATGAGAATATATTTTCGACTATAACTTTGGTGTTTCTTATCCGATCTTAATGAAATTTCGGCAATTGATCAATAGTATGTATATGCATATTATGTATAAATTAGAAGCCTCTGCTTTTTAAATTGTGAAGTTTATTGCTATCGGAAATCTAAATGTATCGATAATTCAGAAACTGAGGCAGTTATCGATAAAATAATGCAAACTTGATCTGCGCCTGGTACACTAGAACTTACATTCCAAATTTGAAGTCTCTAGCTCTTATAGTCTCTGAGATCCGCGTGTTCATACAGACGGACGGACGGACGGACGGACGGACGGACACGGACGGACGGACAGACGGACAGGGCTATATCGACTCGGCTGTTGATCCTGATCAAGAATATATATACTTTATGGGGTCGGAGATGCTTCCTTCTGCCTGTTACATACATTTGCACAAAACCATTATACCCTTTTTACCCATTTTTAATGGGTTAAGGGTATAAAAACAACACTGCCACACACAAATACACAGTACATATGCATGCATGTCGTCGTGTATCGTAATTATTTTGATGGAGGCAGCCTTTTTCCACAGAAAGCCCATACATACATATATACAAATATGTATATGCATATGTGTACTCGTGTGCATGTGTGCGTGTGTGCATGTGTGTGTGTGTGGAGGTAGGTGCTCAAATGCGTGGCAGCGTTAAGTAAAATTGCTAGGACCTCACCTTTTTTTTATGTTATTTTTCTGTTCTGTGTTTCGGTGTCTCTGTTTACCTTTTGTGCTCTCCCGTGTGGTGGACTGTGGCAGTTGGGCTGTTGTCTCGTTGATTATGCGCGCTGATAACAAATTATTCACTTGGGAGCAGGCTTCAACCAATACAAATACACAAACACAAACATGGCACACATGTGTTTGCTTGTATTTGTGTGCGTGTGTGTGTGTGTGTGACTGGCTTACATGAAAGCATTAGACGTAACTGGGGGGCGTGAGCGCACACACGCCTCCAGTCAATATCCGTTTTGGGGTCTTGGGGTCTGCGTGTCCAAAATTAATGAAAAGCCGACGACGCCAAAAAAAAAAAAAATAACAAAAAAATTGCGCCGCGTCGCTGACTGTTTGCCTATTTGCTGTGTCACCTGCACTTTTTGTATGTGCTTTTTTATTCGAGATTCTAATCACTAAGCAGCCACTGACATTACACAAAATATTACGCATACGCAGCGGGGTCACACTGCTAAGTACAAATACAAGTATTTGCGGCCATTTTGTCCAGTACAAAATCGATGAATCGATTAGAAAAATACTCATGTTTATTCACAATATGTACACTTACTAATTAAATCAACCAAAAGTGCTCTCAGTCTATGTTAGTCTCTGGCTATTGTAATTCGAAAGGCGTTTATTTATGGACTTTGACATTTTGCTATTATGAAAACTCAGTAAGGAAAACATACACCATTTGATGGACTAACCTACTTATAAACATCATTAGTTTAGGCAAACTGATCGATATCACTAAAGTATAGAGTTTAGTACTTCAAAAGTGTCTACTACTTTGAACATTGTATTATTATTTGTTTTCCAGAAATTTTAAGTCACATAACAAATCTCTATTATAATTTTAGGATACTAAGTGAAATTAACAGATTAATTCTTGAAATTACAGAGTTGTAATTGATTTATAAATAAATCTCAAGTTAGACCTGATCCCCTCTCATTGGTCATCTTTTGCCATTCCCTTTATTGAAATGTTAATAATCTTTAAAACCAATCGATTGTTAGTTTTTCAAAGATTCTCGAGAATATGACTTTTATACTAAAGCTTTGGCATATTTTTGCTGATGCAGGGCATTTAGAGGCTATAAAATCAAATATTTAAATTTGATTATATAATTAAAATATTAAAATCGCAAAAGGTTTGCGACTAGAAATTATAACTCAACTATTTACGTTCTACTTGTTCCAAGAATTTACGGTATCCGCACATACGTAGGGATGTGGGAAGTCCCTTGACACCACTGCCAAATCCGCAGGGACAACACACATCCAACACATCAAACCACCAACCGTCCAGTGGTTCAACAGAATCGCCTTGCCAGAAACTGACCTTAAAGGCGGCAGCTTGTCTGACCCTCTTCCATGTGCCAAGTTGTTTTAATGACTGCGCAAAATAAAATGAGTAAACAAACGTTTTGGGCATACTGAATATATAAAATAAGTACTGCTGATGATACGCCATGCATTAGTTGGACAGACAGTAGATAGCAGAAATAATCCTAACAAGAAGATCGATTAATGCTTAACCCTAGTCACATTGAACATCTATAAATACTTTAATTCCTTAGAGAACTAACACACATGAGACACGTGGCACACATTCAGGTTTTATTAATTTGTCTCTTTGTCATGGAGATAAAAACAATATTATTAATAATAAATAAAAAATATTGGTAAACATTTATAAGTTAATTTCTACTCGCTGGGAAAATTCTTGCCTCTTTCACAAAGAGTTAAAGTTGCCAATTGAACAGGTGATTTTCTGAAAAATGCAGACAGATGGGCAATTAGTAGTAGGATATAAATATTTTCATTTTATATTTGTTTGGATTTTGTTCACATTTTTTAAATGGAATCTCTTAAGATTGGCACTGGAGTGCCAAAGGAGAACAATTATGCGAAGCTTTGTTTACTCTTTACTACGGAGTCTCTTGGGAATAGGTAAGTCGCAACTCATTTATGTTTTTATCTACGCCCTTGCGACACGTCGCAATAACATGAAACTAACAATTGGGAGATCAAATGCCAGCGGATATAAATAGCACAACTTCCGGTGAGCCAATAAAAATAAAAATAAAAGAGGACACAACTGGCCAAACGCACCCCTGAGGCCAGCAGAGCCGCCCGAGCGGGCCTTAGATGCTTGTCTGTAGATGTTCCTCCAAAATTCTCACTTTTGCTCATCCGACTGCTGCTTTATTATGCGAAACAAGCGAAGGAACAACCAAGAGGCACGCCAGCAAATTTGTGTTTAAAAATAATAACAACAATACATACAACATTCAGAAGCAACAGCAACACCAGAGGACAAGAGCCGGCAGGAGTCGAGGATAAGGATGTCTTGAGCTGTGCTGTGCTGTGCTGTGCTTCTGGGCAGCTGCGACAGTTGGCCGAGAGTCGTTTGGTCCTGGAACGAGTCACCATTTATCTTAATCTACCTTTTAACTTATCTCGTTGTTGGATTTGAACTTCTTCCATTTGCTTTCTTTTGCCTGATTCGGTTCGCGTCTCTCGTCTCCTTGTCCCCGCTGTCTCTTTGCTTTTTCTCTATTGTTGCAACAAAAATCAATTAATTATTTATCACTTAAACTCTCCGCCACTTGTCATTATGTCATTGTTTACTCATTGCCCCAGGGAGGCGGAGGGGGAAACATCGTCGACGGCGGCAAGCGAACATTTTCTCTGCTTTCAACTTTATCAATACTCAATTGAGATGGCGATGGCGATGGCGATGGTTCTTGGGTTTGGTCCTGGGACACCAGCATTAGCTGACCCCATTGATGTTTGGGCGCTTAACTTTGCGCCGGCAGTTTGTCTCGATGGGTCGTGGGGCGTGCTGGACGTGGTAACAGATGGGGTGAGGGAGGGTGGCTCCACCCATTACCAATGCGACGATGCCTTCAAGCCAGTCAGGCAGCTAGCCGTTATTCTTTCTATTTTATTTAACTTAATACTTATGTTGGCATTTTATTTTTTTTGCTTTCCGGCCACCTTCAACAATGTCGATGTCGTCGCTGTGGCCTCTTGCAACAATCGAAATCCCCAATTGACAAAAAGAAAACCAATTTAGTAGACAACGACTACGCGTCGTGGCAAGACGAAGGGCCAAGACGAGGCAAGAGTCCCTTCGAGTCTTGTGTCTCTCTGTGTGGCAAGCATACGTTGTGATAAATTCATCAGGTGAATGCCAAAGCATTGAGCAAATATGCGCCACCCGACTTCTACACCGCCAAGTACCCCGACCCCCGCATAGTGGCACGCCCCCAAACAAATCCAGCTGCTTGATGCGGCTTGTTGTGTCGCCGCATCAAACGACAATTGAATTTGCCATGTTGAAAACTTGGACGGCCGCCTCAATGTAGACAGATAGCTTGTTGCTTTTGGCCAACGTATGTTGGCCATGGCTATAGAACTGTAGCTTAGCTTGGAACAGCTACCTCGCATTCCAGTTGGCCAGCTGTCGTTAGCCGTATTTATTTAGCCGTGTTTGCCATCGGCATGCCTTCAATTAATGTCAATTTGTTTTTAAGTAAGCTATCGATGGCAACTTGGAAACGATTTCATAGGCCCCCATTCACTGGACAAAGAGCGAGGAAAACAGAGAGTTGTCTCGAGAGAGGGGGGAAGGTGGTGTCTGGTCTCTTAGCTGACAAAACGCATCAAATGAAATGAGAACGTATGGGCTGGCAATTTGTTTATATTTGGATCAACTATCTAATAAACCCCCCAAAATGTAGCCCCGAACTCTCAATGCTGGCCCCCTAACTGGGTCAGGTGATCAACCTGACGACAGCTGATGTGTGTGGATATAAACTTAATGTTAATGTCTTGTCCTCGTCGTCGTCGTTGGTTCCACGTCTAATGGAAGGCTAGCAGAAATGTTTTCCATTATGTTAGAATGCAATAAATTACCTGTAAAGGCAACGACAAAAACCACACACATACATATGTATGTATATATATATATATATGTATGTATATATAAACGCAAAACGCATGCGAGGGGTGCAGGAACGAGAAGAGGCTTTGGGCTTGAGTGTGCCAAGAGTTGGAGCGGGACTGGTGTTGGGAATGGGAGATGGGATGGGGCTGGGCACGCACATTAATTTACTTTTGTTGTCACTTTGCCAGTGGGCCACATTTGAAGTGCGCTGCCGGCAGGGATATAAAACAAATACAAATGACAAAGCAGAGGCAATGACAGAGTGTGTGTGTGTGTGTGGCTAAAAAGTGAGAGGTGAAGGGAAAAGACATGGGGCTAGGTTCAGTTGGACAAGCAGGACAGGAGACAGCCTGAGCCATACTCAACTCGCACTCGCACTCGCACAGCTAGCTGCCAGTTTGATATGTAAATGCGTTTCGCACACACATTTCGGGGCCGAGTGTAATGGAATTGTATGACATTACTTTTAATTAAAAGTGCTCGACATTTGGCCAGCAACTTGAGTGTCGAGCTAACAGTGAGCACTCCCTCTCCCTCCCTTTCATGATTACCCTTTCTTTTTTTTATTTTTCTATTTATTTTATTTTTATTTTTTGGGCATACAGCCGCAGGTGTTAAATGTTTACTCCTTTCTTGGCCATCCAGTGAACAAAAGGCGCTGTTGGCCTCTGTCCGTCGAGTCATAAATGGTTGCTTAGTTCAACCCACTCACACACCCGCACACCCACACACACACACACTCAGAAGAGAGCAATCGTTTATCAGTTGTATTAAATCTAATGGCCGAGGAGAAAATCACAAACAATTCAATTCCACACTTGACAGCAAACAATCAACAAAAGTACAAGTGCAAGTTGCCAAGTGCTGCGATCTGCTCATACAATTCCACGCTCAATCCAAATACAATGGCTATAAATCCAACACAACTACAGACCCTGCACAGGTCTGTCATTACTTCTACGGCTATGCTGTCCTATGAAGTGTATGATACCCTTTTTAGTTAATAAGCCATTTACTTTAACAATACAAGATTAGGAAATCGAAGGAATTATCGATCATGTCTATAGATTTTAGCTAAACGAATGAAGCTGAATTTATCTATTTCAACTAATAAAACTAAAGAATGTTAATGTTGTTATAATAAATTAAAGCAGTCACTGCGTGAGTACAAAATAATTAAACATTTTAGTAATTAAAAAAAAAACAAATGCTAAAATTAATACCTACGTTGAATCTACACAGTTTTCTAAAAAACTAATAACTTCTTTTCCAGCTACCTTCAGCTGTTTGACGTGTCCTTTATTTTAAGGCATCATAGTAACCCATTTGCAATAAATACAGGGTGTGCATTGCGAGTCCTTGAATGTGCCGTATCTCATCATTGGATGGCCGCTCTGCTTTATTGGATTAAAAATAATAGTGTTCAAGTCTCGTTGTTACGAAATCGTTTCTTGTTAACGGAGTTCTTGTTATATAAATCAAAATTGTAAGGCATTGTTATAAAATTGTATTGTGGTACTTATTATTTAATATAGTTACCTTGATGGATTTCTAAAGTGCAATCTACGTATTGATTTTTTTTATAATTAATAGACAAGGTTCTCATGTAGTCAAAAGTTGAAGGTCTTGCAACGAAGACCATTGAAGCACAACCAATTTTCTCAAACTTACCTTTTTGGTTAGTTTTGAAGTTATCTGCAGATTTCATGTTTTATGAAATTCAAAACACCCCCCGTTCCAAGCCCAATGTGAACTTTATGAGCTGCGCGTAAAATGGCAAACAAGTAAAAAACCGAAATTGCAAATAATGCGAATCACGTGGCGCTGTGACCCCTTTTCCACTGAAACCACAACTGCGCAACAACAGCAACAACAGCAAACACTAAATGAGGAAAACCCCCCACATGCAACCCACACCCCGTGCCCAAGAATCAACCATTACCGAGCGCGATTCGAGTCGAGTGTTTCGATTTGCAGCCAAATCATAAAAACAAATGTAGAAAATCAAATGGAAAATCAATGAAGCCAACCATCAACTGTATCGATGCCATCGCCCGCGGCTTGTATAAATTGCTTTATTGCCTAAATAATACAAAAGAGAGGTTGCCTGGAAAACCCTGGATTGCATCGTATATATGTATATTTCCATTATACAGATATGTATATACATATGTATGTAACACATTCATATTTTTTGCAACTTAATTTAAAAATAACATCGAGCGAGGAAAACAAAAGAAAAGACAACATGCATCAGGAGGCACCCCCTCTGAACATCTTCAGCAACGGCAACAATTAGCTGCCAGTGCTGTCCATAGTGTGTGGGAGGGGGCGTGGCTCGGGGGTAGATATGTACACAATGGCTTCTTTGCATTCGACCGCCGAACCCAAAATAATTAAAAGTATTTGGCGTCTGTAAAGTAATTTTTAATTAAGTTGAAGTGCGCTGAAGTGGCTCGTCTGATGGGTTCTCTTTTTTTAAAGGCTGGTGGCTCAGTGGTTGGCTGGTTGGTTGGGTGGTGGTGCGGCTGCTGGTTGCTTATTACCGTGCATAAACATAAACAATTTTAGAAATTAAATGATAATTTCGGAATATTTACATAATTTTATGCATTATCCCCAACGGCTGGTCCAAAAAAGGCAGCCACTCCCCCAACCACCGGCACCATTTGGAAAATGTACCGGGAGTGAATCGTTTTAAGTATTTTCGTAGGTTTTTCATTTTTCGCGCTCTGCCAAATTAAGATACAAGTAATGGCCTTGTTTGGGCTTTCTTGCGATATATACTTATATACTATATATATTATATCTATTTACCTTGCGAAATTTCATTCACTTTAGCGTTAATCTCAATCTCAACGATTGCTATCGGCTGGCCCCAAATTGATTTTAGTTTCATTTGGGCTTCCTGCTGTTCATTTTCGGCATCCTCATTGCATTTGGCAACTCGCGCAATGCCGCCGCATAAATATTTATGACGAGGGCGCATTGGAGAGTGGGCGTGGCGTTAAATAGCGGCTGGTAACTCTGCCAGGCAGCCAACCCAGGCACAACTCTTGCTCCAGTTTGGATGTCAGCCAAATGCAATGAAATTCTATTTGAGCATTTGCAATGTGCCCGTTTCACTTCATCTTCTCCTTTTTTTTTTATCCACTTCTGAGTGGATCTTCATTCTGGGCGTCGATTTATTTTCCCCATTTTGCCAGCTTAAAGTTTTAATTAAGTGCAAATTATAAAAGTGTAAATTTGTCTGCCAGAAAATAAAAGCAATTAAAAAAGTGCAGTGCATTCTATCAATTCAAAGGAAGCAAACGAAAAAAAAGTGTTGAATATATTTTAACACAATAAAGGACTATGCACGAATAGCCATCAGCCTTATATCTGAATAGATCCAATAGCAGATCACAGATAGAGAGAGTATTCGTATTGTCTGCTTAAACATACTTTAATCACCTTTTCTTATTGTTTGAAACACATTTGACGAGCTGCTCACAAGTGCTGGGGATTGGGATATTAAAACAGTCACATGGAGTTGAAGTTGGCCCAAACCAATGCTCGATGCCTAATGTGAGCTGCTAATGAGCAGGACTCTCAGACAGACAACAGGACAGACATCCAAGCCTTAATGAAATGAAGAAGTTATGAAATGTGAAAAGTGGTATGGGAAATAATGGAAGCAAAGGGGTAGATTCGTTGTTTCGAAACTTTGCATATGAATGAATATAAAAGGGGGCGTGACGGCGGCATAAAGAAAACATTAATATGCTGCATAATTATGCGATAACCATGCCATGTGGTTCCCCACTTGGCTTCACTCTTTCGAGTTTGAGCTGTGGAGAACATCATAACTGAACATCATAATATAATGCTACATAACGTTAGCGCTAATGATGCCAGCAAAACCGGGGCCATAACCAACAACAGCCAGCAACAACAACAGCAATAGGTGTGTGTGTATGTGTGTGTGGCAGGTGTGTATGCCTGTGTGTGTGCGTGCTTGTAAGTATTGGGTGTTACATGCTGCAAAGTACTCCCCAAAGTGCCCCTAAATGCAAGAAATGACAGTCATTTCATATTTGTTGTACTCTGCGGACTGCGCTCTCTCATTGCTATTGTTGTTGTTGTTGTTTTTGTTGTTGGTATTGTTGCTATTGTTGCTGCTGCTGCTGCTGCTCAGGATACGCACACAAGTATACATAGCGTGTCATAAAATTAAATACTTCACTAGAGAATTAAATGCAGTAAAAAGTGGGCGTGGCCACTCGCACACACAGCTCACGGCAAACAAGCAGCACACACCTACATCAGTTAATACTAAATGGGAACTGTCCAAGGTAAATAGTTATAATCGGTAGGGGAGTGGATGAGGGGTGGAGGGTGGAGATCCTGGGCGTTGCTTTCTCTCACAACTGGTAAATGAAGCTAATAATAACAAGTTTAAAGCTAAACGTGTTTTCATTATTATGAGCATAATGGATTCCCTTAGACCAGCTTTTTGTCTCTGTTAACTCCCATTCAGGTAGATTAACTGATGTTGCTTTAAGACGGGTGCAATACAAACATACGTATCCGCAATAAACACATAACTTTAAGCAGCTGACGCACATTAAGCTGACTTGCGAATTGCTTGAACCGTTTCGACAGCTTCTGCTTCTTGACCCGCTCGGTACTTGGCCAACATTAAAGAAGGGCTCAGGCAACCGTCCATAAAATATTGTGAAGGTGCATTAAGGAACCTGGCTTTCAGCTGACTTACGCAGCTGTTAAATAACTCTTCGCAAAAGAACTGACCGCAATTCCAACTGTTGGCATACTGATGGCTCAAAGTATCTGTCAAAACGACTGCCAACGGACTTAGCTATTACTAACTTGAATGACCACCAAGATGGATTTGCTGCCAACCACTTAGGTGTTCCCTCCTGCGTCCTTGAATGATATGAATTTTCAATATCTTAGTTGCTCAAATTGTGTATTCATTTAAGAGTAAACCGTTGCCAGATTGATAGTCTCTATATTAATTGAAGCGAATGAAATTTGCAAACTACTTGATAAATTATTCGTTCTGATAAATTGTTGACGAAAAACTCGTTATTTCTAATCACAAATTAAGCTTCTCAGATATAAAAATTACTTTGAGTGTTTCTTAAGCTTATGACATATTTATCAGTTAAATAAATAAATGTAATACTTGGAAACTGTCTCATTTAATCATGGAAATTATTTATTTAAAAACTTTGCTGACCTTTAACTAATTTATATTTCAGCGACATCAGTAAGAAGCACATGCGAATATTTATCCATGTTCTGTTCTGACCAGGCGAGGCGAGGCTTGGAGAATGGCAGTATGCTCCGCCTGATTGGGGGCATTGAAGGGAATGGAGTTTGGCGAAGATTGCATGAAACGGTTTGCTACAATTAAAACTAACCAGCGCTGATTTTTACCGTCCTGTTGGGGGTCGCTTCCATAGTTGACTGTCTTGAGCAGGCGGCGATGCGGTTTTGTTAAAATTACATTTGGCAAAGTTTTATCGCAGCTGCTGCGGCAGCGGCAGTGGCAGTGGCTGTAACTGCGACTGAGACTGCGGCACTGGCAGTAGCAGCAGCAGTGGCAGTGGCTGTGGCAGTGGCATGATATCGGGGCTGTAATTAATTGTGGCCGCTGCATTTCGGGGCGGCCATGGTAATTGTGGCGTGCAAATTAAAAGCCAGCAAGCAGAAAGAAAGCGTGTGGAAAAACTTGCGAAGAGCAAACGGAAAATTTTAAAAGTGCGCACAGAAATAAACCAAAGCCAAAACAAAAGCAAAATGGCAAAATGAAAAAAAGGGCAATGTAAACAGTGACAGGAGCAGCAGCTGCAAAAGAACCGAACCAAGCATCGATAGACACCAGCAAATAAAAATATATACAACTTGTCTACATATATATGTATCTATATATATATATTTAAAAAAAAAAGAGCGGAAAAACAATAACAAAAACAAAGGCAAACCACAAATTATCCCGCTGGCAATTTACGGTTAGGAAAAGTGAAAAGCAACACTCAGCAAGTCGAAAGGGCTAACAAAAAGTCTTCGATTTCAAAGTGTTTGATGATATCGTTGTTGTTGTTGTTGTTGCTGTTGTTGTTGTTGTTGTTGCTGCTGTTGCTGCTGTTGCTGTTGCTACAGCCGCTAATGGGAGAGGTTGGAGTGTTGCCGCTGACAACAACACGGAAAGAGTTTATGAAGCAGCCCAAAAGTGTCGGAGCAAATTGAGTGGGTGGGGCAGCAAATCACATCAAAAACATATTTGAATATTTGCCGTCACTTTGCTTTCAAAGCCACTGCCAAAGGGGGTGAGTGGTTGCGGGGTGTGGGTTGAGGGGTGGTTGGTATGCGTGAAGGTGCGGCAAGTGGTTTCGATGGTTGCCCCGGTGTCAATGTCGCAACCAGTGTGTTTGCCTAAGCGAAATGGAGGAAAACACTCTACTCTACTCTACTCAATACACACTCTCCACACTAACGTGCACATGAAAAAATGATAGACTACACAACAAAGTTGATATATGACTAATTCGACAGGATTCAACTGAATTCACATATTCCGAATTCAGAGTGTTCCGCGCTTTTTAAAAGCGCCCACATTTAAAGGGAAGATGCCATCAAATTGTTACCCCATTTCTCTCAATGTGTGATGGAAAACTGCTGCAATCTCAGCAAGTTACATCGTCCGCTTTTACCCATGACTGTGCTTCGTATCTGCGTTTTAATTCGGCGTGGTAAGTAAAGCTTAACTGTTGCCAGACACCTTGTGTACATAACGGAAAGGAAAGGAAAGGAAACGAATGGAAAGCAGCAGCAGAGTTTTCTCAGCGAGTGTGTGTGTGCGTGTGTGTGGCAAGTGTATTGTCAGTAAAATGCCTAGAGCGAAAGTGTGCACTACGACGTTTTAAATTACGCGAAAATACACACGCACACACACACACACACACATATATATATACACAAATACACACACAAAGAGATACCCAGTAACTTGGGCAGCCACATGTGCCACTACTGACAGAAGCCAAGGTGGAGAACGTTCAACATGCCACTCTCAACGCTCCCTTATCGTCTTGTGTACTGTTGATTCTACTTACCAAGTCCTTTGTTGTATCAATGGCAACGCGAGCATTGGTGGAGCATTGGTGGCAACACAGACTGCGCCATTGCTGGCTGTACGTGTCAAAATTTGCGCAAAGGATATACAAAGTAACTCGTGCTAATTTCCCCATTGTTGCCCCATGACTGGGCTGCCAACTTCAATCGGGTCGCACACTTGAGCTACTGCCTCATGCCTCATGCCTCATGCCTCGTGATGCGATCGATGTCTAACACTGTAAGAGTCTAAGGTATGCCATAAATTCAAGCGTCAAGTGAATGGTAAAAGATTATGGAAATTGAATGCTTAACGCGCCAATTGAATATGATTATGCATCCAATTAATATGGCTTACATATACTTAAGTACTCACTGTATTTGAGGTAAATAATAACTAATATATTGTAATGATAATAATTTTGTATGAAAGCAGTCTACGTGATAAATACTCCCTTCAACTTGCCTCAAACAATTGATGTCTTTAGTTTCTCGTATGCATCGAGTGGCTTCAGCAAATTGACTATTAATCGATTTGAAACATAATATCAGAAGGATACCGTAATTCTGGTGCATTCTCTTAAAATTAATTGTATTTGAATTAAACTACCATATAAATGGCCATTTATATATATACATATATAGTATATGACACAAGACAAAGTTGCATGAATTCAACTCAAGTCACATTGGGTGACCTTCTGCTACTGATTGGGTTAGTTTAAAGGTCAGTAAAAATTCAACTGCAAGTTTTGGTTTAGTTTGCTTCACAGAAATGCAAAAGATATTGACAAGAACTGTGAAAGGTACACACTGTTTGCCAACTGGCTTCCAAAACCCACTTGGCTTTCTCCTTAGCAGGCTTTGCATATTTGCATGTAAATACAAGGCACTATCTACTCTGACTCTGACGTATGCCAGGAGTACAAGTGCTGCACACACTCCTCCCACCTCCCCACCTCCTCCTCAATGAGTACCAGTTGTACAGGACTAAATTGCAATTTGCCTTTTATTTTATCACATTTTAAAGGCAAAGGCACTGGCAAAATATCGGGGGATAGGCTTCGGCCAGCTGTTGGCCTCTAGTTACTGTGCAAGCAAATAGAAAGCCAGCTGCTAATTGACTAGCCTATGTCAAGACCTTTGGCTTAGCAGTGAAATAGTGGGTGCAGAGACCTGGAACCGGAGACCGAGGACCGGGGATTGCAGGCTGGAGTCAAGGACTAAGCTTCACCCCAACGCTGCACGCTTTAAGCAAATACAATTTGCGGTTGCAATTTGCCATTCTTGACTTAATTTGATGCACTTTAAGTTGCATGCTGCAAGTGGTAAATGGCAAGTGGTTAGTTTTAGTGTAAGCAATGCGTTTAAAACGTTGCCATGATACCAACTAATTGGCAATGGTTCGTACTGATAACTTGGCCAAGAATTCTGTTGTTGCTGCTGCTGCTGCTGCTTATAATTATTGGCCATCAAGACTTTGGCTGCACTGTGCAATTTTCATTGGCATTTTACATGCGGGTGCAAAGCATCAATTTGTGCTTTTCATTCCAGCGACCCCTTTTTAAAATGATCTTCTTTTTTTTAACAGCTGCTAACTGTGCTAACTATGGTTGCCGCACAGATGTAGCTGACCCGACAGCCATTTCGTTTAGCAATTCATTTCCATTATCATCATCAAAACTTTTCTACTCTTCTGCTTGTTTTTATTCCATGTTGACTCGTATACATACATACATATATATATGTATATATATGTATACTTATATGTGTGTGTGTGTGATTTGCGCCCAAAGATGAGATTGTGTGTTTTTCTTAGACAGCATCATAAGCAGTGGCTGCAGCAGCAGCAGCAGCAGCAGCAGTGGCAGCAGTGGCAGCAGGGGCAGCAGCAGTGGCAGCAGGGGCAGCAGTGGCAGCAGGGGCAGCAGCAGTGGCAGCAGCATTTCTTAAAAAAGCAATTACATTAAAAAGGATATGGCAGCGGCAGCCCGTTTTTTCAGGCTCACGTTACGTATACGTAATCGCAATGCTCACTTACGTGCCGCGCACACGACATCGCCAACGATTCTATGTGTGTATGTGAGTGTGTGTGTTTGTGTGTGTATGTGTGTGTGTGTGTGATTGTGTGTCTGTTAAATGTTCATTAAATTGGATTTTTAGTGCGCATCGTAAAAAATTCAAAGCGCCCATTTAATTCACCCGACAACAGCATCAGAGACGACCTTGTCCAGAAGGAAAACTTCATTTGGTTTTTGGCTGGAAACAGAAGGTGCCACAAACAGTGGCGGCTGCTGCTTTGCTTGGTCAGCACCAGCACTCGAGTCCCTCATCCATGGAGTCATAAAAGTGAACGGCAGCCGTTGGGCATCGATGCCGTTGGGCTTCGATCCGATTTGAAATATTTTGCACTTTTATTGATTTTCGGGTTACTGATGCGCTGCATATTAAATGGGCAATGCACCACCACCATCACCAAAGTGCAACAGCATTCGGAGACGCCACTGGGCATTGCAGTTGTCATTATGCACGCCTGCTAAGTTTTTCAATTTGCAGCACCATTCACATTAAGCAGTAGTAAAATCCTTTTTACGGCAAATTGTGCTGCATTTTAAGCGGAAATGATGCGCGTCCTGCGGCGGCACATCCTGCCCACAAAATGGCCATACCCATACTATTTTTTTTTTTTTTCTTTTTATTCGCTCACCGAAAATATTTGCATATTCATCTAAACAAAACACCAACTTCCCGCACCAGGGGCGAAGAAATGGCAAACAAAAAAACACACAAAAAAGCCAGTAAAGAAAAGGAAAACACACACAAAAAATAAAACCTTTCAAAAAGAAGAAATTCGCGAAAGGACGATGGCAGGCAGTAATAGTCTAATGGCCAAAATGACCGTGACCAGTGATGTGGTGGGTTGAATGTTGTGTTCGTGGTGCACAGTGGTGCAGCGGTGGCTTGCAGGCTAGCCAGCAAGTCATCTTTGCTGCAAGTTGGCCATTAACTCGCTGGCGTTCGCCTCGTCATGCCCCAGCTGTGGCATATCGGCAAAAAAAAAAAATTCTAAATAATTGACATCAAGCGCAGCAGACGCAGCTGCAAACAACAAAAATAGCAACAATATTCCTTCTTTCTTTTTTTAGTCATTGTGGTTATTTTGGGCTTTTTGGTGGCGCACCTGCGCTGGGCAGCTCTGGCGATTTTTAATTGCCTTATCGCTTTCAGCGCTGACAAGCGTTCGGGCGTGATCGAGGATTCAAAGTCCTTTGACTTTGACGATGAGTGCACACTTTTCGCACCCCGCTCAAACCAAAACAAACTAAAAAAAAAAAAACTAAAAATGCAATTGAAAATGCACACATACACGAACACACACACACACACAACACACACACAAAGGGAAAGCAATGGCAATTTGTGCTCGCAGTTGCTGTTTGAGAGGGTCACCATCAAAGGTTGTATTTGCACTTGCAAATGGCTTTTTGCCTCACTGCTGATGATATCCGCCGAAATATTTCATAAGTGTCGGTCAAAAGAAGCAATCAAGTTAGCCAACGAAACCGCAACGGGAAACGAGGCCAACATGGACACTCGATTCGAATCCACGGTGCGACGTCGCAACGCTCTCATTGATTGCGGGTTAGATTGGCAATTAGGCAAAATTGGCGCCCAGTTTGGCATCAAATTACAGGGCGTGCGACTCGAGCTTGCCACTGATGGATAACCAGTATGCGTGTCAGTCCGATACACGTCAATGAGGATATGCCCCGATATGAGCATGCCAACGGGGTTGACTTGTCAGTGTGTGTGTGTGTGTGTTGAACCATTGATAATATCATTCAGTTAAGCAGTTCAATTCTATCCTAAGCGAATATTCCTTATTGCGAATTTCGACATCCAACTTTGAAAAAGAAATCAAATCGATCTCATTCTTCACTTCAAACTCAAAACGTAATCCTAACAACTCAAATACCTGTGACCAAGGCATTGAGAGTGTGTGTTGGAGGACCCCTAATTCATTTGTGGCATTCACCACACAAACTGTCATGCAGCAAGTCTCCACTTTGTAGGCAACTTGCAGCATGAGTCTACCAATTGTGCTACTAAATAAAAATGTATGCCTTGGCAACATTCTCGGAGCCCACACTCTCCACCTGCGTACCTACACACACTCACACACACACACACACACACACACACACTCACACACACACTATAACTATACTATGGCAAAGCACTTGACCACTTGCACTTATGCAATTATGAAATTGCCATAGAAAGTGACACTTTTATTCGTCGTCCTGCTGCCATTGTTCCTTTGGTTGAGGCACTTTAGCAAACGGTACAGAAAGGGAGGGTTAGGGTGAGAGAGGGAGATGGAATGCGTTAAGTTTTGGGCAGGGACAACTGAAACCATGGTCGAAATGAAGAAAATTGCGTTTCGAAAACTCTTAACAAAGTCATTTGGTCCAGATGCTGCCAGTTAAGTTAGTGAGCAATGGAAAGGCGTCTCTAGCATCAAGTCCTGGCCGACAAACAGACACAGTTATTTGAACATACTCTTTCTTCTCTCTGTCTCTTCTAATCTCACTCCTTTCCCTTTTCTCCCTTTCTCTCCTTCGAGCAGGAAAAACACATGTGGTTGAGGCGTCTGTTCGACTGCGAAGGGTTAAGGTGCCCAGGCAACGAGCCAACGAGGGGCGTAAAATTTAGGCAAAGTGTGCTACTTACTAGACGCTGTTTGGGTCCAGAAGTTAGCCCGGCAATTGGGCCAATCTCAATGTGCCACATCGCATTTGGTCACTTACTCTAATTGTCTCTGTTTCAGCGGCAACTATTTGGGGTAGCTCAAATTAAGTGCAGAAGCCGATTAGATCAGAGAGCGAGAAAGTAGTCTTCTAGATGGTAGTGTCGTAGGGTCAAGGCGTTCCATTTGATGAACTTTCCGTGGATGGGTGTGTGTGGTAGATGAGTTGAGTGTGGAGAACGGTGTCCTTTCGCAGCGGTTATCAGCATAAGTTTTTGGCAAATTATGCGTCATAAATTTACAGTTTTATTGGTGGCACTTTATGTGTACGTCAGTTCGAGTGTCTCTATTTGGACACGTGTCGCATGCCACTCAACTGAACAATTGCACTGGTCTTGCTTATATTGTGCTGCTAGCCGAAGTTCAAGTCGACCAACGCCGTCGCGACCATTTATTTTGGCAGACTGTGTCAATGCTCATCCACAGAAGACTCCTTTTAGTGCTGCTATTCCTGAGGACGCGAGGCCAACTAGTTTTAAGTTTATTTCACTATCCATTTCCAGCGAGTGCTATAAATTTTGCCTCAACTCACGCCACAATGTTAGCCGTCAATTTGCTGCTCTTGAAGTTGTTTGGTTGCTGTTGGGAAATTTTTCTTTTGCTTCTTGAAAATCATCGACTTTTGCCCTTTAAATGTCTCTATTAAAAGTTAAAATTTGAAATCGATGGAAAGGAAGGAATAAAGGCATAGTAACGGAAACAGACAGTTTGATAAATAGTTGGTAGGGAGAAATCAAGGTAGTTGGAGTTGGTTATTAAGATCATTAATTATTATAATATTAAACCACGAATAAGTGTTCTTAAGAGTAAAAGATGACAAGTCTGTAAGTCAAAGTCAGTGCAAGACTTTTATTATATAACTGATGAACTGAATAACTGATGAAATCTCAATCGAATAGTATTGATTATAACCAGTTTTCCAGTCACACTTAATCGAATTGTTTTCTAGTGTAGCTTTCGAGTCACAGATCTAAGCCTTAAATTAGTTAATTAGCTATTTCAATTACTAGCGGAAACTGCCCTGTTCTCTCAGTGTCTGAGTAAATTGTTGTGATGCCCTTTGTCGTCATGTTTGGAGACAGGCAACCAGGCAGCTTCAGTTAGATAAACCGACAGCCAAGCGAAAACTCGCAAAATAAATGCAACATTTGGCAGCACATTTCACAGCCAACGGAAAAGTGGTCGCTATGCCACATGTATCACTGTATGTGTGTGTGTGTGTGCGTGTGTGTGTGTGCTTGTGTGTGATAATGTTGTGCCTTAGCTTACGCACAGGAGTTGTTGCTGCTACCAGTAGAGGCACCCTGCTGATGTCGCACTTGCAACTTGCTGCCAGACTTTCCGTTCGGCTCTTCATTCTGCAATTTCCACTTGCTGCTTTTGCCCAATGGACAGATGCACCTCGTGCTCTGCCTCCCTTCTGGCCATGTGTCTATCCTTTTGCTGGCAGCGTCTTTTATTGTTTTAAATTTTATTGCAACATCATTTTGTGGCACACACACACACACACATTCACACACAACATTTGGAGACGAAGCAGGCGCTGGATTTCTTTTTGGACTTTTCTTGATGGCTGTCCAAGTGGAGCATTTCTTGTGCTACTTTTGCCAATGCAACTCGATCGCAGTTGTAGTTGTTGTTGTTGTCAGCTTATTTATTGCCTGCATTCCAAGTTGCTCTCAGTGTGTGTGTGTGTGTGTGTGTGTGTGTGTGTAGCGACTTTGGCCCCGCCGGCAGTGTATAATCTCTTGATTATGTATGACATACGCATATGTAAGCTTATTTGAGTGAACGCTGCTGGCATCGGCGTCGCTGCTGCTGCTCTGAACCGTTATTTATGATCCCATACCAATGCAGCTTCAATAAAAATTCTAAAATATTGTTATTGTTGCTGCTCAACAGCTGCGTCTCTCTCGCTCCATCTCTCTCTGTCTCTCTCTCTCTGCCTTTGTCTCTTTCTGTCTGCGTTTGTGGCCAACATTGAAAATGACCCAGCAGAATATACAAGGGCTACGTGCAAAAGTCAGCCAGTGTTATTTCACATCACTGTTGTTGTTGTTGTTGTTGTGGCCATAACAGCAGCAACAATTGTTGCTGTTGTTGCTTCTACAACATTGTTTTTTTTTTGTTTTTTTTTCTGTTTTGTTCGTTGTTGACACTGACGCTGCTGACGTTGGCATTTCAGCGCCGCGCCCTCAACTTTATTTGCACTTGTTTCGCATGCACTTCCCCTCTCTCAGTCACTCTATCTCTATCTCGCTCACATGCGTTGCCCTGCTATTTTTTGTTGTTGTTGCTGGCTCTTATTGACTTTGCTGCATGTTTGCACCGCTTACGCAGCGCCAGCGTCGAAGCTGACGTCCAAGCTGCCTGTTTGTCTATCATTTGCATTCCCCGCATTGGCGCTTGCAACGCTTTTTTCCTATGCCTCCACTTGGTGTACACAAGAGTTTTGACCGTTGCAACAAAAAAGGAAGGGGCTGCGTGGGGCATGATAAACGTTCAACTACACGCTACTTTTCCTGTGCAACCAGGATAGGTATTCCTCTCTCCCTCTCTCTTTCCCACTAAGGCTGAGACAACCTGAATAGTCGCTTGAATTTAATTAAGTTGTGATAAAATATAAAGATAAAATAAATTAATATTAAAAATTGAAAAAACAAAAGTGGATTTGAATTAAATTAATTTGAAATGAACTCTCTTTTGCCATCAGCGCTTAAAGGAAAAAAAAAAAAAAACAACCCCTCTCTTTTTCCTACTCTGTGGACATATCGCAGCTCTCCGATATCCACGGGAGTCTAAATAGAGTGTAAAATCTGACTTTTGGTGGAGGAGTATGAAAACTGAGAGGCAGAAAGTCCTTTGCACCAGCACTAACTTACCTATCTAACTTAAATCATGACTTCTGCATTTTATTTTAAATTATATTTCATTTTGTTTGATATTATTTTTGCATTTTTCTGTGTCGACAGATATTAATCCACATAAAATAAATAAATAAATAGATAGTGTTGTTGATGGTTGGCGGAATATGTCATTAAATTCTAGTAGTTTTGCTATTTTTGCTCATTTTAATTTTCGACATCTGTTTGCTCGTTTGACTTTTAATTTCACCTGAAAATCTGTTGCATTTTGACTTAAAATTAATAATGAATTGCACTGGGTCAAAAGTCAGAATAAAACAGAGACTCTCAAAAGATCTGCGTATCTAAAAGCAGTCAACTGTGTTTATTTTGAATTTATAATTTTGTTTTCAGTCTTCTTGTCTGCAAGGAGACAAAATATGAAGTATTGAATGAATGCAATCAGAAATTCAATTTAAATTGGATAAATGCAGAACTGAGCTGCTCAAACTGTTGTCGTTGCCTAAAGAGATGAACAACCATGTTTTGTTTGTATTTATTCCAAGTCTTCTTAAAGCCATTAATTGAAGCGAATTCTCCATGTTTGAAAAATGTTTCAAAAGTAAAAATACAAACACTAATTATTCATGGAATGGAAATATTGCATAAGTTGGTCGTTGGGTTCTTGTCCCTTTCCAGCAC